>OZ018333.1:57280383-57284628 GCA_963969495.1 Ceratothoa steindachneri
ATGAACGAAGATAAGATTGCCATAACCGTCAACGGCAAGACCTACAGATCGATGATAAGCAACTTCTTGTGGCCTCAACTGGATTATATGCCTGACATTTTGCACCAGCTATTTCAGGGCAGGGTCATCTCGCGCGGCGGTGACGTAAAATGGCCACCGAGATCATGCGATTTAACGCTATTAGACTACTTTCTTTGGGGTTAACTTAAATCGCAAGTCTATGCGAATAATCTGCAAACAGTTGATGTCCTCAAAGTCAATATAACGAACACCATCCAGCAAATTCAACCAGATTTATGCGACAAAGTCATCGAAAATTGGGCCTCCTGAATACGTTCCACCAAGCGAAGCCGCGGCGGACATTTGAACTAGATCATATTCCACACTAAGTGCCGTGCCATACAATGTACTTCAAGTTTATCCAATCCCTGCCAGCCAACATCGCGCCCATAATTGCTACCCAGAAGGAACTTACCCTAGCCCAGTTAGGAAAACTTGTGGATGAACTAATGCTATTCTATAGCGTGGTATATTAATGCTAATGATAGCAGTGAATCCTTAGTACGTAGTGCCACTTCTTTGTCCGATATGTGTATTCCTAATCCTAATAATAAAAGTGATAATTATATAAATAATGTGAATTCTACGGGCAGTGCGCGATCAGTGCCCATGATTGCGTACCTTAATAGGGACCTTCCCAATTTTGTGCTGCGAAATAATAATCACAGTGCTTATAATATACCAGTAGGATTGCAACCTTTTCGAAGAAACCAAAGACCTGTAGTATGCCATTCACATTTGTACTTTGGTAAGAATGCGAAAGTCTGCAAACCCTGCTACAGGTGGCCAAAGAGAGGAGAACACTTGCAGATGCAATCTACCTCTAGGCCATCTTCGCCAGCCCCGGTGGAAAACTAGCAGGGCATGCCATTGCAAGGACGGCGTCTAGTATGCAACCTGTTTTCACCGTCGCCGCTAAAATGAATAAAAATAAATGAGTTTCTAATTGATACGGGGTGAGTGTGTCGATAATTTCGGCTAAATTGCGCGAGTCCAGTGTAAATATTACGACGGCTAATGGTGGTAACATAAAAGTGCGCGACGAGGTACACAAGGATATAGTTATCCCTAGTTTTCGCCGATCATTCAGGTGATCATTTGTGGTCGCATATGCCACTTCAACATTATTAAGAATTGACTTTCTGAGGCCCTTTAATCTCTTAATGGACTGTGCACGCGGCTTACTTATCGACGAATAAACCAAACTCGTATCAGAAGTGAAACTATCAGGGAAGCCTACAGTAGCTTTAATTTATTAATGACCTACAACACCTACCACCCCATTGCAAAGTCATATTAGAATAATATAAGGCTTTGTACAGTCTGGCACCCGCTAATCCTTGCCATCTTCGCCGAACTCAGTGACGCACACAATTGAGACAGGTAGTGCTCCGCTGACATTCGCATGGCCGACATCATTTAAGGAGAAGCTGCAGGTTGTCAAAGCAACTTTCAAAATACTAATGAAGGAGGGAGTCGTGCGCCTGTCAAAATCAAAAATGGGTGTCGCCAATTCACATGGTACCCGAAAGGCACCTGGTGAGTACAGGGTGCTCAGAGATTTCCAAGCGCGTACAAAGCCCGATAGATATCAATTGCCACGAATTCTTAATGTGGCAAACCACTTCCATGGCAAAAGGATTTTTTCAAGGTTGGATCTGATTCGTGATTACCATCAAATCCCTATGCACTCGGCGGAAATAGAGAAGACTTCGGTGATACAGCCGTTTGGATTATGGGAGTACGTGAAGTTGCACATTCCAACAACACATGGAAGTCTGTTTCAAGGATTAGGGTTCGTTTATGTATACATAGACGACATCCTGATATTTTCGGACAATATGGACGACCATTTGAGGCATTTGGATCAGGTCTTCAAAATCCTGGTCGAAAACGGTCTGAAGATATCCCTGGAGAAATGTGAGCTGGCAAAGGAGGAGATTCATTTTTTAGGGCATCACATTTCGGTGGAAAGAATATGCTTACCGGCCAAGAAAATGAAAACATGCCCTTACCAAAGGACTACAAGGAACTACGACGATATTTGGGCATATTGGGATACTACCGAAAGATGATTCCTAATTTTGTCGCAATAGCAGCCCCGTTTACCGAGCTTGCACGCCTGCAACCTAAGGCTCGTGAGCTCGGATGTAACGCTGTGGCACGGGGAGCATTTGAGAATACTAAATCGGCCTTAAGCAACTTCGTCAAACTCTGCCACCCACTGTCCAATTATAATTATTCGTCTTACCAGCTGGCGACGGATTACTCCCAATACGCGGCAAGTATGCCCTGCACCAAATGGTAAACGAATCGCCACGACCGGTGCATTCTTTTAGTGCAAGCTAAGCTGGACACTGCAAGCCTACTCCACCTACGACAGAGAGCTCCTAGCGGCGTATCTTGCTGTTATCCATTTCATGCAGATGATTGAAGGTCACCATGTTACCTTGTACACGGACCACAAGCCATTAATATCGGCTTTTTCGTAGCAATTAAGTGCAAAAACCAACAGGCAGCAATGCCTTTGGACAGCCATTTTGGAATACATCAGCGATAATACCTACGTGCGTGGTCAGGACAACGTAGTCGCTGACCGCCTTTCGAGGAACGTCAATTCGGTCCAACTTGACATGCGATCTTTGGCGGCAGCGCAGGAAGATGGCGAAAAAACGAAGGAATTTCGCTCACGATTGAAATCTTTCCCTTTCCCCGGGGAAGCGCAACTATAGTGTGAAGTAACCTCAAGATACCCATTCGTTTGTCCCTATGGCGTGCAGAAGGACTATCTTCAATCAGTTACATAATCTGTCACATCCTGGAGTCAAGGGATCACTTCGTCTTATAAAATCTCGATATTTCTGGCCTAATCGCTCCTGGACAAGGGAGTGCCTCCCATGTCAATCTTCCAAGATCGGTGGCCACACGAAATCCCCGACGCTGCCCATTGATATTCCATATCCAAAGTTCGAAACAGTGCATATTGATATAGTTGGACCACTTCCCCCGTGTACACTGCCTGGATATTCCAACCCCTCACACAATCAGTATTTACTATCGTGCATCGACCGAGCTACGAGATGGATCGAAGTGTTACCGATTCCGGACATAAGTGCCGCAACGGTCTCTTTGGCCCTCCAGATTTGGAGTCCCGCTTAAAGTAGTGACCGAGAGAGGCGCCCAATTCGAATCCGAGTTATTCAAGGAACTGTCTACCCTCGTTGGTTTTCATAGTCTCCGCACAGCCCGTCCGCGAACCGCATGGTGGAAAGAGCACACAAGACCTTGAAGTGTTCCATAATGACCCGTCAACAAGGCTGGCTAGTGTCCCTTCCAATTATACTTTTGGGCGTTCGCTCCTTGCCTAGTGACTCAGGATTTTCGCCTTTCACGGCAACCACACTCTTGGCCAGAGACCCTTAGTTTCGTCATCGAAGACAGATTCAAAGTTTATTAAAGAATTAGTCTCAGCCATGGCACAAGTCTATTTCACGCAGGCATCCCTAAGGCACTCACACTCGGTGCCCAAGCATTTCGTACGCCTAAATCTACGTGAGGCAACTCAAGTCTGGGTCAGAATAGACAGCGTTCGCAAAACACCGGAAGTGCCATATGGTGGCCCTTTCCTGGTGATCGAGCGCGACGGCAAGGTTTACAAATTGTAATTCCCTGATGGCAACGAGGACACTGTCTCAGTGGACATACTGAAATCGGCGAGGCTTCCTCCCTTGCATTGTGATAACGTGCCAGGTAATGAGCAATACCCGAGGACTCAGCAGGAGACAGGTTGCACTTCACCTCTTGGAGTGCACGGGACAGAAGACAATGAAAAGGAATCGGAGAGAATATTGACAGGCTGGCCAGACGTCTTTACGCGCTCCGGGAGAGGAGTCACGTTTGCCAGGAACCCGTCATTCATATATTTTTGTATCCTTTGGTAGGCATTATATTGCAGTGGCATTTTATAATGAAACAGGAAGAGGCATAAATATAAATACGCCTCGTTACTATATAGCTTTCTTGCGTATCAAACTATGTATATATACTGTGTCATAATTATAGCATTTGTATGACAACGAAAAAGGGATGAGACCCAGTTGTAAGATAAATTAGATATTATTGTGTATTATATGGCAGAACATGACATAATGAATAGGCCTGTTTTGTTGAGTACAAATGTATATG
>OZ018333.1:57284828-57612951 GCA_963969495.1 Ceratothoa steindachneri
AAAACAGTCAAAGAACCGCAAAGAAACACGAGACGTGACCACTTGCCCCTTTAGAACGCCAATTAAAGAATAAAGTTGTATTTTCTTTGTGGCGTCCCTTTACTTTTTCCGATTACTGAGACACTTTCGGTAAGCCTAGCCTAACGCATGCCCCCCCTCCCCCCCTGTACAGTGGCTCAAATGATTTAGAAGGTTAAGAGTGGCAGAATTAGGTCTGAGGTTTTCATGAGATGAGCCCTAGAAACCTCACCGATTGCTTCGTCTGTTTTGGTTCGGAGATGTAAATGAGGTAGTTGTTTCAGCATGGCCGAAAGACCGGGGTATATATATATATATATATATATATATATATATATATATATATATATATATATATATATATATATATATATATATATATATATATATATATATATATATATATATATATATATGAGCAGTACACTTAAGGGTCGCAATGATGTCTAGTTAGACCTGTCTGACGACCGTGGGAAGAGACCTCGCGTAATAGCAGTGTGCTGCTCTTTGAACGGGAAAGAGAGGAAGTGACCGTGTATATCCTAAACAAGAGGGAGGAGGGGAAGGCTCTTGTACTATGATAAAAGGAACCTACACGGACCTAGAAAGAACAGGGAAATGAAGGTGGTGAAGGAACCACGAACTCCAAGGGAGATCAAACTATTGATGAGCGAGGATTAATGAGTAAGCTTTGAGGATATCAGATTTTTAATGCAGCTATCTTGTGACTGCCGAATCTTGGATATACGCATATCATTAGGCTGTTTTAAAATAAGGACCAAAACAAAATACAAACAAGAATTAATTACAAATCAAAAACAAAACAGAAAGAAAAAGGACCCCGATCCCTCCGTCCTAAGGGTGTATCCAACAAATTAAATGGCTAAATATCATGGAGGCATCCTCCAAAAAATTCGAATACACCACATGTAAGGACAAGCAGTAGCGACGCCGGTCGTCCCAGTAACGTGCGCGAAGATCTTCCAGGCTGGTGCATTAGGAAAGAATATGACCAAGTGTGGTGGACCGTGGAGTCAGGTTGAGGGGAGCGCTGCATCAGATGGCGATGTGTACGATTCGGAGGCTGAAAAAAAACGACCCGAATTGGAGGGTAGATCCCCGAGGAATGTCTAGGCGTAATGGCACGCAACCTTAGATTACCGTCGGCCGTCTCCCATCTTTGCCATGCAGTCTGGAGGAATGACCCGATTCCTCCCATGTAGTCTGAATGGAGAATAGCAAAATGCTGTTCAAATGGTCCAGAGTGTCTGGTGCCCTCACTCATCGCAATCCCCATGTCCAGAAAGTCGGTAGAAGACACTCTCGAAGTCGCAGCACAGATATTAGGAACTAGGTGGGAGATTTCGCCCAGCGGGCATCAACTTGTGGCAAGAAGGATTGGAAGCCGACTTCCTCTTCTGATTTGGAGCCATCAAAGTAAATTACACTCGTACGGCTCCATCGTGACAAGATCTATGATCCAAGAAATACAAACGCAAACTCACGGTGCTATAGAAGCTTTGGTAGCAGAGGCATGAAAGAAATGTTCATAGGTGGTACCTTTCAGGGTGGCGTCCTGGGCAGAACCAGCAGCGTTACCAGCCCGAAAAGTCAGGATTGAGTACAGGCAGAACGATAAGGTGGAGCCCACCCCCCAACAACCAGATCCGGTTGTGCAGGTCAAGGAGGAAGAGGAACGCTGATACGGTCCTGGATGAGGCTGCAGGAAATTCCGCCAGGGGTCAGTGTGTTGACAAGATATGGCAGGGCGCGGCTCTTATATAGAGAAGAGCCGGTAGAGCCCTCATCACCAGAGGGGTAGGGGAGACGGAAATGTGTTGCTCCCCCCCCCCCCTCCCCCTCCCCTTCGAACTCTGCGCCAAACGGAGAAATCCCGAGACAGTCGACTTCCAGGAGGAGCCTTGTCGGCTAAGGTTGTCTCAATAGTGTTGAGATTGTCGCGACCACTGGGGCCAGAAGGGTGTGCGCCTCTTTGAGGTAGAAGGTGTAATAGACGAGGCACTGCTCTGTGGATGAGGCAGCTCAAACTAGAGTATTAATGAATTTCAGCATCTTGGAAAGGTGATGGATGTATTGATAGAGAATGGATAAAACACAACTCGACATCCAGAAAGGTAAAGTGAGTAGAGGACTTTTGAGGCCCTTCCATCATGTCTAGTTCCCATAACCAGTGAAGCCTACCAGTCAGGAACCCTAATATGAGGGGGGTAAGGAGGGTTCCCTCAACCTCCCATACTCTTTTTCATCCCGACTTGGCAAGGGTGATAAAATCCACCAATGAATGAACAGGAAAAGCAGAAATAAACAGAAGAGAAAAAGGAGGGAGAGAGATAACAGGAAAAGGAGGGAGAGAGACAATGGGAAAAAGAGGGAGAGAGATTTAAGGTTTAAGGTAAGTTAGCAGTGGATTGCTGCCCAATCCAAGTGGATTCTATATGGCAGCTAGGGTGAAACGAGACAAATCATGTATAAAAGGTGAAGGAGGAGACCACTTGGTGACAAAAATGTAAAAAACGCCGGGTTAAAAGATTCCTCCGCCAATATGAATCGAAGACGGGTGTGTTGTGGAATAGTTAAAAGGGTCGGGAAAGAGGACAACCGGAGAATGGCTACAATCCAATAAAAGGTGGGCAACCGATTGGTCCCCACCGAAAAAACGACAGCAAGGGCTGATATGAGCATCACCCGAAACAAGATGGCCGTGAGATAGTCTCATGTGGCCAATGCGAACTCGGAAAAGGGCCACCTCCAACGACCGGATTCTAGGACGGCTCGAGGGCCAAGAGCGAATAGAATTTTTAATTTTGTATAGTTTGGATGATGAACAGTGATCGCATTCATTCTGCCACAGTTGAAAAATATACTTTCTTATTGAAGGAAAGTAGTCCCTAAAAGGCAGAGCCGAGTTCTCAGGGGACACAGAATGTGCTGAGAGGGCCAGCCGATCAGCCTTCTCGTTGCCCAGGACACCCACATGCCCAGGGACCCAGCAAAAAATAATTCTATATCGGGACGCATTTTGAATCAGCCAGTTGCAAATTTCTGTGACTAAGGGATGGGACGCATTAAAAGATCTAATTAACTGTAAAACACTCCTTGAGTCAGAAAAAGTGACAAAATCACTAAAAGGTCAAATCTAGATGTGTCTAAAGGCTGAAAGTTCAGCGGTAAAAATGGATGCTGCTGGCGGCAAAGATAAAGTTAGGAATTCTCCTCCTGGGTAGATGGCTGCGGCGCCCACGCCACCGTCCGACTTAAGAGCCATCTGTTTATAGTGGGCAGCATTGTTTGTGTGAGCTCGAATGCTCTAAGAACAGGCTCTTAATGATGCGAGGGTCCATGGAGGACTTCTCCAAGCTCCACATGTTGCTACATACTGTGGGGAGAGGAGCACGCCAACTAGGGGTCAGTAAGGATGGAAGGGTAAGGACCCTTGGAGCACCCGGTTAGAGAGATGATCTCCTATGCGAAGGTTCAGGGGGCGAGGTAAAGATGGCAACTTATCATATGCCACCATTGATTCGGCAGCATACAGGCATCTGTAGACCTCTGATACAGGAGCTTGCTGTACTCGGCAAAGGTATCGCATGCAGACTCTCGCAATAAAGGCCGTTGACAAGGGAAGTAAGGAAGGCTCTACTAGAAAGGCGAACTCCGAGGTTTCGAATGGAGTTCAGCATTTTAAGGGCTGAAGGGGAAGCCGATGAGTAAATTTAACAGCCATAATCAATTTGGATTGTCAAGGGCTGTGTATAATGTCCACAGTTTGTCGGTCGCTGCCCCACGAAGTGTGTGAGAGGACTTTCAAAATGTCTAGAGCCCGCAGACAGCCTGTTCGAAGTCGGCGTAGGTGTGGTAACCAGGATAACTTTGGATCGAGAGTTACTCCAAGGAACCGAAACTCGGAGACAAACTCTATATCTTCGCCTTGTAGAGAGATAGATGGCGGAACAAGAACCCCTCTGCCTCGGTGGAAATACATTGCTTTGGTTTTCTTCGTGGAAAAGCGGAATCCCTTAAGTTGTGCTCTTTTGGATAAAGCATCGACCGCCAGTTGTAGCCGACGCGCTGCTGATGAAAGGCGAGGTGAGGAACAGTATAGTGCTAAATCATCGACAAACAGAGTTGCCGATACACCCTCTGGGAGAGACGAATTAATATCATTGATGGCAATTATAAAACATAAGACACTTAAAACACTGCCCTGAGGAACTACCTCCTCTTGGGGTTGCAGGTCAGAGTATGCGTCTCCAACACGTACCTTGAAGGATCGAGATGCTAAAAAAAAACTTTGAATAAGTGACGGTAAAAGGCCTCTCATCCCCCAGACGTATAGCTGCTTCAAGATGCCGTATCTCCATGTTGTGTCGTAGACTTTCTCAATATCGAAAAATATGGCCAGGACTCGGTGCTTTAATGAGAAAGCTTTCCGGACCGATCCCTGGAAACGTACTAGTAAGTCATGGGTACTGTGACCTTTGCGGAAGCCCCATTGAAATGGAGAGAGATGGTGATTGGTTTCTAGGAAATGGATCTCGTCAAGACCAGGGAAAGTAGATCTGCAAAGGGACAAAGCGCTATGCAGCTCATGGATGCTGAATAGAGCGTTATACGGAAGGTTAGATTTTGTTGTGAAGTTGAGAGAATGAGACTCTTCCTTTGATTTGTAGGATTGAAAAGCCTTATCGTAACGGCTGACACTGCTGACGGGGCGGAAATGGTCAGCAATGCATTGCTGACCGCCAGGCCTTCATTCTCCAAGGAACCGTCTAAGTTGAGTGTCGGGGTATGATGATCAGCATAACGGCCCCTGATCTTATTAATCCTCTTCCAGATCTTAGCAATAGGTGTCATAGAGGAAATTGATGAAACGTAACGGCGCCATGAATTTCGGCGAGCCTGACGAAAGGTTCTTTGGCGAAGCGCACGAGCTCGGTTTCGGTCGACCTTGTTGCACAAAGTTGGGTTCTTTCAGAATCGGGCATGGGCTAACTTGTAATTTTTGATAGCTGTTGCACACGTCGAGGTCCACCAGGGCACGGTTGAGCGGCCCGTGGCAGGTCTCCTCCGTGGGATGGCCTGTGTTGCTGCATTGTAGATAGTCGATGTAAAGTATTCTACTGCCGCGTCCACTCCATTGAAGGTCCCCAAAGATGCATTTGTGAAGGACGCCTCTCGGAAACCTTCCCAATCTGCATGACCTAAGTCCCACTTAAGGGGCATGGTTGTATGAGGGCTAACTTGAAGGGCCGAAAAGACAATAGGGAAGTGGTCACTCCCATGGAGATCGTCAAGAATTGACCATCGAAATTCCGTGAAGCAATCAGGGGAACAAACAGACCGGTCAACACAGCGAAAAGAGTCCGTCTGGACATGATAAGAGGTAAAATCGCCAGTATTTAAAACACAAAGAAGGTCAGATAATAAAAGAGACTCTAAAACACTGCCTTTGGCATTTCGAGTGATGTCACCCCAGTATGGGTGACGGGCGTTAAAATCTCCTAGTAATAAGAATGGGGAGGGCAACTTGTCTATAAGTTCTAAAAGGTCGGGTCTTGACAATGATAAACAAGGGGGTAGGTAAATAGAGCAAACGGTAAAAAGCTTGGTAAGAAAAACCCTCACGGCAACAGTTGGAGCGTAGTATGTAGGGGGATGGGAGAAACATGGTGGGATGAAGATACCATGATTGACCCCCGCCCCCCATGAGAGGACCTTCCAGGAGTAGAAATAGAGTTGAAAGTGAGAAAGCCGGGTACCGGCGGGAAGAGCCATCTACCCAGTTTATTCTCCTGAAGACAAATGACTGCGGGGGGATAATCGTCAAGAGAATTTTGAGTTCTTCCCACTTTGGAAGAACTCCTTGACAATTCCATTGTAAAATGGAAGATAATATGTGTGACGATTAGATACCACTGAGGATCTTTTTCTCTTTTGTGGCCGATATTGTATTTGAGGTTCGTCCCAAAGAGCTGATTTTGAGGAGCCTGCTTTTGCAGGGGGAGAGATCCTAAATGGAGCAGTAACTGGGGCTTTTTTCGTGGGTTTTGGAGAACCGACCGAGGCCCTTGATTGTAATTCGTGCTCACAACATGGCGGAAAAGGAAAATCGAGAAGGGATTTTCGGCCGGTAGATCCGGATTCGTGGGTCGAGGGTATTTTCGTTGTCTGAGGAGTTGGTCCAACCGCCGCGATTGGTGATGTTGTAGTATCAACTGCTTCCATCGGATCTTGGGTTGAAGGGTGAGCGGAACGAACAGGTGATCTGAGCGAGGTGTGTGGAGCTGGGTGTATATCTGCCATCGTTTGGATCAGGATGGGACCTAAGTCATGTGAAGGGCGGGACGGACTTAAGGGCATAGAATGTTCAGCCATAGGGGAGGAGTCCATTGAAGATTCCCGGGGCTCGGCCGAGTCAGCTCCAGAGGCTGCCCGCTTATTGGTGGTCGATGACCCAGGTGAGGAATCCTTCCTCTTACCACTGGGCTTTGGGTCTCGGGGCCGGGTGGATGAACCTTCACTGGTCGATATTGAGGATTCTTTCAAATGTCTGATGTCTTCAAGTGTCACACCCTGAGCGTCTATCCCAGCTAGAGCTGCTGGAGAGAATAGGGCTACATTGGTTATCTCGGTGTGAGAGCGATGTTTCGACTGCATATTCTGAATGTTTCCGACACTGCGAGTAGATGTAGGGTAAAGTTCTTCAGGCTGGTCGGAACTCGCGCGTGATGGTCGGTTTCGTCCAGCGTCACGTAAAACGTCAGAGAAGAGCCGGCCGAGTGGTGAGGTTTGTGCTCGGGCACGCTGGCGGGCCTCTCTTATATCTAGACGTAGGGAGTCGCGCAAAGCGAGAACTTCCTTTTCATATAAAAATATAGAGCAGTTTTGACGCAGCACTGTGGGTACTTCGGCAGTTGGCACAGAGGGGCATTTTAGTGCATTCGGGGCCATGGTAGTCAGAGCTACAATTCACGCAGGAGCGAGTGTTCCGACAGCCTCGGCCAACATGCCCAAATTGATTGCAATTGAAGCAGCGTCTGGGTAGTTCGATGTAGGGACTTACCGGGACACGAAGGTACCCAGCTTTAATATACTGCGGCAGTTCTTGTCGTTCAAATGTTAAAATCAGTGTGGCGGTTGGAACTTTAGTGGAGCCTAATGTTTTAGTTACCCTGTGTACGTGTGTGACACGTTGGGTACTGAGCTTACTCTGAAGGCGGGTGGGGTCGTAGTCCCTTAGTTCATTTGAACAGACGACACATTTGACAAAATTCAGACGCGGATGGGGCGAGACAGTTATTGGAATTTCAGCTATCGAAGATAGGTTTCGCACAATGTTGTGTTGAGAGTGGGATGACACCTCGACTACGACATCACCACTACCTCTTGACCACATCCGGCGGGGTTAACCACAGCGGGACTCAAAAGATTCATTGACGTCAAACACATCGACTTTTGCAAGTGGTGTGTCGGATGATGAATTCATGACAAGGAAGCGAGGATAATCAAGATCTGGGTCTACTTGGTTGGAATAGGGGTCCAACGAGCGAGGGAAGGCTGAAAGGGAAGCTAAGGAACGTTTGCACGAGAACCCTTACGAGAAGGGAAGGTTTTTGGTTTATGGCTAGCCATTGCAAAAAGAAAAAACTTGGCATCCTCCCTCGGGACTCCCCACCATGAAGGCCTACAAGGGCCCGGCACTACTGCAACTATACAATCAGTTACGTCCGGTATGTCCTCTTGGAGAATGGATACGGATCCACCACACCATCTTTTGTAACCTAAGAGGCTGCCCGAGTTTTCCTACGCACGGAGAAAAGGGGCCAACGATGGGTTTCTCCTTGGGCATTCGGTAGACGAAGGCGGTGGAGATGCCCAGCCTCTTTCACCTTCGTGAAAGAACAATTCGGAATCAATCCATTAAACGAGCAGAGGTCGGGTATCGATAAGGACCACTAGATAGGTGAAGGAAGAGGGGGAAATAGAGGGCCGTGGAAGAGCGTAATAGAGGAGGAAAGAGGGCTATGTTAAAAGTCTTGTTGGCAGCACCATGGGACCCTTAAGGGGCCCAGAGCTGAGCCCCCTCGCCACGAGAAGTCCAGAGCCTCTCTGGGAACCCCTGAAGAAAAGATCCCAGAGAGGGAGGGGGAAGAGGGAGATATATAACAAGAAAATGAGGGAGTAACAGAGCAGAAAAAGGAGGAAGAAACAGAACATGAAAATGAGGGAGAAACAGAACATGAAAATGAGGGAGAAATAGAATAGAAAAAGGAGGGAGAGACAGAACAGGAAAATTAGGGAGAACTAAAAGAGGGGAAAAGAGAGAACTAGAACAGGCAAATGAGGGAGGAATAAAACAGGAAAAAGAGGGAGAGATAATAGGAAAATGAGAGATAGAGAACATGAAACAAAAGGAGGAAAAAACAAGAAAGGAGGGAGAAACATAACAGGAAAAGGAGGGAGAAACAGAACAGGAAAAAGGGGGAGAAACATAACAGGAAAAGGAGGGAGAAACAGAACAGGAAAAAGAGGGAGAAACATAACAGGAAAAGGAGGGAGAAACAGAACAGAAAAAAGATGGAGAAACATAACAGGAAAAGGAGGGAGAAACAGAACAGGAAAAAGAGGGAGAAACATAACAGGAAAAGGAGGGAGAAACAAAGAGGGAAGGATTTTGTTGTTTCAAGATTTGAAGAAATTTGAAGGTAATGATACAATCATATAAGTATATATATATATATAATATATATATTAAAGAGTTCCTACAGGCAGATCAACAAGCCCGACATTACAACTGCTGATACTGTTACTATCTATCTAAAGCAGCAACGAAGAATTACGAAAATGAAAATTGGAACTTAGAAAAATGCACCACAAAGTACATGACTGAAGCTCTCAAGATTCTTGTCATTAACCAGTAAAGTTTATCAAAATTAAATAGATTATTATTAAATTTAAGTTAAATAGGATAAAAAAAATGTCAACATTACGCACAAAATATGGATAAAATTGCAAGTTATTTTAAAATAAGAATGACACCTAAAGAATTTCATTCCTGGCAATAATGTGGAAACTTTACTAAAAAGCTTCAAATTCATCAAATTGTCCTAATTTCCAAATGAAACTTCTTTTTTAAAAGTTTGTAAGCTGCACTTATTTTCTAGCTTGCCATTTAAATGCGAGTGAAGGACTGTATATTAATTAACCTGCACGAGAGAGAGAGCTTTCATCTTAACTGCTGAAAACCTTATAAAGGCATTTAAAATCTATTGGTTTCATAATTCCCGCTGGTTAATCATAATTTGTACCAAGTCCTCAAACTGTGAGCTTACTTTAATGGTTTTCTACAATATTCTAGGGACAATAAACAAATTTTCATATTACATTATTGAATTAGTCGCCCTAACATAGCATCATTCTTACATCTCCACATACAAATACTGTCTCCATGGTTTACATTTCACAATACCGAAATCCCACTTAAGATGGTTCTTATACAGACGGGTGATAAAACCATAAAATATCCCCCCCCCCTCCACCTATAGTTTACACACAAATATGTACGAGTTTTTCACTTGTGCGTAGTGACCAAATAAAAAATGCAACCATTCAAAAGTTTTTAATGTGTATGGTTGTAAAAGAGCAAAGCTTCCCTGTTTTCTAGGGGAAGTACATGCATTCAAAGGTCATTATTTTCCTGTCCAAGGTGACCTGAATTTCACTGATGACACATAGGTCCATCATGAGTTTGGCTGCTCAAGAGGGAAATCACGATACACAACTGATGCGGGAGATGTTTAATAACCCATAAGAATAGCGAGACTCATTTAGAAACGCTTCCATTTTTTTTTTATAAGACCAAACAAAGATTAAGAAAGAAGGAAGAGATAGGAAATGGAATAAAAATAATATAAACGCTTTTACCCGGTGATGAAAATGAGGGGAGTTTGAACGTATGCTTATTGAGTGCGCTTCGCTGTTCAGGCCACTACTATAATGACTAAGCTGCGTGTGTTTTGTAGCTCGTCCGTTACAGCGGCGGTCTGAGCATCGAAGTGTGTTCGAATCGCACCCATTGTTCACTTTCTTTAATGGGTAAAAAAGTTTTATTTATGTTATTCCGTTTGCTATCCCTCTCTTTCTTCTTTCTGAATCTATGTTTGATCCTGGTTTGGTCTTATAAAAAGAGGAAAGCACCAGTGAACCAGTCTCTCTATTATAATGGGTGATTGAGCACACACACATTATATATATATATATAGATCCTATAAAGTATGACTGTAGTTGAAGACAATTCCCAAGTGTTTCAATGAGCATTCAAATATGTCTTCTCGAACGAACCACTGACTTTGTATTAAACAGGCTTTCACTTAATATCCTACATGAACAATGAATGTGGAGTATGACCACGATGTGCAAACTGTAAAATCTCTCATTAAACTTCGCGACCAGTCATGCTGGCAGTGGCGTTGATGTGTGTATTCCAACCCCAGTTCGTGGGAAAGTCATGATAATGATGATGAGTTCTCCTTACTGATAATTTAAGTAGGCATCAAATGCCTTAAATTATGAAAACATTTTGGCGTATTTTTAACTTTTCTTTTCAGGTTGCAACAATTCTAAGAGTTCCTTCGGAGGTTTTATATCGGCGTGTGTCCTCAAATGACCTCTTAAGACCCCTTTATAGGATGTCTTATAGGGACACGCTGGGCAGTAATAGAGCGTGACGCCAGTGTGGCTCCTCATGTGGAAATTGAATTTCCTCTTCGCCGATGTCTCGTACGAGCACTGACTGCATTTGAAGGATTGCTGACGCGTGTGAATGCTCAGATGGGTGCTGAAGTGACCTTTCTTGCACGTTTCGTATGGGCAATAACTGCATTTGAAGCGCTTCTCACTACTGTGAGTTTTCAAGTGTTCATTTAAATAAATTTTCATCGACGTCTCATAGGAACATTGATTACATTTAAAAGGTTTTTCCCCGCTGTGCTTGGCGAGATGTATCCTTAGACTCCGCTTCATTGAGGCTTCGTAAGGACATTGGTTACACTTGAAAGGCTTCTCCCCAGTGTGCCTTCGTAAATGAACTTTCAAAGTTCCTCTGTGTGCTGTTTTGTAGGGGCACTCGGTGCATTCGAAGGGTTTCTCACCTGTGTGCGTGCGAAAATGGACTTTTAAATACTTCTTGACAGAGGTTTCAAATGGACACTGACTACATTTATACGGTTTTTCCCCAGTATGGGTCCTTAAGTGTATTTTGAAGTCTCCTTTCTTTGGCGTTTTGTATTGGCAGTGGCTGCATTTGAAGAGCTTTTCATCAATGAAGGTCTTCAAATAATTCTCGATGCAACTTTTGTCGGAAATTTGGGAGAGCGAAAGACTCGACTGGAGGCTCCCTTCGTCGTATGGGATGTCCCCCTCCTCCCTCAGTGTATGGATCAGCGGAAGGGGCGCATCTTGAAAGGGGTGAATGGGCGGAACCGGAATTACGGGGTCCTGAAAAAAGTAACAATTATTAGTACTGACAACTTCCTCCTATATACAGGGTGCGGCAATAATACCTCCCAGTTTTGGAACGGCAATAAAGAGGAAACAAAGCAAGATACAGAAAAATAAAATTTATTCCTGGAAACGTACATCATATGCCATTACGATTCTTTCTTTTTTTTCAAATAACAGTTAAATGGCGGACGTGAAGAATGTCGATGTAGTATTGAATTCTTTCTCGGATGTTTTCCATTGACCCACGAACCACGTCGCGGGGGATCGCGGAGAATTCATGCGTTATTACTGTCTTGAGGGCTTGCAAATTTCCTGGCCGGTGTTGGTACACTGGTGATTTCAGGTGGTTCCACAGAAAAAAAAGAGAGGACAAATCCGGCGACGTAGGGGCCACCCGATATCACCCGGTAAATAAAGATGTGGCACCATTTTGCGGGAATCATACAACTCCCGGATCATGATCGTTGTGCAACTCGTTGACTTTTGGACGGAGAAAATTCTCGATCAGTACACAATAACGATCTGACGCTATCGTCACCGTAACACCATCATCTTAAAAAATAAAAGTAAGCTCTCCATCCACCGAAATCACCTATGGCACAACAGGCAGTAAGTTTCGGACTGTGGAGTGGTCGCCGGTGGAGTTCCCGAAGGTTAGTATTAGACAGGTACTTAAAGTTATGTTTGTTGAAATGATATTCATCCCTGCACATCAGAATAGAACACTTTGGAGAATGTCCCCACACAAATTTGTACGGGTCTCATAATCTCCCGCACCACCATCATTTTGTAGAGGCCTGTGGAGTGCCCTGTGTAAAATTCTGCGGACACTACGACAGACACGTGTAGGGTAGCCGAGTGTTTCCGTGCAGGACGCCTTGGAGAGTGCTGCATCGAAGCTCTCACAGTTGCCACATGTTCGGGTCCGAGGTCGGCCGAGACCTTCTTTTAAAGCTGACTCCGATCGTCTTCGTCTAAAGTTCGAAACCCAACGACGAAGTGTTTCACGGATTCCCCATTCTCGACACACTCTTCCACAATAATAGCACGATACTCTCCACAGTGGTAACTGAAACTGCATGATCCCACGGGTCTAAAACGACCATGCGCACAGCTGTATCTCCCCAGACAAGCCGAGCAATGCCCCTCCCAAATCGGGGAGGTGCGATTACAGTACCCTGTACTTGGGCCTTCAGATGTCACTAGTTGGCTATTAGTGCCATCGCTCCCCCCCTGCACTCAAGTATGCCCCCAAAGAGGGTGTAGCACTTGGAGAGGGATGAATGAGAAGAGATTTTAATATCCTAAATTTCTTCAACACAATTTCATTTACTTTTGGTAACCACAACTAAATCGGCTCTTTAATAATACTTTAGCTGTAGCTATTCAAACTTAGTTTCACTAGAGAGAAAAAATAACAAATTATGATTCCATCTGGCGACTACTTACAAGGGCATAAGTCGCCGTTGTTATATTATAGCCTAATGTTAGGCTACATGAAAAAACAAAACAAATAAAGCAAACCCCCCAAAAAACAGCAACAAGGAAACGCTCCAGCGTCTGCGAGAGGCGAGTCTCCCCGGGCGTGGGAACATGCGACCAACACCCAAGATAGTCAAATAAGATAGCGAAAGAAGTCCAATAGTCCAGAAATATGTGAGCACGAACCCGTCCAGAGTATAAGGGACACGAGGTAGAGATCCAAGGTAACGTGCACGAAGATCACCCAGACTAGGACATTCAACAACACAGGCGTCGTATTAAAGGTGCTTGGTAGCGCTCCATCATATGGCGGTGCGTCCAGTGTGCCTAATTCGAAGAGGACAGAAAGTGGCGGACAGCCATTGCGGAATTAGAGGTGGGTCCAATGGAACAGTCGCCGTGCAATGACACGCACCTTTAAGTTCCCCTTGACCGCACTCTGACATGCAGTGACTGCGAGGAAGAGCGAAACCTGTGCGCTTCGACGAAGCGAGAGACGCGGTTCAATGCCTGTTGGAGTCGACGCTCCAGAGTTGGCATCTGGGCCGCGCCAAAAGGGATCGAAAAGTCGTCTTCGTAGGGCGTAGCGAGAACATCTTCAGGCACCATCGAGGTGATGCCGTTGATGCTCAGGGCAAATAGTGACACTGAGGACACTTCCCTGCGGGACACCATCTTCCTGCTCCGTTGGGCCAGAGAGGGCCCCCCCCCCCCGCACACACCCGTACGTGGAGAAGACGATCTCTCAAAAATTCAGATATAAAAATTGGGAGGCATCCCCTCGCCCTCATCGTGTAGAGTCTCCATGATACCGTATCGCCATGTAGTATCATAGGTTTTCTCCAGATCGAAAAAACACCGTGGCGTAGCGCTGTCTATGAAGGAAGGCCTCGCAGACGTCATTTTCCAGTCAGAGCATCCGACGTGGAGTGGAACTTGCGGAAGACGCACTGTGCAAATGAGAGGTTGCCTCCGGTGCCTAGGAAAAGGGATAATCTCACATTTACCCAATTTCTCAATCAACTTACAAATGCAGGAAGTAAAAAAATTGGGGGAAAACCAGCCTCAATAGTGATCTCTCCCGGTTTGCGAAAAGTAAGCATACTAGCCATTCGCGAGGAGTCTGGGAGGGTATCCTCTATCCAGATCCTCTTTAAGAAATCTAGCAGAAATACCATGCTTCGCTCACCTAGGTGTCGAAGCATGGCATACGGCACATCGTGTGGAACAGGGAGGGTGTCCGCGCATGAAGAGAGACCAGAATGCAACTCATTCAACGTAAACCTGTCGTTATAGGGTTTTCTGCCCCTGGAGGTAAAAGTTTAGTTGGTGGCCTTTAGCGACATCATGACGAGCATTGAATGCTAGCGGAGCAGCATGTTGGTTAGAGTATGTGGAGAAAGCAGTTAGGAAAGACTGCCACCTCGAGATTGCAGTCTCCTTATCCTGGAGAGTGGGGGGGAGGGTCTTACAAGAACTTGCCCCAAATCCATTTTATTCGCTTCCAGACCTCTGCAGGAGGGCCCCCATTAAGTGAAGATATGTGTGATGACCATGAAGAGCTGCGGACGTAGTTAGATATATACCGGATCCTAGCGCCAGCTCAACACAATTATAAATCAATTATAAATCAGTCATTTCTTGAAATGCGTCTAGTTCCAAGAACCACCGGGGTGGTCTTTCAGGCGGGAGCGGCGCAGAAAATAATACTTGAATGGGAAAGTAATAACTACCATGGAGGTCCTCGACTAGCCCCCACCCCAAATCAGGCTGTGCATCCGGAGAGCACAAAGATAGATCGAGGCAGGCAAATGAAGCGGTTCTCGGGCAGTGATGCGTAAACTCATCCACATTTAGGACACCGAACTCCGACTCGTCAAGGACCTGACCTCTTGGATTGATCGTGTAATCCCTCTACACGGGGGCTCACACTTCTAATCCCTAAGCTGATGGTGGAATGTAGGCAGAAATTACAGTATACCACTTATCCAGGTGTGGCTGCACGGTTTTATACTTCATGAACACACAGACTTCTGGCCTATTCGAGTGTTTGGAGGAGGCTGGCCTACTCCTCTCTTTAGCGTTGGCCCCCTGCATGATTCTGCACCATGGGAAAGTGGGCCTCACCCCGACGCTGGAGTGTCATTTTGCCTGGGTTTATTTTGTTTTTGTTGTTTTGGGTTCTTTTGTCGATTTATTAGTATTTTGTATTTTCATATAACTTAGTATTAGACTGAATGGAAACATCATGCTACATGAAAATCACACATGTTCTTGCCAGTCCCTCATTGCATGGTGCTCGGGTCGCACAATCCTTATAAGCAGGGAGGGTGGTCAGATGGCATGTGCCCAGTATGGTCTCCAGCAAAATATGACTAATGGGGGATGGGAGGAGACCAGCTTCCGCAACTCTTCCCAGTTGACCTAAGTCTGTGGCAATTCCAGTGAAGAAATATGCCTTACATGGCTTGCTGCGACGGCCCTCTTCAAAAAGAAGACCCTCACAGGAAGGGCTATGCCCTCGCTAGAGGCAAAACTCCAGGCGTTGTTGGCTGAACAAGGTGCGGTCACCCTGAGGTATATATAGGGGGAAGTTGAACTCGCTATGCAAGTCTTTTCTTCCCTCTGCCTAGAAACTATTTGGAGGATCCTGCGTCTCCTAGCCACCCAGTGTAGCCTTGGGTGACAACTTTAAGAACCTCAGAAGACAGCCTCACCATTACTTTTGGGAGGGGTGCGCGGCCATTCATTTCGCCTTATGGTAAACGGTCATGCTGGGGCAAGTTCGGGTAGGGGGGGGGGGGGGCTCTGGTTTTAGCCAAGTTTGGGTATGAACCCTTTGGGATACCAACTCTACCAGGAGCACAGTGTGCCTTTTAAAAATTGAGGAATCAAACGTTTCAGGCAGCAAGGGGCGCGCCAGTACCAAGTCCTTAGCCTCGCAAAATAAGAGACGATCCACAGCCTGAATGGCCAGGATTCCCTTCTCTGGGAGATACGAGTCACGTTGCTTTGGGGAAGCAGGGTGCGGCTCTCCACAATTGACCATACACAAATTAGACATTTACACAATCAATTCGTATGACAGATGCGGTGGCATCAGTAGCACCTCAGCGGCAGTGGCAGGAATGCCTGTCACGGTCAAACGTGAAGAAGAGTGTAAGGGTGGGTCTCGGAGCCCCACCCCTGTTTTCTCATCACACATTCGACCTTACCATCCCATGGTCGGCCAGTTCTAGGGTGGTCTATAAGGAGTAGTCCAGTAGTTCCCTCACATAAACCACTCCTTTCACAAATTTCATGGTATAGAGTGCAGCGGCACATTCACTGGCGAGCTATTGAGTGTCTGAAAAGCACTGATCATGGCCGCCTCAGAGAGTCCGACGGCAGAAGGGTCTGCCATCCATAAAAGGTGTCTCCTTGGCTCTCTACCAGTCAAACTAGTTAATGCTCTTCTCTGATGGATCATCTGTAGAATAACTAGAAAGAGATTAAAAAGGCCAACTAATCTCTGACTAGCGCCGCCCACTTAAGACTGCTCTCAAAATTTCCAACTTTCATCTTTCTCTGGACACCCCCGCCTGAGGGTGCCTCGGGGCCGGACGGACGTGCGAGTCTTGGCCTAGTCGCCTGCCAAAACAGCAGTCGACTCATCCATCCTTAGAACCCATGCAGAGGGTGAGGAACTTCTAGTCTTTTTTGGGGGGGGGGAGAGGAGGGGAGAGAGTGAACCCACTTCTCTCCATTCCCGGAAGGTGCCCCTAGGAAGGATGGACCGGGCTCAGCAAGATCCTTCTAAGATGGACAAGTGCTTGGAAGAGGTTCCTCCTCTCCTTGTGTGTCCTTGGGGGCCGGAGAAACCTGAGAAGGTTGCAGAGGGGCAGAGTCCGGTTCCATGTTTAGCATGGAGCCCAGGTTCAGCCGCATGGAAGATTCTGCAATCTCCCCCAAAAGGTGTCACCATTCCTAATCGAGGACTTTTCAGTCATGTGGTCTTGGGCCGGTGAACCGATCTACATCGGGGAAGAGAGGGGCAGGGGGCATGCATGCTAACCTCCTGCAATACAGTGGGGGGCATGGCCTGATGGGGCCCATTAACCCTTGCCCCTCTAAGGGGGTTGGCCATATCTCTGTTTTCTTGGCAGACCTTGGTGAAAGGAAAGGGGGGCTGCCGGTGGTGCAGAGATGGAGTCTTCCAATGGCAACTCCACCTCGCAGAGACACAGGAGAGGAGTAAAACTCCTCTCCACTATCTATAAGTAGTTTGTAGGGGCCCCTGAGAAAGCACAGGGTAGGTCACCTCTTTTTTCTGAAGTGGAGCTGTCTGACTGAGGTCAGCTCCAAAGAAGGCAAAGGGTAAGCCCCAGTGAAATGGGGCAAAGAGTGCGACAATGAGGACATTTCTCTGTGGGACACCCTCTTCCTGCTCCATTGGGCTGGAGAGGGCTCCCCCACCCCTACGCGAAGACGATCTTGCAAAAATTCAGATATAAACATTGGGAGGCGTCCCCTCGTCTCCATGATACCGTATCGTCATGCGGTATCATAGGCCTTCTCCAGATCGAAAAACACTGTGGCGTAGTGCTGTCTGCAAAGGATGGCCTCGCAGACAGCATGTTCCAGTCTGAGCAGAGCATCCAACGTGGAGTGGAACCTGTGCAAGCTACACTGTGCAGATGTCCTTTGCTATCCAGAAAACTTGAACACGCAGGAGGTTAGAGAGATTGGGCAGAAACCAGTAGGGATAGAGTAATGTCTCCCTGCTTTGCAAAAAGCGAGCACTGTAGCGATTTGCCAGGAATCCGGGAGGAGACCCTCCGCCCAGATCCTGTTGAACAAATCTAACAGAAAGGCCATGCCTCTCTCACTCAGGTGTCGAAGCATGGCGTACAGGACATCGCCTGGACCAGGGGAAATGTCCATGCAAGAAGCGAGAGCGGAAGGCAACTCACTCAAAGTAAACCTGTCGTTGAAGGGTTCTCCGCCTCTGGCGGTAAAGTGCAGTTGGCGGCCTTCCGCGACATCAGAAAGCGCATTGACTGCTGGCGAAACAGCATCTCAGCTAGAGAATGCAGCCCCGTTCTCCTGGAGAATGGGAGTGGGGAAAGAGGGCTGTGAGAACTTGCCCCGGATCGTTTTGACTTGCTTCCACCAGGGCTGCCGAGAGGGAGATACAGCTGGTACATCGTACACGGGCCCTTCTTTCCATATGTATACAGAGCACAGATCAAATGTTATAGTAATAAAGCTTTTTCCTATTTATATTGTAGGGAGTAACTTCTATTGGAAAGAGTATTCTCTAGTTTACCTTGGAACGAGAGTGCAATTAAAACTCGTCCTTGATCTTGTGATGTTGGTAATAATATTGTGTCAATATGTAAAAGAAGAAGAGGCCGAATAAGGAGAGTGATTGACGCTGCAAAAATTGGCATTTCTGTGAGTATTCTGTCAAAATGACATAATTTTAGTAATATTGGGGGAAGGGGGGGGGCGTTCCCATTAGTTTCTGACAAATAAAAATATTTTATAAATGACTTTTTCCTCTTTAGGCATTAAACTAAACTAAACTGCAATATATAAATTATATAATAGATATACCATTACCATATAATCTGAGAAATGGAGCAACAATTACAGAACAAAATAAGGCTGAGTATATACTGGTTGTTATTAAGTTCTTAATTATCATGTTGTTAGTTGTAACAACTTGTTAATACCGTCTCATTTACTGAGGAACAGATTGCTGAAATGCTTTTAAGTTTAGATAATCATAAATGAGCAAGACTGGATGAAATTTACCCTAGGCCCTTAATTGAAAAAATAATCAGTGTAGGCTTTGTTTGAATAAAATTTTCACTGGTTCACTTGAATTTGAAGAGGTGGTACCAAATGATTGGAAGAATGCTCATATAGTACCTTAGGTTGTTTCATATTTTGTGAAGTGGAATAATTTTATCAGCACAGGTTTGCCTTTGGACCTTTCCTATAAAAAGTGCTTCATGCAAAATCTTAGCAAAATCGGACAATGTTAACAGGTCGCACACTTTTGTCTTTTCTGTGGTGTCTGGTGGGAGCGAAGGGAGTTTCATGATGAGGGTATTAACTTTCCCTTCTGAATGATATGTTGACTTTTTTTTCAGATTATGTCTTCCACATGAAGCAAGAACCTTCTTTGGCTCCTGGAGAAGTCACCGAATCTAGGTTTCTTGGGAACCTGCCTGCCCTCGCAGGAAGATGTTCTCCTGGTCTTCCTCCACCACCATCAGGTACAGAGGGAGATCCTCTTGGAAGCAGTTAAGAGCACCTCTCTCAAGGTGCACGAAGTGTGGGAGAAAGCAAACCTCATTGTCAAGACGGAGCACGTGATCCATCATAACATCAGGAATTTTGACAATGAGCACGTGATGTGAACCTCAAGAAAGAAGCCAAGCAGGAGACACCTGCCCCCGTGACAAAGAGGGAGGTTTGGAAGGGCGACCTACAGGATATCTTCGATATTGCAAGTGGTAAGATCACAGAGGTCAATGTCCCAGAAGAAGATTTGGCCTTCCTGGAACTGAAGAGGGAGGACACAGTCCTGTTCAATGGGAAGTGTTGATAAACTCCATGCGTCTGCTGTCGCCAAGAAGGCTGACAAAATGAAGAAGGGGCCGATGAGGAAGAGGAAGCAAGAGGCTGAAGTGAACAAGTTGTTGATGAAGGTTGCCCTGGAAGACACTTCCGATTCATCCTCTGTTTCTTCTGGATCATGTATCAGATGAAGACTTACAAGGCTGTCCTTCTGAGGCAAAAAGCCCACTGAGGAGAAGGCATTCCAATAACCCCAACCCTAACCATGACTTAACACTGAGAAAACCTTTCATGTCATCAAGCTGCTGCATCCTCAAGCTTGGGGCATGATGTCTTGGAGATCTCCTCCACTGCCTCCACAGTGCATCGGATGGAGACAAAGAACCAAGAAACTGAAGCAATGCACATTGAAGAAGAAACCTTCTGTGATCGGCCTCCCCTTGTTCTCCACTGGGATGGCAATCTGATTCAAAGTGCTACCACATCTTGGATCTCGAGGAAGAGGATCGCTGTTGTGCTTACTGGGACCAACTTCGAGGAGCTTCTTGGAGTACCTATTGCCAATGATGGGACTAGGAGAGAAGTAGCGGCTACTCTCCTTCGCCTGCTGGAAATGTATCGGATTGCTCTTTCCTTTGGCACGACTGTGTCTAAAAGTGGCATGATTAGCGGAGCATACACCATAATTGAACAAGCCCTTGGAAAAATTCTTCTTTGGCTGGCATGCCGGGTCACATTCACGAGGTGGTACTGAAGGACACCTGCAAACTCCTCTTTGGCCCTCTCCTAGATCCTGAGATTCCGAGAAAGATGGGACCTCTTAAGCAAGGCATCCGTCGGTACCCTCAACCTCAATGACGAAGAACCCCTGGATGAGTCGAGCGAATCACAGAGGATGAAGATGATAGAATTTCCCAGGGAAGTCATCCGTGACAGAGCCCACCCAAGGGAGGACTATCTCTTGTCTACCTGGGAGGATGGATCAGGGATCTGACTTGATTTAGGGCCCCTGGAGCGTACCATCAGATGAGATGGATGGCAAAGGCTATTTACATCCTCAAGATTGCCCTGTTTTCATAGCAGCTCAAGCTGACGAGGTCGGAAAAACATGGAGTCCGACGACTGGCCCGTTTTGTCAGTCTCATTAATGTAAGATTCTGGCATGAGGCAGCTGTCCCGAACTGTTCTTGGAGTTCTTGGCGACTCTCAGGTGTTTGTGGATAGAAAACTCGGGTCAACAATAGAGAAGCCCCTCTGAAGGCACCTCTGGTATCTCTCGGAGCAAGGAGCGCCCTAGCGTTCTTCAATGAACAAGCGTCTCCCATTGACTGGGTGGCATTGGTCAAGAACCTAAGCCATCCAACAACCTCAAAAAGAACTTCACTGTCCCTGATACGGTCTTCCCAAATTGGGGACAAGGTGAACTTTAGAGGCCATTGGGGTCTTCGCTGGGAGGATGGCCACCACTACCCAGAATGTGGAACATGTTCTGCAAGATCCACAAACTTGAGCCACTGCCCGAGGCCTGCATGTCACCAATGATGCGGCAGAGGGAGGAGTGGCACTGATCCAAAGACTCCAAGCCTGAACCAAAGACGAGCAATAGAAGGAGTGGTCCCTAATTTCCATCTTGCTCCTTGAGCCCCATCCACCAATGAATTGATTGCCCTACTCTACTTACAGAATTGTTCTGCATGTCTGGTGCCCCCTTGGAATTTTTCCCTTGAATACCATTCGTTGTAAATTTTTGTCTTCTCCAATTGATTTTTTTGATGTTTCACTTGAAATGTGGAATCTTGGCACTTTGTGTTACCAGTAAATATTGACTAATCAAACCAAATTTCTACATAAAGGATTTATGGGTCATAAGAAACAAGGGAACACCTGTATTGACAACTTTCAACACATTTCATTTTTTTAACCACGGCAGTGAAACACCCTATAGTACCTATATTTAAAAGATGAAGTGAGAGAGGATGTTAGTAACTATAGGCCTATCAGCTTAAGGGGACCATTTCAGGCTTACTCTTGTGTGTCAAATTTTTTATTATAACTTTATCAAGGACTATCTAGTTTAATTTTTAAAATATATGACACTCCCCCACCCCCATTTCTAAATCAATGGGGAATGAAAAACCTCAAATTTTTAGGCATTTCATGAACATAATAAGTCCCTAATTTATGAACTGATCTTTGCGAAATAAATGCTGTAGGTAAATTTAAACATTCATTTACATCAAAATGATGAGGTTTAAAAAAAAAATGTGATTAAAGTTTTCTTTAAGAAAGAGTTAACTTCGAGTAGTCAAAAGTTTTCTCAAATTTGTCAATTTTGGTTATCCCCACCCAACTAATTTATTTTTTACAAATAAACTTGCAAATAATTCATCATAATGCTATGCAGAATTCTTTTAAGTAATATTTTAAACTTTATTTAATAAAAATCAACCAATAAATAACTTAAGATTTTTTTTAATGTTTTTGATTTTTCAAGAAAATGGTGAGCTTGGCAGCCCACCCTCCCCGAAAATTTGGCAATAATTTTTTATTTTTAGCAATTTGCGAAAGTAATGAGATATTTAGTGGCTGTTACTGTGGCCTCGGGTGATTTGGAATATTTGGGAAACCTCAGCACGTGGTTAGCTGTGTACTACTGGAAGACAGTAACCGCCGGAAGCTACACACCACTTATAAGGCACTGATGACTGGAACATTCTAGAACTCATCTCTATAAGTTATATAATAGGTTTCTTGCTGATAATGCACCTGTTTTTGTCATATTAAGATACTTATTCTACAGTGGTGTCGCCTCCTGTGATTTGGATTGTTTGGGGACCCCCACAATGTGGTTAGTTGCGCATTACCAGAAGACAATGCCATCTAAAAAGTCACTGGAACATTCTAGAGCTTGCCTGTAGAAGCTACTTGCCAACAGCATGCCCATTCCTTGTCAAATCTTACAGTGATAGTTATGTTGTATGAACTTCAGTGTCTGTGCTTATAAATAGTGCTTAAAAGCATTAGCATCCCACTGGTGAGTAGTCTATTTTCAACTAATTGATATCTCCCAGAAAATATTTTTGTTCCCATCTTAACATAAATATTTTTTACACTTAGTGGTTTAGGGTTAACGGTTTGTCTCATATCATATCATTTTTGCTACATCACAAACAATCGAACAAAACAGAAAATGAATGCGCTCCACTTTCATTAAGATGTCGTAAACTTGTATATGAGTTAACAATATCTGTTTTAAAACAATTATTTATTTCTCTATTGTTATTCTGTCCATTGTTTTTATTTTTTAGATTTAAACTCAATTTCATTGAGATATGCCTTATGAAAAACGCTTAAGAACAGGTCATCTATATAATAAACGTCCATGTCAATTTATATGAAAACGTCAACAATATACGCTCTGGATGATCAAAATAGATATTTATCTGTATAGATTTGTCAATACATTTATTTGTTCACATGTTTTTATATTTGCTTATATTTTATACTTTAATACTTGTATATGTTTTTATCTTTTTTAGGCTGGTAGAAGCCTAGTAGTAGAAGAAATAAATGTATTAATTATAATTTGAAATATAATTAAAGACATAATTATTTAAAATATTTTTCATTACTATTGAATGAGTTTTAAAATAACAGCTCTTACTAAACATCATTTTTCTTCTTACCACAGGTTTGTGCAATGAAGCGTGGTAGTATTATAAATTTCTTACAGCCTGTGCCTAAAAGTCTGAGTCTTTGACTTCAAGGTCTTTGACTTCAAGTTCTTTGCCTTCGAATTCTCAGTCCTCTACATCGAACAGGTTAACCAGAGAAGACCTCACAATCGCTTCAACGGGCGCGTGTCCCGGCCCGTTGGACTCTCTGTCCACTTCGTCTGTTAACTAGAATGTGATGGCTACCACATCACCATTCTTCTTTTTTTTTAAAGAGCTCATCTGGCGACTGCCTATTGGGCATTAGTCTCGGTATTAAAAACCGGCCTACTACTAGGCTATTTTAAAATCAAATTCAAAAGGATAAAAAACAAACCCCCCCCCCAAAAAAGGGGAAAGGAAGCGAGCAGTAAGCAAGTTCCTGCCTCGGGGGAAGGCCCCCCGGCGCCGGAGTGTGCGACCTATAAGGGAAAAAACAACAAAAAACAGAAAAACGTGGTTAAATAATAGGGAGAAGGCAGGCCTCCCCCCCAAAAGTCAACAAGTCCCCCTGTCAATGTGCACGCACTCGTCCCGAGTACAAGGGACAGGCGATAGCGCCCCCGCCCATTCCGGTACCGGGACAGGTAACATGCGCGAAGATCATCCAGACTGGGACATTCAACAAGAATGTGCCGAACAGTCTGGGGGACGACGTAGTCGTCACAATAGGGCGTATGTGAGCGCTCCATCAAATAGAGATGCGTCACACGAGTGTGTCTGATTCGGAGACGACAGAAAGCGACCTGAAGCCGTCGCGGCATTGGGGGATAGGTCCATGGGAACATTCGGGGCGCTATGGCATGCAACTTTAAGTTCCCTTCGACCGTCTCCCATCTTCTTTGCCAAGCAGCTCGAAAAGCTGCCCGTATTCCTACCATGTAGTCGGTGTGAGGAAGAGCGAAACGCTGGGCCAGTCGCAGACTCTTTGGCGCGCTCATTCCCCGCAATTCCTACATGTCCAGGAAGCCAGAGAAGACTATCTCGACATCCGCCCGGCTCGCCAAAACCGTGGCGTCACGGATATCGCGAACCAGGGGATGCGGAGATTCCAACGCCCCGAGAGTGCTTTGTGAGTAGCTATAGATCACAATCCGGTCTCCAAACAGGGCACGTCGCGTAATCTCCCGCACCGAGTGTGTATTGCCACCAGCTCCACCGTGAAGACAGACGCAGCGCCTGGCAGAGCCCCGCTGACTTCAAACAGAGGGGATACAGCGTGGAAGCCGACCCCCTCTTCGGAACTGGAGCCATCCGTATACACTGGCACGGTTCCAGCGTGACACGAGGTATGCTCCAAAAAGGTCGAACGCAATACTCCCGGCGCCGTACAAGCTTTGGGAGCAGAAGCGTGGCGACAAATAGCCAAATGTGGTACCCTCCAGGGTGGCGTCCTAGGCAGAACTAGGGGCGCCACCGGCCGGAGAGCTATATCTAGCTCTCGAAGGAGTTTCCTGGCCCTAAACCCAAAGGGCTTAGGGTATGACTGGTGTGGCTCGGCGGCATAGGAACCGTTGAGATCAGCTGCGGATGCAGTGAGAGCTGTTGGCAACTGAGGGAGGCACCGGGCTCGCGCGTACAGGCGAGTGATGCACTGCACGCGGCGTAGAGCGAGTGGCATCTTCCCAGAATCGACCAACAGGCTCTCAATGGGGGAAGTGCGGAAGGCACCGGTCGCAAGGCGAAGGCTGGTGTGGTGGATCGAGTCCACCTTCCGAAATAAACGCTCGGCTGCGGATGCATAAAACTCGCATCCGTAGTAGAGTTTCGAACGAACAAAGGATCGATAAAAAAGTAAGGCAATAGCCCTATCAGCACCCCAAGAGGTGAACGTCACGGAAGGGAGAATATTCATGTCGCGGGTACAAGAGACCCCAAGGCTGCGAATATGAGCCTCCCAGGTCAAATACAAGACCAAGGAAAGGGTGCGAGTCAACCACTTCCAGGCAAACTCCATTTATAAACAAGTCTGGATCAGGGTGGAACTGTGGATGGTGGCAGAAGTGCACCACCTTAGTCTTGGACGAGAAGAACCGAAGCCTGTGCGCTTTGGTATAGCAAGAGACTCAGTGCAATGCCTGTTGGAGTCGACGCTCCAGAGTTGGCATCTGGGCCGCGCCAAAGAGATCGAAAGGTCGTCCACGTAGAGCGTAGCGAAAAAATCTTCCGGCAGCACCGAGGTGATGCCGTTGATGCTCAGGGCAAAGAGTGTGACACTGAGGAAACCCCTGCGGGACACCCTCTTCCTGCTCCTTTTGGCCGGAGAGTGCTCCCCCCACCTGTACGCGGAATCAACGATCTCGCAAAAATTCAGATATAAACATTGTGAGGCGTCCCCTAGTCCCCATCGTGTGGAGTCTCCATGATACCGTATCGCCATGCGGTATCATAGGCCTTCTCCATATCGAAAAACATCGTGGCGTAGTGCTGTCTACGAAGGAAGCCTTCGCAAACGGCATTTTCCAGTCGGAGCAGAGCATCCGACGTGGAGTGGAACTTGCAAAAGCTACACTGTGCAGAAGACAGATGGCCTCCGCTGTCCAGGAAAAAGGCTAATCTAACATTTACCAATTTCTCCATCAACCTGCGCACGCAAGAGGTTAGAGAGATTGGGTGGAAACCGGCCGGAGTAGAGTGATCTCTCCCCGATTTGCGAAAGGCGAGCACAGTAGCGATTCGCCCGGAATCTGGGAGGAGACCCTTCACCCAGATCCTGTTGAACAAATCTAACAGAAAGGCCATGTCTCACCCATCCAGGTATCGAAGCATGGTGTACGGGACATCATCCAGACCATGGGCGGTGTCTGCGCACGAAGCAAGAGCAGAGCGCAACTCACTCAAAGTAAACTTGTCGTTGAAGGGTTCTCCGCCTCTGGAGGTAAATCCAGCAGGCGGCCTTCGGCGACATCACGACGTGCATTGAATGCTGGCGGAGCAGCATCCCGGCTAGAGAATGCGGAGAAAGCGGTCGCGAAGGATTCCGTAACGGACCCGGGGTCTGAGATAGCGGTCCCGAAGCGGTGACAGTAATAGCACCGACGCGGCAGTGGCACGAATGCCTTCACATGGTAGCGGTACCAACCGGCACGCACCGAATCACGGAGCTTGTCACAGTCGAACGTGACGAAGAGTGTAGAGGTGGGTCTCGAGGCCCCTCCTTGTTTTCTCATCACGTGTTCAACCTTGACCGTCCCATGGTCAGCCAGCTCTAAGGTGATGTCCTCTATGGAGTAGTCAACGAGTTCCCTCGCATAAACTACTCCTTTCACAAAGTTCATGGTAGAGTGCGGCGTCACACTCACCGGGGTGCCATCAAATGTCTGAAGAGCACTTATCTTGGCCTCCTCGGTGGGATTCGCCAGGAGGCTCCCGTCCGAGAAACGGGTCACCTTCGGCTCTCTACCAATTACACTAGCTAATGCTCTCTTCCGATGGATCATGTTGCCCTTAGCCAACATGCTGCCATCAGTGGAGCGAATAACTAGGAAACATTTAAAGCCAGCGGGCTCTAAAACGCCAGGTAGCCTCTGAATGACGGGCCCCGATGTTATCGAGGTTCCGCCCTGCGCTCTTTTCGTCTTAGTCATAGTCGGGGGCTCCGGACCCGGGAGGGCAGAGAGTCCGGATGTGCCGATCTTGGCTTGGTCGCTTACCAAAGTGGCAGCAGACCCATCCGTCCCCACAGCCCCAGCGAATGGAGAGGAGCCCCAAGTCTTTTTAGTCTTTTTCTTTTTAGGAGGACGGCAGAGAATGAACCCGCTTCTCCACTCCACCGACAAAGCCCCTAGGCCAGATTAACCGGCCTCACTCAGGTCCTTCTCTGAGATAGAGAAGGTCCTGGTAGTAGCAGGGGCACCAGTTGGAGGAGATCCCTCCCCTCCTTGTACTGCCTCAGGAACCCTAGCCGTTTGAGGAGGACCTTGCATAGGGGCGGATTCGGGTTCGGTGCTTGGTGCCGAGCCCGGATTCCCCCCCATGGAAGACCCTACCATCTGAGGCTGGGTTGCCTCAAAGACCATGTCTATCTTGGGAGGGGCCTCCAGTTGGCCATCCCCTCCCAGGACATCGCAGGTCACGTTGGCAGCATCACCAGTCATGTGTGGGGAGGCACAGGCCTTGACCCCGGCAAGGTTGAGTATTCTGGCCAGCAGGTCTTTTGAGGGAAGCGACCGAAGGATCCTAGCTTCCCTCTTCCCCCTAAGGGGGTTTGCCCTAATGAGCCGCTTCACTGGGGAGCGGTTAGCTATGAGCTGTCTGCTGGCTTTCTTGGCAGTCCCCTTGGAAAGTAAAGAGGGGACTGCCACTGGAAAAAGGGAGGTGCCCAAAAGCACCTCCAGAGAAGGGGGTGAGGGGAAATCCCCTACACCCATAGGTGAAGGAGAGGAGTAAGACTCATCTCCATTTAGAGAAATATGGAGGGTCCCCTACGCAAGCACAGGGGGGGAGGACCTCCATTTTTTCTTTGGAGCTGCCTGAGGGCGGCTCTGTTGATGTAGAGGGAAAATTAAGGGGAGATTTATATTTTTCTCATCATTGTGCATGGTGACCCTAAATTTTCCACGGGAAGCAATAGCTCATCACCCCTCACAGTAGGCCGCATTGCAAGAGGTGCGTACAGGCATGGCAGAGCCAGGTGCCACCATTCAGGACACCCCTCCCGCCTGGTGGCCTGGCAGTCCATCGGCATGGCGGCTCCACCATAGACACGGCGTAAAATTGATAAAGTGTGAAGAGGAAAGGAAAAGGGTTGTGAGGAAGGTTGTTAAAAACCAACCACCACAGACTGAAGCGCAGGGGTTACGGAACATTGTCCCCTTCCCCCTCAGCCCTGATCCAGGATGGTTGGCTGAGAAGAAGGTCAGCATCTACCCTGTGAAATTAGAGGCTGACCAGAGAAAATTTGGGGAGAGGTTGTATGAAAAGCGACGAAGTAGGGGAGAAATACAGGCTATCTGAAGGAAGGAAGAGAGGCTAAGCTGGGGCTGGACGGAGCGCTGGGGCCGGACGGAGCGCTGGATCCAGTCAGCATGGCGGCCATGATGGCAAATCGCCGCGCCCCTTACAGGGTTGCTTTTGTAAAGGCCACAGACACTTTGGGACAGGGGCTGGCCACTCTGATGTTGGACACCCGTAACCCTCTGGGGCTGGATGTGGAAAATTTGCAAGGCCAAGGTTAAAATGGGGCAGCATCAATGTCAGGTCGATTCAACGGATGTCAAGCCATCGTGAAGGCTAAGCCAGCCTCTCGCCATCTACATACACTATTTTTCTCATCTGCTGAATTTAGTGATCGGGAAGGCCTGTGACCGTCCTGAGTTCAAAGTACTCTTTGGAATCATTAGCCAAATCTTTGATTTCTTCACCAACTCGCCAAAGCGCACCAACATGCTTGAGCAGCTGAGTGAAAAAGATGAGACAGCATCATTACACAAGAAACAATGTCTAAAGGCGTACTGCCCTATGTGGTGAGTGGAACGCCACAACAGTGTTGCCGTTCTAGTTGAGCTATTTTGCTTTGTCGTATCCATCATGAGCCATCTTTCGGAGGATGGTGACTCCTACGCTATCTCCCTTCTTGGCGTAATGACGCGACTTAGTTTTACCTGCATTCTCACAGTGGCAGACACAGTCCTGCGTCTAACCCTCCCTGTGAGTCAGGGATTGCAGGACCCAGCACAACATCTTGTGGAGGCATATAAACGCATCCGTGTCATCAGGCAGAAGCTTGAGAAAATGAGAGAGGAGTCCTCAACTGCATTTAAGCCGATGTTTACTGAAGCAAATGAAGATGAGCACCGCCATGGGGACGATGCCTGAATTGTACTGTGAAAGAACATTACTAGTCCTATTTCTGATTTCTGGATGCGATGATAGCCAAACTAGCGAACCTGTTCGACGACAAATGCATGTGCCAGGTAGTGAAATTGCAAGAGCTCACAGCCCAATTTGCTCGGGAGGACACTTCAAAGAAACTACTCCCTGTCCTCAAGATCTACGAGCGAGACCTCGCTGATGGAAGTGATAATGCTAACTCACAAATTCAAGAGTGGTTGACAGAAATAAGTGGAGTGGAAGATCAAGCAGATTGGACTCTTGAAAAGTGCATCAAGGAAGCAAGTCGAATGTTGCTGCCCGATGTGGCAACACTCCTTCGACTGTTCGGGAATGTACCGTCGTCTACCGCCAGTTCCGAGCGATCCTTCTCTCATTTTTGAAGACTCAAAACTTATCTGAGGTCAACAATGACTCAAAACGCGTCTTATGCTTTGGCGCTAATGGCACACGACATTGAGGTGGACCCAGACAAAGTTATTGATGTGTTCCGTGATAAGGGCAATCAAAGGCTCCTGCTTTGATCTTTTGTTCTGCAGTCATCAAAATGATTCATGAAGGTACTGAGGCAGTCATTTGGTGAAATGTTTGATAACTGCCCAATGGTGGTTAATTCACTAATTTTATAATTTGATATTTGTGCCAATTATTATTAATACAATAAAGACTATGTTCAAGCGTGTGTTTTGTATCTCTTGTTCATGTAACAATACAAAAATAATTCTCTTTTTCATTCTGTTCTGTGCCTTTCTTCACTTTTAAACTTGAGAACTTAACCACTGATAAGATGAATCTGGACCATAAAACCCTCAATACTATATGAAATCAAGTAATTGAAGTGAAGATTTAATTTGAGTAAGTGAAGAATTTTGTTTCTGTAATCAAAATAGGCCCCCCCCCCTGGCCTAAAATCCTAGATACGCCACTGTTTATATATATATATATATGTGTGTGTGTATGGATTACAGTATATAATATATATATATATATTGGACCCCCCACCAATGAAAGGTACAGACACACTGCTTCTTTTTGCTAAAAATTGTACACAAAGTTTGACAAATTTTGTTGTACAAATAAGTTAATAAATAATTGGAAACCACTTATGAGAGTTTAGTACATATAGAGGAAACATTGCTGCTTCAGAAAATGTGATCAGCTGAAAACACTGAAATTTTTAATTTTTTGTGAAAATTGACTGAAATGGTCCCATTAACATCAGTAGTATGCAAATTAATGGGAAAAAATGGCCAAATCAGAATTACTGACATCAGATTTTTAATGGAATATACAGAGTACAGTTAGCGCGGACCATTTTGCAAACTTTTCAAGTATGCATAAAGGTCTGCATTTTGGGACGTGTATGATATCTTGTTAAAAAAAAAGTGCGGGAGAAAGTGACTAACTGGTAACCTTCAACCATTCACACAAGCAACAGCCATGTGAGACAAATCCAGTCAGTGTGTGATTGTCCTTCAGGGAAAGTGTTTGTTTTTGCGTTGTCATAAGTTTCTTCGTTTTTCCTCACGGTGTTCACTGACTTTTGGGGTGTGTCCTGCCCTTTGTATGATGCCTGGAAATTGCACAGTCTATGATAACATTGTGAAAGTGATTGAACTACACAAAGTGTGAAAGAATAATCAAGAAATAGCCAGGGCAACAGGTGTGACTGAGTGTACTGTGTCCCAACTCCTAACAAAATGGCGCGCGGGTGGAGGTGGTGATACTGTGCCCCTTCCCAAACCTGCTGGGGGCAAGGCCCTGAAGATTTCCCCGAAGGCTTTAAGGCTTATAAAATGTCAGTTGGACCTTAAGACTTCTAAAACTGCCAAGGAATTGAAGGAAATGAACCCTAAGCTTCTCAGTGACGTCTCCATCTGAACAATTCAGGAAATCTTCAGAAGCAGTTAAATTACTTGAAAACGTGTGAAGCCCCTCATCACTGCGAAACAAAGGCGCTGCCGTGTCCAATTTGCCAAGGATCATAATAACCGGTACCTTGTTCAGTGGCATAAGTTCCTTTGGAATGACCAAGCGACTTTTTGTATAAATGAGAGCAAGGGGATGAAGGTGTGGAAGTCTCCTACCGCATCAGCGTGTGACCCACGCTTGACAGTGACAAGTGTTAAGCACCTGCCCCTATCTTATGGTGTGGGGCGCTCTTGGCTATGGTGGCTTGGGGAACCTTGTAATACTCCCTAAGAACCAGAATGTCAACTCTCAGCGCTATATTAACCTTCTGCAGGAGAATTTAGGAGAGTGTTTTGTGAAAACTGGGTGTGAGATCCTTCAGCAGGACAGCGCCCCTTGCCACACCTCAAGGGCGGCCAAAAAGTAGCTCAGTGATAGTGAGAGAGGATTGGCCTGGTCAGTCACCCTATATTTCCAGAAAACTTATAGGGCATCATAAGGGCATGCCTTTGTAAGGAGGACACGTCTACAATTCCCAAGCTTGAGATATCCATCAAGAAGGTATGGCAGGAAATTCCTGCTTCCCACTGTCAGAATTTGACCGATTCTGTCCCCAAGAGACTCCAGCAAGTCATCAAGGCCAAGGGCTTTCCCATCGGGAAGTAGCATTGACGGCGTAAGTGTTTGATTAATTTTTGGTATTTTTAAAAATAATTTGATCAAAAATTTTCGCGTATATTTCCCGAGTATGCAGAACGATCCACACTGACTGTAAATATAAGTAGATTCTTTGGAATAGACAGGGATCACTGCCATAGGGGATATAGTTTTAAAATAAAAAACAATCAAAGATGTAGGTTAGACTAAAGAAAAATCTTTTTCAGGCAGAGTGGTGAACTTTTAGGACAGTTTGCCTGCAGAGGTAGTGAATTGTAGGTGACAAAAAATTTCAAAAGTAACATTAATTATCATTTCAATTTTATTTAGAATTATTATAATTATATTATTGATAATTTTAATGTCATTATTATTTGTACTAATAATATTGTTATTAGTATTATCATTAGTATTTCTTTTAGGTTTAAACCTGGTTTAAAATGAAATTTTGACTTTATATGTTTAAATCGTACAATTAAATTGTCTTACAAATTTATTTTATTCATTTAAGTAAAATTGAATAATTGTTTTCAATAACTATAAATTGAAGATTACATAATTACTATAGGTCAATGGTGAATGGCTTTTATAGTATTTTAATAAAGTAAAAAAAAAGAAGTTTTATATTAATTTAAATTCTTATTGTTCTATATAAATAAAATTATACCTCGAGTCTATAATAGTTATTGCATTAATAAAGAATTATCACTAATAAATCGTAAAATTTATCTAATTGATAACTTCAAAATGTTTTATGTTGAAAAATAAAATTGATACTATTATTTATGATTGGAATAATTTTATTTATTATTATATATTATTATTATTACTTAATCTATATTGTAGGTCTTAATTCCACAATTAAAGACAAGTTAATGTATTATTCATCCTTACACTATAATGTAACCAAATCAGACAAAAATTTTGTGTGCATATAGTACAATAACAGAGAATAAAATAATAAATTGTAAATCTTTATCTTGAATATATCCAAAAGTGAGAGGGTTGTAAAGCCAAAATATAGCCAAGAGCTTTAGTTACTGTGGATAACAAACATTCATTCTACAAATAATATGTATCAGTCAGTTGCTTTAATAAATTGCATATTTCTTTTCAGATTTTGCGTGCGAACCATGTCAAGTCAGAAGTCTGGGGCTCAAAAACGAAAAGAAAGAGAGCTACTTGAAGAGAAAGAAAAAAGAGGACTGCAAACTCTCTTTCAAGTAGGTGCAAGAAAGCATGTTGACATCAATATAGATCTCGAACATAGAGCTGAGCAGAAATATGCTGAAATTGCTCCAGTAGGTCAGATAACTGAAGTTGACCAAAGAACAAAAGTGGCACCTGTTGGTACGTTATTCAGAAAAGGAACAAATAATGTTGCGCTTCCTGCCAGAAATACAATGACAGTCTGTATGCCAGATGTGGGTGTTGATATTGGTGTTCATGAGAAATGAACTACTGAGAGAGTTGAAGAATGTGTCAGAAAGGGCCATCTCAATTTTCCAACTTCATTTCCACTTGACAGTAATGAACAAGCATTTCCTGACAGTATACTCTCAGTAGAAAATCAAAATGTTCAAATTTCAAGAAGAGATTGGCTGGTATGGAGTCCATCACAACAGGCCCTCTATTGTTTTATGTGCTGTCTCTTTTAAGAAGTAATTGAAACATCAAAATCGCATTTGTGTCTAGCAACATCATAGGGCTATGCTGTAAGTGGAAAATGGAGAAAACTAGCTAAGAGAATGCCCAAGAGTGTTATTTGGCCTAGCGTGATTTTGAAAGATGATTGAAATCAGACAACTGCAATGAAAATCTTTTGGAAACTTCCATTGAATCTGAAGCAGAAAGATGGCACAATCTTTTGAGGCAGATCATAGACATTCTTCTTTTTCTGGGGGAGAGAGGTATATCATTTAGAGGATCATCGCAAAGAATTGGAAACTTTTGGTTCTTGGTAGAACTGTTGTCTCAGTGGGATTCTGTTCTGAAAGAACATGTGCTAAAGGTAAAGGAATTGCAGCAGAAATGAGGAAGACTACAGGTACACTCTCTCTCAGCAGAGACTTAAAACGAATTTGTTTCTCTTTGCTCAGAACTTGTTGCAAAACAAATTCTCTTTGAAAGAATCTTCTCAAAATACTTTTCAATTTATGGTGGATGCAACACCAGACTCCTCTTCAAGTTGAGTAAACCACCTTTTTACTATGATACCTTATGAAAGATGATTTTGCACATGTTATTGAGGAGCGATTTTGGAAACTGGAGACCATATTGCGAAAATGGTACTGGAAATGTTGAAAGGGAACAACATCCCTTTCTCAGATTGCAGGGGGCAAAGCTACAACAATGGATCCAATATGGCAGGAAAATACAAAGGTACAGGCACGTCCTCTGTTTGAAAATGCTTTGGCACTCTTTTCACCCTGTGTATGCCATACTTAAAATTTATGTGGAACAGACTCTGCTGAATGTTGTCCTGAAGCTATCACCTTTTTCGGAACAATTCAGACAACATAGACCCTCTTCCGTTCCAGTCCACGATGTTGGGAGATTCTTCTGAACAAGACAGGAAATCAGTCACTTCACAATAAGTCTGATAAAAGATGGTCTTCGAGAAGAGATTGTGTAAAACTATTTGCAGCAAACCTTACCAGCATTCGAGCTGGACTTGAAGAGCTGTTAATTTTGAATCTGACACCTAAAACAAGGACTGAAATACATGGCACTATTAAGTATGTCTCATCATTTGTGTGATTATGTCAACAATTTGGTTCAAGAGTTTGTCACTAATTGACATCTGCAACAAGATTCTGCAAGCAAGACATGCTACAGTTGATGGTGAAGTCACAAATGTCAACAAATTGATAGCAAGTTTGAAACATCTTGGTGGGAACTGGAAGAAGATCTGGAATGAAGCAAAACATGTTTTATCAAGCATGAGGATTGAGGTGACTCTGAATGGGAAGAGACAGAGAAAGAGCATGCGATTCCATGATGAACAAAGCCAGGATGATGATTCTATAGAAGAGGCAATATTCAGGAAATGTGTGTTTTACAAAATCCTCAACAACATCATTGGTGGCCTGACTCTTCAGTTTGATGCTTCAAGAAACTTGTCGGAAACCTTTTTGTTTCTGTGGAACTATATGCTACCTTCTGAACCGGAAGAATTAGAATGCTGGTGACAAAAAGCCTACAATTTTGTTGAGAAATATAAGGATGACATCAACAGTGAGCTTAATCATGAACTAGAGATCACAAAATGGTGCACCAAAGCAACTTTGGAAACATTTCATTGAAACCTTTAGATTGCCTGAACAAAATTACGGAATTACATCTTGAGAACAAATTCCAGAATATTTGCATTGCGCTTCATATTTTTCTGTCCATCCCTGCGACTGTTGCTTCAGCTGAGCAATCTTTCAGTAAACTGAAAATCATCAAAAACTATCTGCGTAGTATTATGGCCCAAGACCGGCTTGTGGATTTAGCAAGACTTAACAGTGAATGTAAACTTGCACGAAAAATCATCAAAAGTTTTGCTGCCATGAAAGCTTGAAAAGCATTATTCAGTATATGATAATGTTTTAATATATTTTGGATGGCCTAGAAGTCACACTACTATTAAAAAAATGCTACTAATGATATTTTTCTTCTATATTTTATATGATTTTTTTTAAGTAGAGAAATTGGTTACTAATATACAGTATGAACACCTGCGAAAAGAAATAAATATTGTCCACCCTGTAAAATAAGGTATATATATGCCTTTTATTTTTTGAAACCTGGGGAGTGGGCCCAAATTTTCTTGTACTGAGTACTATTTATCCTCTTGGCGGCCCTGGCTTCTAGACCTCTGCTAGAGGGGTCTTCCCATTAAGTGAAGAAATGTATACCCACCAAAAAGAGTGGCAGGCATGCTTCAAAATATACTGGAACATAGCCTTAGCGGGATGAAATTCACCAACAGTGGTTGTTCAGACGGCGCTTAAAGCGCATGTAGGCATAACACTTCTCACACTCAGCTGACCACCACAGGAGTGGTGATCAGTCTCCTTTCAGGCAGTAGCTGCACAGTTACTCCCTGAAAGGAGGTATCTAAAGCAAAGAGAAGAATGGAGACATCATGCTGGGTATAAATAACGCATCCTCCTGCCTGGCCCCCATCCTGCAGGGGTGGGGTCATAAAAGCCTTAATAACCCGGGAGGGTGGGGAGGGGGCACGCGCCCAACATGGTCTCCTATAAAAAGATAGCTAACAGGGACTGGGAGGAGACGAGCCTCCGCAGCTCCTCCCAGTTGGCCTGGAGTCTGTGGCAATTCCATTGGAGGAATATACCCTCCAGGACTAGCCCGGAGAAAATGTAGGAGGGGGGGGGGATGCTTTAAAGCAAAAACCTGCACAGGAATTGCTTTATGATGCCTGGAGGCAGAACTCCAGGCGCTGTAGGCAGGGGGAATATGCTGTCGCCTTCTATGATTTATCAGGGAAGGTTGGGCTGGCCATGCAAGTATTTTCCTCTCTCCACCTCAAAACCTTAGGCATGCGGTGGTCCCTCTTTTCAAGGATCAACCATTTCTGAGCCACCCAACCTACCACTAGGTGTGGGCAAAGGAGCCCGAAGCTACTTTGGTGCGGTTCTCCTTTGGGAGGGCAGCTTTAGGAATCCCTGAAAATGGCCTCACAACCAGCTTCAGGGGAGTTGACTCCTGTGAGTCTAACGACTCGGTGTAGGCACGCGGCTGAGAAACAGTCATGCTGGGGGAATGTTGGTTTTACCAAGGGCTTGGTGTGAAACCCTTTATGTCGCTAGTGCAACCAGGCGAGCACCCAGGGTGGGTAGAACCCGCAGAAATGACTGTGCCAGCCATTGAAGCATAAGATGTCCTAGTTAGAACCGGGCGCGCCAGGACCAAGTCCTTAGCCTTGTGAAATGAGAGACTATCTTGGGCCTGAACAGCCAGGATTTCCTTATCAATGAGATATGCACCACATTGCTTTGAAAAAGCGGAGTGTGGCTCTCCACAATTGACACACACACTTTGGACTTATCGTGTCTTTGCATGTCTAAGGAGCGATTAGCATGGCCGAAGCAGTGAGAGTAGTAGCGCCTCTGCGGCAGTGGAATAAATGCCTTCATGTGGTAGCGATACCAACCAGCATGCACCGACTCATGGAGCTTGTCACAGTCAACAGTGAGACAGACTCTAAGGGTGGGTCTAGAGGCCCTCCCTGTTTTCTCATCACACATTCGACCTTGACTGCCCCATGGTCAGCCAGCTCTAAGGTGATGTCCTCTATGGAGTAGTCCATGAGTTCCTTCGCATACACTACTCCTTTCCCGAAGTTCATGGTAGAGCGCAGCATCACACTCACCGGGGTGCCAAGAACTGTCTGAAGGGCACTAATCATGGCCGCCTCGGAGGGATTTGAATCATTCGGCAGAAGGCTGCCATCCAAGAAAGGGGTCACCTTCAGCTCTCTACCAATCACGCTAGCTAGAGCTCTCCTCCGATGGATCATGTTGCCAGTAGCCAACATGCTGCCATCAGTGGAGCGAATAATGAGGAAGCGTTTGAAGCCAGCGGGCTCAAAAAGCCAGGTAACCTCTGAATGAGGGGCCTGGATGTAAGAGAGGGTCTGCTCTGCATACTTGCAGTATTGGTCTTGGTCAGGAACTCCTCACTCAGGGGGGCACTGGGGCCAGACGTGCTGATCTTCGCTTAGTCGCTTGCCAGAATGGCAGCGGCCCCATTGGTCCCCGCGGAGGGAGAGGAGCCCTGAGTCTTTTTTTCTAAGGAGAGGAGGGTGGGGAATGAACCCGCTTTCCCCCTACGCAAGCGGGAGCTCCCAGGCCTCAGGAAGACCCTTCTCCAAAATGGAGAAGGTACTGCCTGGCGCAGGAGCACCATCCAGGGAAGGAGATCCTTTGGGGAAGAGAGGGGGGGCATGTAAGGTGACTCCCTGTAAGCTCATTATACGCACCCGCAGGTCTTTGGAGGTGATGGGCCGACAGGCTCTGTCTTACCTCACAGCGATTGGCCTTACTGTGCAGCCTGCTTTCTTGGCAGTTCCCTTGGAAAGCAAAGAGGGGACTGCCACTGTAAAGAGGAAGTTGCCCAAAGGCGACCCCATAGAAGGGGGTGGAGCTACCCAAGGGCGGTTCTGACAATGTTACAGAGGAATGTAGAGGGAGAGTACTTTTATTTTTTTAACTCATTATTGGGCATGGTGACCCTATTTATGCCATGGCTAATCAACCCATGCAAGCCCACTCTGTGAGGGGTGAGTACGGGGCTGGCAGAACTAGCTGATGCCATTTGAGGCCACTCCTCCCGCCTAGTGACCTGGCAGCCCATCGGCATGGCGGCTCCACCTTGGGCCCGCTGTAAAATCTATAGACATTGAAAGGAGAAAGAAAGGGGAGGTGAGGAAGGTGTAAGGGGGGATGTGAGGAAGGTATGGGTGAGAATGAAGCAGGTTGTTAAAAACCCACCACCCCAGGCTAGAGCTCAGGAGTGAGGTGACTTTGCACCCCCCCTAATCTGGGATAGTTGGGTGAGGGGAAGCTGGTCGGTGTCTATCCTGTGGATTAAAGGCCGACCAGAGAAAATTGGGGGAGAGGTTGTGGGGAGAGTGAAGAAGTAGGGTAAAAACAGGCTGTCAGAAAGAAGAGGCTAAGCTGGGTCTTGACGGGGCGCTTAGTCCCATCAGCATAACAGCCAGGAAGGCAAATCGCTGCACCCCTTACGGGGAAGCAATGGAGGAGGGGGGCGGGGCGAGTTCCTCCATTGAGGTGGAACTGCCCACAGGTGGTTCCAAAGGCAGTGGAGGGGAAACTCCTTTCCTGGTTGGGAGCCGCTCCATCAGTCGAAAGGGTACCTCAAGTCACTTTGCCCTCCCCACTTAGAGGTTCCTCTCATTTTGTTTCTCATCATTTTACTACATTCCCTCGGTTGTGGCTATGGTGAGTTTTAAAAAAAATAAATTAAAGATACTTTAACCCTCCCCCTGCTATGCCTCCGGAGGTAAAGAGAACAGTCACCATACAATCAGATCATTTACACACAAACAGCCTCTAGATTCAAGCTAAGATGGGCCTTGAGCACCTGATCTGCCTTACACAACAACTATGCCCTTTTTATTTAGCCTATAAAGGATGGTGCCAGCACAGCCACCTGATATCGAAGTGGTGAAGAGTGAGAGTAACAACACCTAATACCTGCACCAGTAATCACGTTTTTTATCTGCACAGTGTATCCTGCCACTTGGTGTCCAGGTTCTGGTAAGAGGCTTAATTAAAGTCCACTGAGCAACCAGAACCCCCTAGATAGTAGGAGGAAAGTTGTAGAGGGGGTAGACCAGGGTATGTAGTAAAGAAGAATAGGGGTAGGGGGTCCATTAAAGAGTAGGGTGGGTGATCACTTATCATAACCATGCACTGGGAGCCGGAGGGTGTAGCTCCAGGTAATCTAGGAAGAGATTGCACAACAAGGGAAAAACTGCAATGAGTCATAGATGCTTAAAAATATTCTATGCTGAGTTGAAGAGATGAGTGAATAATGCTACAGTAAAATAGACTTTCAAAAACCATACCTGAGTAATAGAGAGATGGTAATGTTGAAGATGCGACTCATCTGAGTGTGAAGTAGAAAAAGGAAACAAGGGTTTGGAGAGGAGGATGCTCAGAACAAGTGGGAGTTATTTACCATGTCTAAGAATATTTAATGCTATATAAACAAAATTTAACAATTCAATACTCTTATATCAGAAATGATAAAATCAATAAGATGAATCACAGCAAACAAAATAAAAGCAGTGCTTCATGGAAGCATAATCACTATGATCAGTCAATTCACTACCTCACAAAGCTTAGGTAAGTAACACTGCAAACGCCACTAAAGAATGCAATGGTAATGGAGCACAGGTGGGAAAAATCAGTCAAACGTGGCTCCAAAAAAGAAAATTAGCCCCCAAAATATAGATTTCTTGGGTTGCTCATAAAAATAGCAAAGTGGTAACAACAATTACCATATCTCAACTTACCTTTCGAGAGGAACAATCGGCAAAAGTCAACTGCGGAAGCTCTTCATTCGTCTCTCTGTGATCCTTTTGGCTCTCCAGAGAATCCCTAGGATATCCCAAGCCCTCCTCAGGCCTCTCTTGTTTAATCAAGGTTCCCCCAATGAAGTTGTCATGGAAAACCTCCTCCTTGACAACCTCATCTTCAAAATGCTCCCCCTCGAGGGCCTCTTCTTTGATCACCCTTTGTTCTGGATTATCCTGTGCAAAAAATTAAACCCATATCAGACATTCTGTTACTATAGCAACACATAGCTACCTTCACACTGCAACAGGCATGCCTGCAAGATGCTCTTCATCCATGCTAACCGAGTGACTGTATCCAATGGAGCAATCTAACAGCCCTATATAGAACTGTATCAATCGGGTCTTTTAACCTTGACTTTTGAAGTGTGAAGGTGGCTACTTATTGTTCTATTAAATGCACACCACCACTGTGTATATTGCAGTTTTCCTTAATAATATCAGACATATATGACAATCCACAACAGTTACGTGGTGGATGGTGAGAGACAAATGATTTTGAGCAAATATTTTGATGTTACTCTTAAAAGGTTTATTCAGGAGTGTTAAGAATGATTACAAATTGGCACCTATTCTACTATTATTATGGTAGTGGTTGACAGCCTTATATAGATGTAATATAAACTTATTAAGCGAGAGTGTGATGGAATTCTTGTTCTTGATTGTCCAGTTATGTTCAGCTTTCACCTTATTAATTTGTGTCTACCCCTGTGTTGGGCAGCTAACCAATGGGAAAGCTAAACAATAACAGTCTGCCATAAGCTCATCTTATGTAAGGCTGTCATAACTCTTTATTCCATGAAGAAGCTTGGTAAGCAAGGCTTTAGAAGTCCTTCCTTGAAAGTCCCCATCTCCCCGAATATAAGGCTTTAGAAGTCCTTCCTTGTTGAAAGTCCTCATATCTCCCTGAATATAAGGCTTTAGAAGTCTTTCCTTGAAAGTCCTCATCTCTCCCTGAATATAAGGCTTTAGAAGTCTTTCCTTGAAAGTCCTCTTCTCTCCCTGAATATCAGACAAATAACAATTACAAAATCAAATGTAACCCACCTGTGGCTCACCAAGTTCACACTTTACAAAAGAGCTGGCATCTATATCCATGATGATCAAGGTTAAAGATAAATAATCTAATTTGCCACAAATTTACTTTTGATCCTTAAGTGCCTCATTCAAATCAACTTTTATATCCAAGCATAAAAATTTGCTTGGAATCTCCTTTAAAAATAATTACAAAAAAAACTTTGAAAATAGATCAATTCTTTTAAGAAAATGCTAGGCATAACTGTTAGTATAAACATATGGGCAACAGAATAAACATACTGAAATGACTAGGGCAAAGAGGGTCTGGAATAGGAATATTGCTGTAAAAACTCATAAAATTCAAATGATATAATAAGGAAGGGGCAATATGGCTCAACACCTACATATATGAATCTACTAACACAGATAATATGTAAATACAAACACGTAAAAGTCTAAATGAGTGAGGATACACCTAAAAAGAAAACTGATACTTCTTTTTAATAAATTAATCACACTATATCATTAGAGAATTAAAACAGAGCCTTTGATCTGTTTCAAGTCCTTTGAGAGTATTAAGTACAATTATTTACTCTCTCAAAAACATGCACCAAAACTTTACTTTATAAAAGTACTGCTAAAGTGATTTGAATTGCGTAAAATAGGTACTCATGGTCACCATCCTAGGCTCAGAAGTGCTATAGTTATGATGCAGCCACCACTCAAACTGATGATAGCAACATTTGGCAACTTCACATAATGCCAATTGAGTGGCACTGAAAAGAAATGTAAAATATATTGTTTTCATTGCCACTCACTCACTTCATACCAAGTGTCTGCATCACTGTCAACCTCCAAGCTCTCCATTTATGTGAGTTGCAGCCAAATGACTTGAACAATCAAGAAGAATTCCTACTTAATATTGTAAATAAAATATTACCTAACTGGAGTGTGTTTATATAACCAACTACTCTAGTTACTTCTTAAACCTGCCTGTTCTAATTCCTTATAGCAGCTAAGTATTTCTATTTATTTGTTGTTAATAAGTGACTAATTGGCCTGTAATTCTTTAATTCCAGTTTACAACAATGAAAAAAAAATGGAAATGACAATAAGCTTTCCTAGGGGTATTTTTTGCAAAAATCACAAATATATCATCCGTCTCTTTCTACGACCCTCCAGTTTCTTGTAAATTACCATCTTGCTTATGTTACATACACTGATGGTTCCATAGAGATTGAATGCAAACACAATTGGGCCAAAACTAACAATTCTAAAAGTTATAAAGGGATTTGATATAATTTTAATTGGGTGTACCTCAGGTATTTGTTAACCTAACCTATGAAATTTATGAAAGTATGCTCAATAGTTTTTTTAGTTATATGGGTTAAATTTGTGCTAACTCTTACATTACGCTTTATAATTTTGTAATTTATTATAAATGATTCCTATTTTTATTTTTTTATTTAATATTTGTTGCCGTTACTATATATATGATTTTTAAAATACTAGTGTTTTTTCTTTACAGGAGACAGCTAAAATGACTATAGAGTGCAAAAATTCCCCTGACAGTTTCTGTTATATATGTGCATCAGTTAGATTCAGACAATACAAGAGAGAGTTGACTAAATAGGTAAAGAAACTTTATGAGCTGTACTTTGGATGTAAAGTAGTAGGTGACCAGACGAACGCTGGGCACCTCGCATATATTGTATCAGGTGTACAAGTTCCCTTTCTGCCTTAGTGAAAGGCAAAGAGTCTGGCCTCATGTTTGGCATACCAATGGTCTGGAGGAAGCCAAAGGACCATTCAACGGATTGCTACTGCTGCTTAACAGATATTAAAGGTGGGTATTCAATGTGTTTTCTTTCCTGGTCTTTAATATATTTTCAAGAGATGTATCAATTAAAAAGATGAAAAAACATACTATGTTGTACTTCCACTATTTCTGCAAGTGATCACAGCAAGTAATATCCATTTTTATTATGATTTTATTTTATTTCACTGCAGGTCGCAACAGAAAAGGAAAGAAATCTATCATGTATTCAGACCTTCAGTCTGCTATTTGTCCAGTTTGACATTCAAGTGCTATTCCTGTACCATAGCTGCCCTCTGAACTATTAAGTGATGACCAAGCAACTCAGATGAATCAGAATCTCAAGATATACCATATGAGGCACAGTTCAAATCTAATAAGAAACCACACCTCATCACCCAACAGGAACTCAATGATTTAATTTGTGATCTAACACTAGTTAAGCAACAGTGAACTCCTGACCTCATGCCTGCAACAATGGAACTGGTTGGATGAATATTCTAGAATTACAGTATTTAGGAAGCATTATGCAGTTGTACAGCAATTCTTCACCTTTGAAAACAACTTGACTTATTGTAATAATATCAGAGGCCTATTCAATGCCATTGAGCTGACCTATGAACCAAATGAGTAGAGGATATTCATAGATGCATCGCTTTACAGCATAAAAGCAGTTCTGTTGCACACTGGAAACACCATCCCTTCAGTTCCAGTTTCTCACTTAGTCATTTTAAGAGAGAGAGATATGAGAACCTTGCTTTTATTCTAGACTGCATAAGTTACAAGGAGCATGAGTGGCCAATCTGTGCTGACTTGAAAGTAGTAGCTCTACTTAATGGGCTACAAACTGGTTTGTTTTAACTTGGGAATAGTGAAAGGCAGAACATCAACAAACCCCACAAAAACTCCAAATTAGGAAGGGAAGATTACAATAAATTACGCAACTTGCTAAATCAGATCAGATGAGATATAGAATTTAGTGGAAAGAATACTTATGAGATATGGGAAAGAGGTCGAGACCACAGGGAATGAGGACTTGAAAGCCCAAGGATCCGAGATGACAGAATTCCCCAAAGAGGAGATGGTGAGGTGACTAGTGGAGAGCTTTCATATGCCCAGTGTGAACAGCTTACCAAAGGAGAACACTTGTAAACGTAACTGCAAGAGCACAATTTGATGCAGGGGACAGAGGGGCAGCGACAATGCTGGCAGGAATCAATGGCAAAAAATCCTCACTGGACGAAAGAATCCAGTACGGGTCTCCAAAATGAACGTCAAAGGCAAGTGACGGAAAACGATTCAGCGGAGCAATCAAGGCAGAATCCTCGCAACAGAATAAATTAAAGGCCTCACAGCCCCATTTATATCCTTCAGTCCAAAAGGGGAAAAAGGGAAGTGGGGCACAAGGATATGGGGGGGATGAGTCACTTTCCATATGCTGGTAAGTTACAGAAGTTTAGGCCCAAAATAGTAGCCTCAAAGCAGGTCAACCTGCGATAAACACCGTAAACTATGATGAGCAAGGGAAGGCATGGGAATACAAGGGCCTACCCTTTACAGTGTAGTGGTAGATAAGTCACTGAAGTTTTCAAAGCAGTGTATTGAGGCAAAGAATAGAGCAAATAGGGTAGCGACCAGACATATTCTCAGCAATCTCTCTATTCAGTGACATTTTTTCATTTTGGATTTTTCAGTGTAATATATTTAAGTTTGGGAAGATAGTTAACTTTGTGCATTAGACATAATACTAAAGGAATGTTTAATTATATTTTAAATTCAATCTTGAAATAGCTCCAGTTTGTTTACATTTCAGAGCGGCCTAATTTTCTCCTTTTTGTTTACACTTTTATTGATTGCTTAATTAAAGGGTTTTGCAAAGTTTCTCATTATGGCTGTTGCTTTGGATGAAGTGAGTATGCCTTTTGATGTAAGCAGTGTGTATGTAGTTTGTGATTTTTGTGCTGTTGCAAGAAGAGCAAATGTAGCTGAATGCCCTGTATGTTATGTGATTCTTGTAAATGTAGCTTTGGTAGAGGAGGTGAGTCGGTTGTGTGATTAATGCAAGAGATTAAGTAAGTTGGTGCATGAAGTGAGAAGGGATACGAGTGTACGCATGAAGAATGTGGCTGGGACCAGGAGGGAAGAAGATAGGCCTAGACTAGAGAAAGAAGTACTGATGCAAGTGAAAATGAATGGTGGGTGAATATGGATAGAATAGATAGATTAGGTCAAGTTAGGTGTGTGAGTAAGAGGGACATGGAACAGGTTAGGTTGACTAACATATGATGACCTGAGAGAGGAAGAGGTTGAAAGTGATTTGTCTGAGGGAGGGTAATGATAGGCTTAGAGGGACGAGGAGAATAACTGAGGTGCTTATGATGGGCGACTCTCAGATTAGATATTTAGATAGGGAGTTGAATGCGAGCAAATGGAAGAGAGTGAGAGTTTGTTTGCTGGGTGCTAGTGTAAATGATGTGTCTGAGAGGTATGATATTCTGGTGTCTGGGTGTGAGAGGGATGCAGTTGTAAGGAAGGTGGGTTCATGTGAGTTACAGGAGAGGTACAAAAAGTTAGTTCAAAGGATGAGTGAAAGGCATTGTTTCAGGCGGGCTTCCGAGATTGGATGTTGGGGTGGAATGGTTGTCTTGTGCAATTGGACTAAAATGAGTATGTGAAAGGCCTCTGTGAGGAGTCGGGATTAGTGTTTGTAGATGTTTGGAATGGGTTTTATGGGAATAAGGAATTGTATGCATTGGATGGACTCAATCTAAGCTGGGCTGGGGTTATGATATGTACATTAGTCAAAGGAGAGATAGGACAGGTGGTGAGTTGATTATTTATATCAGAAATTAGCATTTCTTCAAATCTAAATAATTCTATAAAGCAAGAAGAAGTTGAGTCACTGTGGATAGATATTAGGGTCAGTAAAAATAGGATAATACACTTGGAAGCCTTTTACAGACCACCCGGACAGATTGACTGTATTAATGAGCTAATGATCAGAGAAATAAGGAAAGGATATGAAGTAGATACAGTTATTCTTGGTGACTTTAATTTAAATTCTGTGGACTTGGAAAATATGATAGGAAGGGATAGAGTAAGTTGTAAGTTTATAGAATTCTTTGAGGATAATTTTTGGACTTAATTTGTTAATAAGACAACAAGGGGTGCCAATATATTAGATCTGGTTCTTTAAAATGATGATTACTTGATTCAGGAATTGACTGTTGGGGAAGCATTGGGAAATAGTGATCATCAGATGGTTCATTTTAACTTGGGAATAGTGAAAGGTAGAACAACAAAAAACTCCAAATTTAAATAGGGAAGATTACGATAAATCACAAAACTTGCTAAATCAGATTAGGCGGGATATAGAATTCAGGGAAAGAATACTTATGAGATGTGTGACACTTTTAAGACTATACTAAACATAGTCCATGAGCACTGTATTCCAATGAAGGCTATTAGGAAGAAATGTAGGAAGCTGTTGTGGTAGAATCAGGAGATAGCTCGGAAAATTTCTGAGAAGAAAAGGGCAAACCAGAGATTACAGAGAGAAAGTACTTTTAACAATTTAAATCATTATAGGTCGACCAGAAATTAGCTAAATAAGATTATTAAGAAGAGCAAAAGGGCAGCAGAAATTAATTTAACTCAAAATAATAATAAAGATCCAAGAAAATTCTTTAGCTATTATAGAATTAATAACAAATCTAACTGTGATAAAATAGGGTCTATTAGATATGAAGGGGTCTTGAAAGAATCTGATGAGGAAATAGTAGAGGTTCTTAATGATCATTTATCTTCAGTATTTACACAAGAAAATCAAGATAGATTAATTGATGATAATTCTAAGGTCAAGTGAAGTAGTGTAAGCTACAAGACTAAAGAGGTTATCCTTAAACTCTACAACTTGTATATTAGGCCACATTTAGAGTACTGTATAACAAGCATAACATAATTTCACAGATGACAAAAGCCACAAGGGCCTATTAAAGGTTATCCGCATCCGTCGAAACCCGCCCACAAAAAGTACCATCGCTAGGGGAAGACAAAATCAAAGTCCCCCACAATATAATATAAGAGATGACAAAAGCCACAAGGGCCCATCATAGGTCATCCGAGTCAAACGGCCTCTTTTTTTTAAGGCACCCAAACTCCCAAGAAAACTACCTCCAGAGGATTGCGTCCAGAAACAAGGGTATCACCAATAAAGGCTTGTCAAGAACTAAATCATGCAACTATAGATATATACAAACAATATTAATATATACAAAACTTAGGAACCATCCTAACCTTCCCTCCCCATAAAGTCATCCAACATACTCTTAAATACATTTAAATTTGGACTACCTACTACCCTCCGCGGCAATTTGTTCCAGAAGTCTACCACTCTATTGGTGAAAAAATATTTTCTTAAATCCAACCTACACCCTTGCTTTTTAATTTTCAAGTGGTGACCTCTAGTTCGATTTCCATCATCTAACTCAAAAAACTTGCTAACATCCAATTTATCTATCCCAGAAAATTTTTTAAAGAGCTCAATCATATCCCCTCTCATACACCTCCTTTCGAACGAGAACATATTTAATACCCTCAGTCTATCTATATATTCAAGGTGCCTCAGGGAAGGAATAATCTTTGTTGCCCTGCATTGCACTGACTCGAGAAGGTTAATATCATGTCTAAAATGTGGCAACCATGCCTGTATACAGTACTCTAGATGTGGCCTAACATAAGAGTTATAGAGTTTAAGAATAACCTCCTTACTTTTGTAACTGATATTTCTCTTAATAAAACCCAACACTCTATTTGCCCTATTTCTAGCTTCAATACACTGCTTAGAAAACCTTGACTTATCTATTACTACTCCTAGATCTTTCTCATCCTCTACTGAGCTCAGCTAATGCCCATCCATTTCATAGTTAAATTCTCTATTATCTTTTCCCATGTTAATAACTTTGCACTTATCAAGGTTGAAAGTCATTTGCCACTTATGTGCCCAGGATAACAATTTATTTAAATCCCCCTGCACTTTAAAATTATCATCAATATCTTTAACTACAGCTGCTAACTTGGTATCATCCGCAAAAATTGACACTTTATTATTAACTGCCTCCCCAAGATCGTTTATATAGATGACAAATAATAATGGACCGAGAACTGATCCCTGAGGAACCCCACTGATAACATCCCTCCACTCTGACTTTACACCATTTAGCACTACCCTTTGCTTCCTGTCTTTCAGCCACTCAGTTATCCAATTTGAAACACCCCCACATATCCCAATCATTTTTAATTTATGAACTAGTCTCCTATGTGGAACCTTATCAAATGCTTTACTAAAATCCAAGTAAATAACATCTACATTCTCTCCCTTATCTACTTGATTTGTTACGAACTCCAGAAAGTCTAGTAAATTAGTCAAACATGATCACCTGATCTAAACCCATGCTGAGCATCGCTGATTAACCCCTCCCTCTCTAGATGTTGGCAAATCCCTTTTTTAAATATTTTCTCAAGAATTTTACAGACTACAGGAGTTAGGCTAACCTGTCTAAAGTTATTTGGATCCTCTTTACTACCCTTCTTGAAAATGGGGACTACATTCGCTCTCTTCCAATCATCGGGTATTTCTCCATATTCCAGTGACATAACATAACATAATTTCACGGATGACAAAAGCCACAAGGGCCTATGAAGGGCATCCGCATCCGTCAAAACCCACCCACAAAAAGCACCATCGCCAGGGGAAGACAAAATCAAAGTCCTCCACAGTATAATATAACAGATGACAAAAGCCACAAGGGCCCATCATAGGTCATCCGAGTCAAATGGCCTCTTTTTTAAGGCACCCAAACTCCCAAGAAAACTACCTCCAGAGGATTGTGTCCAGAAACAAGGGTATTACCAATAAAGGCTTGTCAAGAACTAAATCTTGCAGCTATAGATATATACAAACCATATTAATATATACAAAACTTAGAAACCATCACAACCTTCCCTGCCTATAAAGTCATCCAACCTACTCTTAAATACATTTAAATTTGGACTACCTACTACCCTCTGCGGCAATTTGTTCCAGAAGTCTACCACTCTATTGGTTGAAAAAATATTTTCTTAAATATAACCTACACCCTTGCTTTTTAATTTTCAAGTGGTGACCTCTAGTCCGATTTCCATCATCTAACTCAAAAAACTTGCTAACATCCAATTTATCTATCCCAGAAAAAAGTTTAAAGAGCTCAATCATTTTCCCTCTCACACACCTCCTTGTGAACGAGAACATGTTTAATACCCTCAGTCTATCGATATATTCAAGGTGCCTCAGGAAAGGAATAATCTTTGTTGCCCTAAACCTGCTAGAGTCAGTACAAAGGAGGGCAACAAAAATAATAGGTACCTTCCATGAAGCACCTTGAATATGAAGATAGACTTAGCGTACTAAATATCTTCTCATTTGAGAGAAGATGTCTGAGGGGAGATATGAATGAGCTTTTTAAAATCTGTTCTGGGTGGATAAGTTGGATTTTAGCAAGTTATTTGAGTTGGAAGGTAGTAATAGGACTAGGGGTCACCACTTAAAAATTAAAAAAACATAGGTTGGATGTTAGAAAATATTTTTTCACCAATAGAGTGGTAGATTACTGGAATAGTATGCAATCTGAAACAGTAGATAGTCTAAACTTTAACATTTTCAAATGCAGATTAGATGATTATATGGGAAGGGAGGGTTAACTTAGGGGAGGGGGGAGGATTCTGGACTCATTCCTGTGGATGCAGTTTTTATTATTGTAAATTATGATTGATTTTGATGTGTCTTGATGATGATGCTTTTTGTTTTTGACACATTTTGTGGATGGTTCTAATTGTATATTGTAGATGCATGATCTGACACAATACTATGGATGTATTTTGTGGGTGAGTTTTGACAGATGTGGATGACCTTTGACAGGCACTTGTGGCTTTTGTCATCTGTAAAATTATGTTACGATACAATAAGAGGAAAGTTAGCTACAGTGGTTATCCTTTAACTTTACAACTCATAGGTTAGGCCACATTTAGAGTACTGTATACAAGCATGGTCACCACATTTTAACAATCTGCTAGAGTCAGTACATAGGAGGGCAACAAAAATAATAAGTACCTTCCATGAAGCAAAGTTATTAACATGGGGAGAGATAATAGGGAATTTAGCTATGGGATGGATGGGTATTGGCTTAATTCAGTTGAAGATGAGAATGACTTAGGAGTAGTAGTAGATAGGTCACTGAAGCTTTCAAAGCAGTGTATTGAGGCAAAAAATAGAGCAAATAGGGTGCTAGGTTACATTAAAAGGAATGTTAGCTACAAGAGTAAGGAGGTTATCCTTAAACTATATAACTCTTATGTCAGGCCACATTTAGAGTACTGTATACAAGCATGGTCACCACATTTTAGACATGATATGAACTTGTTAGAGTCAGTACAAAGGAGGGCAACAAAAATAATACCATCCCTGAAGCACCTTGAATATGAAGATAGACTGAGGGTATTAAATATGTTCTCATTTGAAAGGTGTATGAGGGGAGATATGATTGAGCTTTTTAAGATCTTTTCTGGGATGGATAAATTGGATTTCAGCAAGTTATTTGAGTTAGAAGGTAGTAATAGAACTAGAGGTCACCACTTAAAGATTAAAAAACAGAGGTGCAGACTGGATGTTAAAAAATATTTTTTCACTAACAGAGTGGTAGACTTCTGGAACAAATTGCCGCGGAGGGTAGTAGGTAGTCCAAATTTAAATGTATTTAAGAGTAGGTTGGATGACTTTATGGGGAGGGAAGGTTGTGATGGTTCCTAAGTTTTGTATATATTAATATTGTTTGTATATATCTATTGCTGCATGATTTAGTTCTTGACAAGCCTTTATTGGTGATACCCTTGTTTCTGGACGCAATCCTCTGGAGGTAGTTTTCTTGGGAGTTTGGGTGCCTTAAAAAAAGAGGGAGGGTTAACTTCTTACTTTTTGGTATGGGGATATGTTTCTTGACTCATTCCTGTGGATGCAGTTTCTTTTTATTGTATATTTTGGGGGACTTTGATTTTGTTTTTGACAGACTCCTATAGAGGCTTTAAATTAAATATTGTAGATACATGGTCTGACATAATCCTATGGATTGTTTAAATTTGTATATTGTAGATGCATGATCTGACAAAATCCTATGGATGCATTATGTGGGTGGGATTTGATGGATACGGATGACCTTTGATAGGCCCTTGTGGCTTTTGTCATCCGTGAAATTATGTTATGTTATGTTAAGCACCTTGAATATGAAGATAGACTGAGCGTACTAAATATGTTCTCATTTGATTATTGTAGATTTTGATTGATTTTGATGAGTCTTGAAGATGATGCTTTGTGTTTTTGACACATTCCTATATATGGTTCTATTTATATATTGTAGATGCATGATCTGACACAATCCTATGGATGCATTTTGTGAGTGGGTTTTGGCAGATGCGGATGACCTTTGATAGGACCTTGTAGCTTTTGGCATCTATGAAATTATGTTATCAGGACAGTTTTGCAGTATCTGAAAGCCAATATGGCCATCATCAGCCATATTTACTAGAACTTACCAGCCCTGCCAAAGGTGGTTAAGCAGCATCCAACAGTCTTCTCGTTAATGGAGAAGGCAGCCTTCTCAGACTTATTCGTAGCTCCGGACATTCTTCAAATAATTTTCCAATTTTTTATTTGAATGAATTTATTGACCCTGCATAGACAGTTTGATCATCTAAACTGTTCCATTCATCAATAACTCTTTGACTAAAGGAGAACTTTCTGATATTCAATCTTGATCTATCCTTAAAGATTTTCAGGCCATGACCTCTAGTTCTTCCTTCATCAATTATTGTAAAAAAATCTTCCTTTCTTAATCCCTCATAACCATGCATCATCTTAAAAATCTCTATTAAATCACTTCTATGTCGTCTCATTTCCAATGTCACAAGATTACAACTTCTTAATCTATTTTCATATGATTCATTTCTTAAATCAGTTATCATTTTAGTAGTTCTTCTTTGCACTTTTTCTATATTATCTATGTCTTGTTGATTAGTAGGCCTCCACGTCTGTGAACAATATTCCAAAATAGGTCTGACTAAGCTTTTGTAAAGATTTATAATATTAAAGTTTGACTTGTTGTCAATTGTTCTTTTTATTGTCCCCAGAACATAATTTGCTTTATAAACAATTTTGGCTATGTGCTCACTTGGTTTTAAAGTATTATGTACTATTACACCTAAATCCTTTTCTGTAACAGCATTTTCAATATTTTCTTGTGCTAGGCTATATACAGCATTTACATTATTAAATCCTACATTTATAGTTTTACACTTTCTAACATTGAAAATTATCTGCCAATCCTCTGACCATTTATGAAGTTTTTTTAAGTCTTCCTGAAGCACTTTAATTTCCTTATCATTTGAGCTAGTCCCGAAGATCTTTATATCATCAGCAAATTTTAGAATATTTGATTTAATATTTTTGCCAATAGCATTAATAAATACTTGCAGAACACCACTACTTATATTACTCCAAGCTGATATCTACTGGGTACCCTTTAATTTCCTTATCATTTGAGCTAGTCCCGAAGATCTTTATATCATCAGCAAATTTTAGAATATTTGATTTAATATTTTTGCCAATAGCATTAATAAATACTTGCAGAACACCACTACTTATATTACTCCAAGCTGATATCTACTGGGTACCCCTCACCAACATATTTAGTTACCTTTTCAAAAAATGTAAGTAGATTTGTCAGACAAGACTTTTTAGTTAAAATACCATATTGACTATCTTTAATTATATTCCTTTCCAATAGGTGTTTTAACATATCTTGTCTAAGTAATTTTTCAAAAACTTTGCTGACTTGGTATTTGTCTATGCACATAACTGTGATTAAACATAATTTCCAATGGCTTTGATATCAAATGTTTAAGATTTATAAGAACTATATTAAAAATTTGTTCATTTTCAGGTGCTTTTTCTGGATCTAAATCTGCTAAAATTTTATGTATACTACTTCGGCGATGGGCCGGAAGCACAATATAAGAACTTCAAGAACTTTACCACCAAGAAAGTTTTTTTAAGTCTTCCTGAAGCACTTTAATTTCCTTATCATTTGAGCTAGTCCCGAAGATCTTTATATCATCAGCAAATTTTAGAATATTTGATTTAATATTTTTGCCAATAGCATTAATAAATACTTGCAGAACACCACTACTTATATTACTCCAAGCTGATATCTACTGGGTACCCCTCACCAACATATTTAGTTACCTTTTCAAAAAATGTAAGTAGATTTGTCAGACAAGACTTTTTAGTTAAAATACCATATTGACTATCTTTAATTATATTCCTTTCCAATAGGTGTTTTAACATATCTTGTCTAAGTAATTTTTCAAAAACTTTGCTGACTTGGTATTTGTCTATGCACATAACTGTGATTAAACATAATTTCCAATGGCTTTGATATCAAATGTTTAAGATTTATAAGAACTATATTAAAAATTTGTTCATTTTCAGGTGCTTTTTCTGGATCTAAATCTGCTAAAATTTTATGTATACTACTTCGGCGATGGGCCGGAAGCACAATATAAGAACTTCAAGAACTTTACCACCAAGAAAAAGACTGGAATCTCAGCAGAATGGAACTTTTTTTTGCCATATCCCATGGGAAATCTCCTTGTGATGGAATTGGTGGTACATCAAGCACCTTGCTCAGAGAGCAAGTCGACAGTCTCCACCGGAAGGCCACATTCTCACTGCCGAAGACCTGTAAAAATTTTGTGAGAAGCAGGTACCAGGAGTGAAGAGTTTCTTTGTCAGCAGCGCTGAAGTAGCAGAGGTTAAGGAAGTCCAGGAGCAGCGATTTGCCAAAGCACATACAGTGGCTGGTACAAGGGAACACCTCTTTCAAGCCAATTGATGTGAGCCAAGTGTCTGCAGACTGCACATCATTCATGGCCACATTGTCTGTATCAGACAAGGTTTTCATGAAAACTGCAAATCTGCAACCAGGCCAATATGTTGCTTGCATATATGATGCAAAATGGTAGATCAGAACCATTAGCAAGGTGTTCTCTGGAAGATGCTTTGATAAATTTCATGCACTGGAATGGACCTTGCAGGAACCCACTGGCGATCTACAGTTTCTAAGTGTTGGATTCCAGAAATTCACATTCTGTGCATTGTTCCTGTACCAACAGCTTCAAAGCTTGGAAGGAATTACAGTTTGCCTGACACTATTATCTAAGATGTGCAGGCAAAGTTTGCAGCTATATAATAAGAAGAAATTGGCTATGGCTTGGGAACCACTAAGAAACCCACACTTGGCTTGGGAACCAGCTAAAAACCCACCTGAAGGCTTGGGAACCTCAGACAAGAAACTCACATACAAGGGGCGGTCAATAAGTTTTGCAATTCGCATATATCATCGTCCGCAAACCAGCGTCTACACAGTGCAGCCTTGAGCTGGCGGAATAAAAAGTATTCGCTAGGGGCCAGATCTGGACTGTAGGGGGATGGTTGAGCTCCTCAAATCCATACTCAGGCAGGGTATCTTGTGCAACTCTGGCCTTGTGGACTTTGACGACATTGAAGTCGATCATCGGGTGTGAGGTTTCTAGGCACCCTGACGGGCAGAGACCTTGGTCATGGCCAAATTGTCGTGAATGATGTTGATAACACTTCCATGTGATATTCCAAGTTCTCACTCTATTTCTTCAACCTTCACCCGTCGATTGTCGAGGATCATCCTCTCCAATGGGCCACATTGTCCTCGTTGGTCCCGTCTGATGGGTGTCCTGGACGGGGGTCATCTTCAAGGGCCTCATAACCATGGTGGAACTCCTTATTCCAGCGAGCAATGGTTGCATAGGAAGGGGCAGTGTCTGTGCACACTGCAACCATGCGTTCATGGATCTCTTTTGCATTCTTGCCTTCCTTGATCAAAAATTTGATCACTGTGCGGTGCTCAACCTTCTTCATTGTTGAAAAATTTGTGACTGACGATCTGCGATCAGCTACTGCTTCTTAAATAGACTTGTCCTAACACCCCCACAAACAGCCATCCCCCTTCCTCTGTTTTGCCCTACCGATTCGCAAAACTTATTGACCGCCCCTCATATGGCTTAGGAACCTCATAAGAAACCCACATATGGCTTGGGAACCTCATAAGAAACCCACACATGGTTTGGGAACCAGCTAGAAACCCACTTGAAGGCTTGGGAGCCTTGGAGAAGAAACTCGCACCATCTTGGGAACCTGGCATAGCATGGAGGACTGGAGAAGAGAGGTGGGTGGGAGGGCCCGTGGCTGGACCTGCAGGCTATTGGGTGTGGCCCCTAAGCGATGGGGATACCAATCTGTAACTAGCTGTCACAGAATTGGTAGTGTCACAGCCACCATGGACCAATGCAGGATTAAAAGTACAAAATCTTGGTGGTGTGTTGTCTGAGAGAGTACACATTTTTTACATGGCAAAAAGTTCCACCCACGCTCTGAAAGGCCAAAACTAGGGCAAATTCAGGTTAGCATTTGACCAAGAACCAACTCAGTCTCAAAAAAGATTATTTTGTCTCAAAGGCTATTTGACATGCTCTTTCCAATGAAAAAAAAAGAAGAGGATAAAAAACTGCCATGATGGTCAAATAACTGATTGAACATGGGTCATTTTTCTGTTTGTGACCAAATTTGATAGGGTCTAATGTAGAGATTATTAGACCTAGAAACTTCCAATTTGACACACAGACTAAAATGTTAGATGCCATTCCAAGAAAAATATTTGGTAATTGTGTAGAGTATGGGGGTCATTCCATAAGAAATCAACCAATTTGGGGGGAAATTTTAAGTCACCATCACCGATTTTGATGAAAATTGGTATACAGGTTGAATTCGATGAGAGAAAAACAATGAGACACTTCCCAGCCCTCAATTTTGAATAGCTCAAAAGTTATAACCTGTCAAAGTTGAGAAAAATTGTCAAATTTCTTGATACCAGCATTTGAAAAAAAATTATTTCTCCCTTATTATAGCACATAAAACAATGAATTATGTATTTTTTAAAGCTTAAGGGTTGCTCTAAACATTTTTAACAGCAAAATTAATTTTTGATAAAAAAGTTTTTTTGACCTTTAAAAAAATATATTGGTATCAATAAATTTTTGTGTAATTTTTTTTATAAATATATATGCCTTTAGACTACAATATAAGATAAATTTCATTCTGGGTTTTTCATTATATCAGGAGTTATGATCAATTTTGTAACCATTGGTATGCCAATTTTTACCTATTTTTATGTTATAAATTTTACCTATTAGGTGTTACTTTATAAACTATGAAAGCTAATTTAAATTTTTTTCTTTTTTTTCAGAAAGTTTAATATTTAGATAAAAAAGTAATTAATAATTTGCATTACCAATTATTTGTATTTTAACAAATTATTATGGATGAGAAGAGAAAGCATTTTTTAAATATTAAGTATTGCTGCGATCCTTACAAAGGTCACAAAAAATTAATAAAGAAAAATCTGAGACTAATTTCAGAAGACTTAATAAGAAAATATCCAAAATTAAAAAATTTTAAGGACCAAAAAATCTGTGATAACTGCAGAAAAAAAGATAGCTGATGATGATAGTTCTTCATCTCAAAATACGAATCCGAGCCTTTCAGAAGAAAGAATGGAAATTGAGCCAATTACTGAACAGGAAGAATCACAAGAAGCATTAACTGAATTAAATAAATCATTAATAGCTATTGGAGAGTCACCAGTCAAGAAATTTAAAATGGATGTAGTAAAAAAATATAGTTCAGATAAAATGAATAAAATTCAAAAATCCATTTCAAGTAAACTCAGAACTGTAGGCTCTGCAAAAAAAATATCCATTACCCTTGGATCAAGACCCAGAGTCTTCTAGAACAGAATCAAGTAAAGATGGTGAAGAAATGATAAATCAACTGAAGGAGAAATTTCAAACTACTAGTAAAAGGTCTGAGCAGCTGCAAATCTTAACTGTTTTGCCAAAAAGCTGGAGCTTATCCAAAATTAAATCTGAATTTAATGTTACTAATTACATGGCCAGACAAGCTAAAAAACTAGCAATGGAAGAAGGAATAATGTCATTGCCAAGCAAAAGAAAAGGTACATTTCCATCAGAAACAATTAAAGTAGTAGAAGACTTTTTATAAAAATGAAGAAGTAAGCAGAATTATGCCAGGGAGAAAAGATTTCAAGAGTGTTAGAAAAGATGGACAGAAAACTCATGAACAAAAATACTTAATTTTGGGAAATTTAAAAGAAATTTATCATTTATTTAAAACAAAATACCCAGACACTAAGATTGGCTTTTCAAAATTTGCTGAGCTGAGACCCAATGAGTGTGTATTAGCTGGTGGTGCAGGAACTCACAGTGTGTGTGTTTGCACCCATCATCAAAATGTTAAACTGATGATTATTGGTACAAGGCTACCACAGTTGACAAAAGACAGTGACCTGCATTTAGATGATTACAAAACATGTCTATCATTCATTACATGTGACCCTCCAACTTATGAGTGCTATTTTGATGAATGCTCAGAATGTTTTTCTAAAATAGACAAACTAAAACTATATGTTACTAAAATTTTGGATGACAATATGATTGATGAGGTAAATTACAAGCAGTGGCTCTCAACTGATCGCTCAACTTTAGAGCTTGTTTCAAGAACAACTGAAGAATTTATAGACACTTTTACCTTAAGTCTTCTCAATTTAAAAAAACATGATTTCATAGCAAAAAAGCAGGCACAATTTTGTTCAACTAAAAAAGAAGAACTAAAAGATGGTGAAATCTTAGTAGTATGCGATTTTGCTGAAAATTACTCATTCCTTCTTCAGGATGCAGCACAAGGGTACCACTGGAATAACTCCCAAGCTATATTACATCCCTTTCTTTCCTACTACAAAGAAGCTGGGGAAACACAACACATAAGTTTTGTTGTGATTTCAAACTGCTTGAAGCATGACACTGTTGCAGTCCATTTATTTAAAAAAAAACTTATTGAATTTTTTAAAAAAGAACTCAAATTCTCAATAACAAAAATTATATATTTTTCTGATGGAGCTGCGTCACAATATAAAAATTTTAAAAACTTTATTAATTTATGTCACCATAAATCAGATTTTGGATTGGAAGCAGAATGGCATTTCTTTGCTACATCTCATGGAAACGGACCATGCGATGGTGTAGGGGGCACAGTAAAAAGACTAGCAGCAAAAGCTAGCCTGCAAAGAGCATATAATGATCAGATAATGACTCCTCAACAGCTCTTTGATTTTGCTGAAAGACACATTAAGGGAATCAAATTTTCATATGTCCCAAATAGTGAATACATTGAAGAAAAAAATTATTTGCAAGAAAGATTTGACCAGGCCTCTGCAATAATTGGTACCCAAAAATTACACAGTTTTGAGCCAGTTAATGAAAATGAACTAAGAGTGAAAACAATATCATCTGCATCAGAATTCAAGAAAGTGAAAATATCCTATACAGAGGCAATATTATTGGAGGATGTAAAAGGATTTGTCACTGCTAAGTATGATGATAAATGGTACTTAGGGTGTGTATTGGATACCAATGTTGAGAAAATGACTGTTAAAATAACATTCCTAGAACCAGAAGGACCATCAAATTCCTTTATTTTTTTTTTAATTAAGGGGCTATCTGGCGACTGCCGACTTAGGCATAAGTTGCCGTAAACAAACAGCCTAATTTAGGCTACTTTAAAAAATTAAACAGAAAACAATAAAAAGGAATAACAATAACAATAACAAAGCAATAACAAAACAATTACAAAAACAACAACAACAATTAAATCGCGTTAAATAAAAGGGAGAAGGCCGGCCTCCCCCAAAAAGTCAATAAGTCCACCAGTCAAAGTACACGCACTCATCCCGAGAACAAGGGACAGGCGGTAGCGACCCCGCCCATCCCGGTACCGGGACAGGTGTCGTGCGCGAAGATCACCCAGACTGGGACATTCGACAAGAATGTGCCGAACAGTCTGGGGGACGACGCAGTCGTTGCAATAGGGCGCAGGCGAGCGCTCCATCAGATAGCGATGCATCACACGAGTGTGTCCGATTCGGAGACGACAGAAAGCAACCTGAAGCCGCCGCGGCATTGGGGGATAGGTCCATGGGAACAGTCGCGGCGCAATGGCACGCAACTTTAAGTTCCCTTCGACCGTCTCCCATCTTCTTTGCCAAGCAGTCCGAAGAGCTGCCCGTATTCCTGCCATGTAGTCGGTGTGAGGAAGAGCGAAACGCTGGTCCGGTCGCAGAGTCCTCGCGGACTCTTTGGCGCGCTCATTCCCCGCAATTCCTACATGTCCAGGAACCCAGCAGAAGATAATCTCGACATCTGCCCGGCTCGCCAAAACCGTGGCGTCACGGATATCGCGAACCAGGGGATGCGGAGATTCCAATGCCCCGAGAGCACTCAGGGCGCTTTGTGAGTCGCTATAGATCACAATCCGGTCTCCGAACCGGGCACGTCGCGTAATCTCCCGTACCGAGTGGTGTATTGCCACCAGCTCGGCCGTGAAGACAGACGCAGCGCCTGGTAGAGCCCCGCTGACTTCAAACAGAGGGGATACGGCGTGGAAGCCGACCCCCTCTTGGGACTTGGAGCCATCCGTATACACTGGCACGGTACCAGCGTGACACGATGTGTGCTCCAAAAAGGTCGAACGCAATACTCCCGGCGCAGTACAAGCTTTGGGAGCAGAGGCGTGGCGACAAATAGCCAAATGTGGTACCCTCCAGGGTGGCGTCCTGGGCAGAACCAGGGGCGCCACCGGCCCGAGAGCTATATCTACCTCTCGAAGGAGTTTCCTGGCCCTAAACCCAAAGGGCTTAGGGTATGACTGGCGTCTCTCGGCGGCATAGGCACCATCGAGATCAGCTGCGGATGCAGTGAGAGCTGTTGGCGACTGAGGGAGGCGCCGGGCTCGCGCGTACAGGCGAGTGATGCACTGCACGCGGCGCAGAGCGAGTGGCATCTCCCCAGCATCGACCAACAGGCTCTCAATGGGGGAAGTGCGGAAGGCACCGGTCGCAAGGCGAAGGCCGGTGTGGTGGATCGAATCCACCTTCCGCAATAAACGCTAGGCTGCGGATGCATAAAACTCGCATCCGTAGTCGAGCTTCGAGCGAACAAAGGATCGATAAAAAAGTAAGGCGGTAGCCCTATCAGCGCCCCAAGCGCTGAACGTCACGGAACGGAGAATGTCCATGGCGCGGGTACAAGAGACCCTAAGGCTGCGAATATGAGCCTCCCAGGTGAGGCGTCGGTCGAATACAAGACCAAGGAAACGGTGCGACTCAACCACATCCAGGCGCACTCCATTAAGAAACAAATCTGGGTCGGGGTGAAGCCGTGGATGGCGGCAGAAGTGCACCACCTTAGTCTTGGCCAAAGAAAACCGAAACCTGTGCGCTTCGGCATAGTGAGAGACGCGGTTCAATGCCTGTTGGAGTCGACGCTCCAGAGTTGGCATCTGGGCCGCGCCAAAAGAGATCGAAAGGTCGTCCACGTAGAGCGTAGCGAGAACATCTTCCGGCAGCACCGAGGTGATGCCGTTGATGCTCAGGGCAAAGAGTGTGACACTGAGGACACTTCCCTGCGGGAAACCCTATTCCTGCTACTTTGGGCCGGAGAGGGCTCCCCCCACCCGTACGCGGAATCGACGATCTCGCAAAAATTCAGATATAAAAATTGGGAGGCGTCCCCTCGCCCCCATCGTGTGGAGAGTCTCCATGATACCGTATCGCCATGCGGTATCATAGGCCTTCTCCAGATCAAAAAACACCGTGGCGTAGTGCTGTCTACGAAGGAAAGCCTCGCAGACGGCACTTTCCAGTCGGAGCAGAGCATCCGACGTGGAGTGGAACTTACGGAAGCCGCACTGTGCCGAAGACAGATGGCCTCCGCTGTCCAGGAAATAGGCTAATCTAACATTTACCAATTTCTCCATCAACTTGCACACGCAAGAGGTTAGAGAGATTGGGCGGAAACCGGTCGGAGTAGAGTGATCTCTCCCCGGCTTGCGAAAGGCGAGCACAGTAGCGATTCGCCAGGAGTCTGGGAGAAGACCTTCCACCCAGATCCTGTTGAACAAATCTAACAGAAAGGCCATGCCTCGCTCACCCAGGTGTCGAAGCATGGCGTACGGGACATCGTCCGGACCATGGGCGGTGTCCGCGCACGAAGCGAGAGCGGAACGCAACTCACTCACAGTAAACTTGTCGTTGAAGGGTTCTCCGCCTCTGGAGGTAAAGTCCAGCCGGCGGCCTTCCGCGACATCACGACGTGCATTGAATGCTGGCGGAGCAGCATCACGGCTAGAGAATGCGGAAAAAGCGGTCGCTAAGGATTCCGCCACGGACGCGGGGTCCGAGATTGCGGTCCCATTCTCCTGGAGAACGGGAGGGGGGGTCCTGCGAGAACTTGCCCCGAATCCTTTTGACTCGCTTCCACACCTCAGCTAAAGGGGTCTTCCCGTTAAGTGAAGACACGTATGCCCGCCAAGAAGAGCGGCGGGCGTGCTTCGAAATATACCGGAACCTAGCCCTAGCCCGACGAAATTCAGCGACAGTGAAATCGTTCGGGCGGCGCTTATAGCGCATGTAGGCATAACGCTTCTGTTTGAGGGCCGTCTCACACTCGGCCGACCACCATGGGAGTGGTCGGCGTGCAAAACGGCCAGACGTCCTAGGAATAGTAGTCAGGCCTACGGCGATGAGGTTGCCGGAGAAGAACTCAACGGCCTCATCTACCGACCTAAACTCCTCGACTGAGATAGAGAATTCAGTCATTTCCTGAAATGCAGGCCACCGCGCCCGCGCCAAGCACCACCGAGGTGGTCTCTCAGGCGGCAGTTGCCCTGAAAATGATATTTGAATGGGAAAGTGATCACTACCATGGAGGTCATCGACCACCCCCCAATCAAAATCAGGCTGTGCATCTGAAGAGCACAAAGATAGGTCAAGGCAAGAAAATGAAGCGGTTCTCGGACAGTGATGCGTAAACTCATCCACGTTTAGGACACCCATCTCAAGCTCTTCGATCAGATCGGCAAGGACTTGTCCCCTGGGATTTATGGAGTAATCTCCCCAGAGAGGATGCCTGCCGTTCAGATCTCCAAGCAAGAGATAGGGCCTCGGCAACCGTGCCACGACGCGGCGGAAGTCCCCCGCGTCGAAGTCAGCTGACGGTGGAATGTACGCAGAAATGATAGTATACCTCCTATCCAGGTGCAGCTGCACAGCCACTGCCTGAAAGGAGGTATCTAAAGAGAAAGGAAGAACGGAGACATCATGCCGGGTGTAAACCGCGCATCCCCCAGCCCGGCCATCCCGCGGTGGTGGGGTCGCAAGACCCTTATACCCCGGGAGGGCAGGCAGCGGGCACGCGCCTAGCATGGTCTCCTGCAAAAAAATAGCTAACGGGGAACGGGACGAGACGAGCCTCCGCAGCTCCTCCCAGTTGGCCCGGAGTCCACGGCAATTCCATTGAAGGAATATGCCCTCCAGGCCTAGCTCGGAGGAGACGCGGGGGCCCTCCTCGAATTGAAGACCCTCACGGGAATGGCCGTACGCTTCCCGGGGGCAGAACCCCGGGCGCTGTTGGCCGGACAAAGCGCTGAAGGCGCTGTCGCCTTCGAGGACTTATTGGGGGAGGTTGGGCTCGCCATGCGAGTCTTTTCCTCCCTCCGCCTCGAAACCTTAGGCGGGCGTTGCAGCTTGGGAGGCGGGGGGCCCTCTTTTCGAGGAACCACCGTCTCCGAGCCACTCGCTCCACCTCGGGGCGTGGGCGAAGGGGCCGAAGCTCCTTTGTTGCTGTCCTCCTTTCGGGGAACAGCTTTAGGAACCCCGGAAGATGGCCTAGCGACCATCTTCAGGGGTGTTGCCTCCTGTGAGTCTAACGACTCTGTGGAGGCGCGTGGCAATTTCGCCTTACGGGAAACGGTCACGCTGGGGGAAGAGGGGGGAGCCCTGGTATTAGCCGGGGCTGGGTGTGAACCCTTTTTGCCGCCAGCTCTACCAGGGGAGCGCCCGGGTGTAGTAGAGCCCGCAGAAGGGCTCCAAATGGGCGCAGAAACAACCGTGCTCATTGGCCTGGATGGGCCAGGAGCAGAGGGTGCTTTTCTAACTATTGAGGCATATGACGTCCCAGGCAGAGCCGGGCGCGCCAGGACCAAGTCCTTAGCCTCGCGGAATGAGAGTCGATCCTGGGCCTGAATGGCCAGGATTTCTTTCTCAAGGAGATATGCACCACATTGCTTCGAAGAAGCAGGGTGCGGCTCTCCGCAATTGACACATTTGGCCACACACGATTTGGACTTATCGTGTGCGACCTTGGAGCAATTTACACAGACTTCGGGTGACCCCGATTTTGCACGTCTACATGATCGATTCGTGTGGCCGAAGCGGTGACAGTAATAGCACCGCCGCGGCAGTGGCACGAATGCCTTCACGCGGTAGCGGTACCAACCGGCACGCACCGACTCAGGGAGCTTGTCACAGTCGAACGTGACGAAGAGTGTAGGGGTGGGTCTCGAGGCCCCTCCCTGTTTTCTCATCACACGTTCGACCTTGACCGCCCCATGGTCGGCCAGCTCTAGGGTGATGTCTTCTATGGAGTAGTCAACGAGTTCCCTCGCATAAACTACTCCTTTTACAAAGTTCATGGTAGAGTGCGGCGTCACACTCACCGGGGTGCCATGAAGTGTCCGAAGAGCACTTATCTTGGCCGCCTCGGCGGGATTCGCCGCATTCGCCAGAAGGCTCCCGTCCGAGAAACGGGTTACCTTCGGCTCTCTACCAATTGCACTAGCTAATTCTCTCCTCTGATGGATCATGTTGCCCTTGGACAACATGGTGCCATCAGTGGAGCGAATAACGAGGAAGCGTTTGAAGCCAGCGGGCTCGAAAACGCCAGATAACCTCTGAATGAGGGGCCCCGATATCATCGAGGCTCCGCCCTGTGCACTCTTGGTCTTAGTCAGAGGCTCCGCACACGAGGGGGTAGTGGGGCCGGATGTGCCGATCTTGGCTTGGTCGCCTACCAAAGTGGCAGCAGACCCATCCGTCCCCGCAGCCCCCGCGGATGGAGAGGAGCCCCGAGTCTTTTTCGTCTTTCTTGTCTTTTTCTTCTTTTTAGGAGAGGAGGGCGGGGAATGAACCCGCTTTTCACCCCCGCCGGTAGAAGCCCCCAGGCCAGATGGACCGGCCTCAGCCAGGTCCTTCTCTGAAATGGAGAAGGTCCCGGTGGGCGCAGGGGATTCATCCGGAGGAGATCCCTCCCCTCCTTGTCCTGCCTGAGAATCCACAGCCGTTTGATGAGGACCTTGCATAGGGGCGGATTCGGGTTCGGTGCTTGTCGCCAAGCCCGGATTCCTCCCCATGGAAGGCCCTACCTTCTGAGGCTGGTTTTCCTCAAGGACCATGTCTATCACAGGAGGGGCCTCCAGTTGGCCATCCCCTCCCAGGACATCGCAGGTCCCCTTGGCAGCGTCATAAGTCTTTAGTGGGGAGGCACAGGCCTTGACCCCGGCAAGGTTTAATATTTTTGCCAGCAGGTCTTTTGAGGGAAGCGACCGAAGGGGCCTGGCTTCCCTCTCCCCCCTAAGGGGGTTTGCCCTACCGAGCCGCTTGTACGAGGGGCGGTCGGCAATGGGCTGCCTGCTGGCTTTCTTGGCAGTCCCCTTAGAAAGCATAGGAGGGACTGCCGCTGGAGATAGGGAGGTGCCCGAAAGCACCTCCAGAGAAGGGGGTGAGGGGGAGTCCCCTACACCCGTAGGCGTAGGAGAGGAGTAAGCCTCCTCTCCGGTTAAAGAGGTATGGAGGGTCCCCTGCGCAAGCACAGGGGGGGGGGACCTCCATCTTTTCTGTGGAGCTGCACGAGGGCGGCTCCGTTGTTGTTATAGGGGGAATTAAGGGGAGATGTTTTTTTTTTTTCATCATTGGGCATGGTGACCCTCTTTGTTTTACGGGACGCAATCGCTCACCACCTCTTGCAGTAGCCCGCACTGCAAGAGATGCTTACAGGCCCGGCAGAGCCAGGCGCCGCCATTTGGGACCACCCCTCCCGCCTGGTGGCCTGGCAGTCCTTCGGCATGGCGGCTCCACCTTGAACACGGCGTAAAACGGATAGATTTTGAAGACGAGAGGAAAAGGGATGTGAGGAAGGTATGGGTGGGGATGAAGCAGGTTGTTAAAAGCCAACCACCCCAGACCGGAGCTCAGGGGTTAGGGGACATTGTCCCCTCCCCCCTCAGCCCCGATCCGGGACGATTGGCTGAGAAGAAGGTCAGCTTCTACCCTGTGAAATTAGAGGCTGACCAGAGAAAGTTGTGGGAGAGGTTGTATGAAAAGCGACGAGGTAGGATAGGAATACAGGCTATCTGAAGGAAGGAAGAGAGGCTAAGCTGGGGCCGGACGGGGCGCTGGATCCCGTCAGCACGGCGGCCAGGATGGCAAATCGCCGCGCCCCTTACGGGGTCAAATTCCTTTAAATATCCAAGAAAACCAGATGTATTAGTATTGCCATTAGATGACATATTGAGCATTGTTGAGCCTGTACAGCAACAGGAAGAACTTACAAACTATCTAAAAATGAACAATTAAAATCAACAGAAATAATGGCCCCTTAGGCGATGGGGTTATCAGCAGTTATGCAGGTATCTTAACTGTTGGTAGTGGCTCTGCCACCATTGACCATAGCAAATTATAAATTAAATACATAGGTAGGTAGCTTTAAAAATATTTATAATTTTAAATAAAAAATTTCTTGTAGGTAGGATTTAACACATATCTATAGAATTAATGATTCTAATACACGAGTATATATTAAAAGCATTCAAATATAATACTTAGGCATCTAATAATTGATAACTAACTCTGTGAATATGATGTAACTCTGTTAATATGACAAAGATGCATATAAAAAAAATTTATTTGTGAAGATAGCAAAAAATGGCCATACCAGTGGTTACAAAATTGATCATAACTCCTGATATAATGAAAAACCCGGAATGAAATTTATCTTGTATTGTAGTCTAAAGGCATATATATTTAAAAAATAAATTCCCCCCAAATTTAGTGATACCAATATATTTTTTTTAAAGGTCAAAAGTTGACCTTTAAGGTCAAACAAATTTTTTTTACCAAAAATTAATTTTGTTGTTAAAAATGTTTAGAGCAACCCTTAAGCTTAAAAAAAAATACATAATTCATTGTTTTATGTGCTATAATAAGGGAGAAATAATTTTTTTAGCAATGCTGGTATGAAGAAATTTGACAATTTTTCTCAACTTTGACAGGTTATAACTTTTGAGCTATTCAAAATTGAGGGCTGGGAAGTGTCTCATTGTTTTTCTCTCATCAAAATCAACCTGTATACCAATTTTCATCAAAATCGGTGATGGTGACTAAATGTCCCTTGTTGAATTCGGATGGAATGACCCATGGCCGGATCCAAGTCATAGCTTATTTTTGGCTATTTTTCCTAGCTACTTTTTCTGAGTGGAAATCTATGACAATTTCTGATTATATACTGGGGGGCTGCCCCCCAGACCCCCCCAAATGATTGAAATCTCAAGATCATCACAGGCTCATCCCTCCCGATGAGCCATCCCTAAAAATAACCTAGAATTGCATCCACCCATACTCACAACATTTACCAAAAATTTTATATTATATAACCCCAATGTTCAGGAGATATAGATTTATGAATGTAGCACTGTTTGGTGTTACAGGTAATTATTTTGCATTTTAAATCTTAGTTTATGAGAGAACTAAGCCACCTGGGTCAAAACTGATTTGATTTTTGAAACCCTTGCAAAAAAGTAGGCCATTGTATAAATGTTGCAAGTATGAGCGGATGTGATACTAGCTTATTTTGAGGGTAGGCTCATCAGGGAGATGGACCTATGGTAACACTTCAGATTTGGGGCGCACGGTAGATGGCGCTGTTAGTCGGCTACAATTTTGGGCTACAGCATATCTCTTATGACGTCAAGCAGTAGCATCAGATATGAACAATCACGGCGTAATATTGATTGAAACTCAGGATCATCGCAGGGTGGTCCCCTGCAGTGATATCTCCCCCACGAGCAGTCCCCTTGAATTTTTTTTTTTTTTTTTCCCCAACAGCTTTTTACTGGCAGAAAAACCTAACCTAATAACAAACAATTCTTACTTTTATAGGTTTCTTGATTAGTTTATGCGCCTCTAGATAATCTAAAAGTTTTTCGCGATTATACAAAGTGAAGCCAAATTTCAATAACAAAGAAGCACATGGAGAGCACAAAAACACAATAACGAAAGAAAAACATTTGCAAAACGGGTGCTATTTATAAGCTATGATGTTGTCAGTAAGAAGCTGTTATTGTTCACAGCAAACAAAAAATATAAAAACAAAAGAAAAAACAATAAAAGACATCAAGAAACCTTACCTAACTTAGAAAAAAACTATAAATGAGCAGAGCGCAGATATTTAGTAAATAATAGACTAAAAGTTACAATTCCCCAAAACAACAAAAAAATATTACGCCGTGATTGTTCACATCTGACACTACCGTCTGACATCATAAGAGATATGCTGTTCCGGTGTTTGGGGTAAAAAACTGAGGTACTTTATCTGGTAAATATGTAGATTAGCGGCCCGGCCGAAAAAAACATTTGTGTGTAAATATTATCGTTCACTCGTGTAGGAATATTCATGCGCGGTTGAGTCCTTTTCGAATTATTATTCTATAAACAATTAGGATTATATACTGGGGGGCTGTGCCCCCCAGTCCCCCCCCAATTTAATGAAACTCAGGATCATCGTGGTATAGTCCCCCCATTGTGTTTACCCCCACACAAGCCGTCAACTTAAATGTACTCTAAAAACGTGAAACATTTTGGAACACAGATGAAATAGTACGTCCCATCATTTGCACTGATAATCTACATATTTACCCTTTATCTTGGAAACAATAGCAGCTACAAAGTTGAAATTTTGCACAGATCCATTTGGGCCAAGTACCAACTTGTGTACCAAATTTAACCAAAATCCGAGGTGTAGGGCCGATTTCTAAAATTGGACCACTTGATATGGAATGGTCCCCTAGGGAGGCAGGATGGTTCAAGCAGAGACTAAGTACTGCTGTTCAGCGGGGCAATGCAATTAGTATACTGAATGGGAACAGAGTCGCTAATGGTGTTGGCCTGGACTATGACCGCTGAGTTTTATCTATACTTTCTACCTATTCTAATAAATAAAGGTCATTCAACCCAATTTTAGGTAGCCAAACCCCATCCAAGGATGTGACACTGGGCCACTTCTGTCTATGGTTGTGAGGGAGACTCATGTTCTCATCCGGATATTTCGGGTAGGGGACTTATATATATATATATAAAGTAGAAGGTTATGCCCAAGCTGATTGCTAAAACAAGTTTAACAAATGATGAGATTTGTTTATGTTGGGAGCGTTAAATTGAACAAGAAGGAAGCAGCTAAGTTTAAAGACAATTTTTTTCCGAAATGTCCAGACCCTCTTTGTTTTAAGGTTTTCTCTTCTTTTTGGTCTAAAAGTCGGAAGCAAAGTTTAAAAGCGAAATGTTCAGAAGAATTATATGAGGATTTGAGTGATTTAAGACTTTCTATTCCTCTAACTGTCTTTTTTATTCCATCTTATAGATGGTATATCACTTGTCCTGTATTCATCTCTCTTTTAAATGAATTGATTTGGTAAAAAACAAAGTAAATTGCTGAGCTTTCGATCATCTGCGTAGCTTCTTGATATATTCTTTCCTTCTTTACCAATGAAATGTGGAGTCAGAATCGGAGGAAAGAATATATTAAGACGCTCCGAAGATGATCGAATAAGATCGAAAGCTCAGCAATTTGGTTTGTTTTTTTTACCAAACCCACTCATTTAAAAGAAAGATAAATACAGGACAAGTGATCTACCATCTACAGGATATAATCAAAAAGACAGTTAGAAGAATAGAAAGTTGCCAAAGGAAATTAACTAAGGCGAAATACACCATGGTCTTCAACAAAATTTGCATATATATATATATATATATATATATATATATATATATATATATATGAGGGGGATTTCTCGGTTGTGATTGCCCTTGGTTCTTAGGGGACATGGGAATGCTCTTCTTTTGTTCCTTAGGATAGAACTGATGATTTGTGGCGTAGAGATCCGCTTCTTCGAGGCACTCGTTAAAGAAAGAGGCACGTCTATCTTGCACAAATGCACGGATTTCCGTAGGGAAGGTGTGCATTAGCTGGTCCTTCAACAAAAAATCTAACAGTGAGTTGTAGTCGCTACCGACTTTAGCCGAGTACAACCAAAATTGGAGATTTTTCTTTAGGATGAACCCGAACTGTCGATACATCTATCTTGGCTGGATCCTAGCCGATCGAAATTTTTGTCTGTAGCACTCGGGGTTTAAATTAATCGCGGATAAGAGTTCTACTTTAAGAGATAAATAATCTATTGTTGCTTCTGTTGGGAGGGCAATGAAGATTTCTCCTAGACGAGAATTTAGCAACGAGAGCAGGCGGCCTACTCCTTCAGACTCAATGTCCAACCCATTGACTTCGAAGATCTTTTCGAAATGAGTTAAGTAAGGGAAAAAGTCCTCTTGATCACCATAATGGGGGGAGCTTTAATGCGGGGGCCTGAGGATGATGACTTCTGGACCCGAATGAACTGACTTCTACTTCATCTTTACTCAACTCACGCTCGTGTTGACGAATTTTCTCCCTCTCTTCTATTTCTCCTTGTCTTCGCCTCTCTTCTATTTCTTCTTGTCTTCTCCTCTCTTATATTTCTTCTTGTCTTCGCCTCTCTTTCTCTCATATTTCTTCTTGTCTTCCTCTCTATTCTATTTCTTCTTGTCTTCGTTTCTCTTTTTTCCTCACGTTCATTCCTTTGTTCGTTCTGAACATATTCGATCAATTCCTCGCCCGAAAGACCCAAAACTTGTCCGTGTTTATGGAATAACTCAAATAAGGAGGAAGACATCTTGGATACGCTGCGGATCCGCTGATTCACGAAAGAGCTTTACGACCGAACCCAGATTATACGGCGGTGACAAATAATATGGACAATAATAATGAGAAAAAAAACGAAAATACAAATAGTTACTATGCTGGGTGAGATGCTGCCAGCAAGGGTTATCGAGGGTTATATTGTATACCGAGAATACAAAAAAGAAACAAAATTAAAAGGACACGGGGGCAATTCTAATTTCACCAACAAAATTTAAAATGTCTTATTATTTGTTTTATCTAAACTTGGGCGCTTGACTATTAGAAAAGGGGAATTTCAAAATTGATAGGTTCGAAACAAACCTCACACCTAGTGACACACCACAATTATATATGATATAGATATATACTATATGTCGAGGAATAGGCCAAGGGGTGGTTGGAGTTTTCCCCGACCCTTATATATATATATATATATATATATATATATATATATATATATATATATATATATATATATATATATATATCCTATTATCCCGAATGCGGAGTCGTCGTCGTACTACTCCTTATACTTTGTTCTGCCTGTGTCCTGAATGGGTTTATTGACTCAGAGGGCTTAGAGGCTGGCTACGGAGGGATTGAAATGAACTTTGCCAGCAAGCGATCCAAAGGAAGTTAGATACAAAACAATATGAAAATAAAGTTTTAATGAACACTAAACTAGAATATATATATATATATATATATATATATATATATATATATATATATATATATATATATATATATATATATATATATATATATATATAAAGTGCTTTGAGAGATAAATTACTAAGTGAATCTCGGATATTTCACTTAGCTTGAAAATTACTATTCACCATACAAATCCCTATACACTTGTAATGCTGGTAAGCTTCGCGGTGAAGTCAGGGAATGTGAAAGGAAAAGGTTACCTTTGAACCTGATGTTCGGATGGCGCTGGTGAGTGAAGGTGGTGAGGTAAGAAGTGGAGACGATGAGGTAGGTTCTCCAGGGACCGACCTAATCCCACAATTCCGTCATGATCCTGCTGGAAGAAGGCGGCGACGGGAGCTTCTTGTTATAGAGGGCCCCACGCTCATGAACTCCGAGGAATCTCGGGTGCCTCTGTAAGATGGGGTGGGGGTGAAGTGACCTATCAAAGCATAGGGTCACGGAGAAAAGTCGACATGTAGTTTTCTTGCTTAGAGAACCAGAGTGAGGCTGTTTGTAGTTTCGGCTCTTACACGTGAGTACGAGCTTGGGTCCGCACTGACTTGCAGACCAACGGGGTAAGGAGCCTCCCTAACTGAGACCGATCTCCTCTCTGAAGACTTGATGCTTCGACGAATTACCACTACATCGATACATGGCAATTCCTGCCCCGCCAGACACTGTGCAAGCTCTACTATTGAGGGTTAAAAGAATTCGTCTTTTATACTAGAAACTCGGGAGAGATTCTCAGGGCGCCGGAAGTACATCAGATGTCAAGCTACTCCATTTCGTCTTTTATAAACTTTCGGCAACTATTGGAAGCGAAGATGGGCTCCCATTTATCAATAAACAGTCCGGGGAGGAACTCGGTGGTTAGCTGAAATGGCCGGCGGTTTCTTCCCGCTGAAGACCACCAGATATTGGCCGGAAGGGGAAGGGTTGATAAACGACCCGCCCGGAAGGGAGGTGGGCAAAACTTGGGAGCATTATGCTATTCTCCTACAATATATATATATATATATATATATATATATATATATATATATATATATATATATATATATATATATATATATATATATATATATACTGAATATAAAGTGTTGAAAAAACCATCGAATGATTAAAATACTTATGGTAGTAAACTATCGTAATTTAGATAATAGATTCGTAAACAAGGCTTTATTCAACTCAAAATATAATAAATCGTAAACAAAACACTAAATATTATTGTACATCGAATACAAAATTAAATAAATCGTTATAGAGAGCAATATTGATCTAATTTAACCATATTCTTCACGTTACACCATTGAGTCACCATGTAATTATCGATTGGGTTCTTGCCGTTCTTTAGTTGAAGGTCTTATTGCATGTTCTTCATCCAAAGAAGAATGATAAGAAGACTCTGGCCTGTCCGTGAGAGCAGGGCAAGAGGTGGAAATATTATCGCTTGAATCTGGGTTGTTAATACGAACTTTAGGCTATGCGTCTCCGTCTGGGAAAACTGTAAATAGCAAAGTGTCCATTTTTGATGATGACACAATTGGCAGCTGTAGTCAAAGAAGTTGAGGGTAGCTTTAAAGTGAAGAATGACTTAAATAAGTTATTAACTTGGGCTCAGAAGTGGCAGATGACTTTAAACATTAAAAAAAAATGCAAAGTTATTAACATGGAAAGGGATAATAGGAATTTTAGGTATGAAATGGATGGGCATTGGCTGAATTCAGTTGAGGATGAGAAGGACTTAGGCGTAGTAGTAGGTCACCACATTTTAGACGTGACATCAACCTGCTAGAGTTAGTATAAGGAGGGCATAAAAAAAAATACCTTCCCTGAAGCACCTTGCATACGAAGATATACTGAGGTTACTAAATATGTTCTCATTTGAGAGGAGATATAATTGAGCTTTTTAAAATCTGTTCCGGGGTTGATAAGTTGTATTTTAGTGTTATTTGAGTTGGAAGGTAGTAGTACCAGGACTAGGGGTCACCACATAAAAATTTTAAAAAACACAGGTGTAGATTGGATTTTAGAAAATATTTTTTCACCAATAGAGTGGTAGATTACTGGAATAGTTTGCCACCTGAGACAGTAGATAGTCGAAACCTGAATGTTTTCAAACGCAAATTAGATGATTATATAGAGAGGAAGGCTTAATTGGGGGGAGGGGGGTATTCTGGGCTCATTCCTTTGGATGCAGTTTTTTACTATTGCATATTATGATTGCTTTGGATTTTGACGAGTCCTGGTGATGCCTTTTGTTTTTTACACATTCCTGTGGATGGTTCGAATTGTAGATGCATGATCTGACACAATCCTATGGATGCATTTTGTGGGTGGGTTTTGACAGATGCGGATGACTTTTGCTAGGCTCTTGTGGCCTTTGTAATCCGTGAAATTATGTTATGTTTTGTGTATAGTCATAACATAATTAGGACATGATGTTAAAGCTTGAAGGGAAAATGAATATTTACGTTCATCTGAGAATTTTATATAGGCAATCATTTGATTAACTCGTAAACGTTCTATTTCTTTTAATAATGTTTCATTTTGTGACCTCTGACAAATTCAGGTAAGAGCACAGGTCCAAACGCCATAATCCACGTTTGTGAAGATATACTCGGTCCTGACTTTGTGTAAACCGCTAACTAAAACTTCTCATGTGGTAATTTTCGTAGAGGTGGAAAAAAAACAACGTATATAATAGAGCTTGTGGTGACCACCTTCCCGTTTTCCTTCAGAAATGTTTTAAGTTTACAGCTTTCCAATGTATGTCATTATATCTCTCAATTTCGCTGTTTCTAATAGGATATAGGGGATAATTTGCTAGTCGCAATTCCACGACTCACGAGGTAATCTCGAACAACTTTCAATAAACCAATCGTTCTCTGTTAAACTGGATAAAGTCTGGCTTGTAAAACAATGCGAAAATAGAATCTTTCGCTTCCCATTATTATCGAAAATAACTGCAGTAGGATTAGGAACTTGGATTTTCTTTGTTTACCTTTCTTTGGGATTGGTATGCTTATTGGTGGTCTACGACTTTCTGACATTGGGGTTGAATTTAACATTTTTAACATTTTTCTTTGAGTGCCTGAGCAACATCCTTCTTTTTAAGTTTTTGAGGAAGTATCATTGCATCGCTCGTGTAGATCTCCAGGTGCCATGTTTGGTTTTTGCGTATGTCTATTTTTGTTCTCTCTTTTTCCGTCTCGCTTGAAGATGTTTGCATGTTTAGCTTGTCTGAATATAATTTCGTCTGCTCTTTTTTTAATTAAATGAGTTTTTTTTTTTCTTTTGAGGATGCCCATTTTAAGTATGTCTGACGATGCTGGATTCTCTAGTAAACACAATTTTGTTTGGGAAATACAATTTAATATAGATTGGTAAATGAAATAATTTTAATTCAATAAATGAGTGGTCACATTAGAGATGGAAAATTTGTTCACGGGCAATTATAATGGCTACAATAATGGACAATAATAAATATGATAGCTAAAATGGTTATGTTAAAATAGGTTGGGTAGGAAATAAAATACTCGTAAGATAGCATATAATATGGTAAATTAGGGTGGTAATTATAATTTACATTTGATGTTTTACAATATAGGAAGTATGTAATATGAGTTTGCATGGGGAAACTAAATACGATGGCTAAATATGATATATAAAAATAATTGTAGAGTCACGAATATGGTATATGCAAATAAGGAACTAGAACAAGAAAAAAAGAAAATAAATGAACATTTACGTTTTGAATCAACACTATGATACACTCAACAAATTCTTGTTAGAATTTTAAACCAACCTTTGAAACAAGAGCTGGAACACAACGTGGTTCGTTCCAGAGAAATATGTCGGACCTGCTTTTTAGGAGTGTCTAATTGTCGCGTTTTAGGGATTTTAAAGGGGTTGTTTAAACAAAGAATTAAAACTTATGAAAGGGGTTGAAAAGCCACAGAGGGAGTAAGTTAACATCCCAAAGGGCTGGTGTTGAGCGCGGCGAAGCAAGGAGGTCTCATATATATATATATATATATATATATATATATATATATATATATATATATATATATATATATATATATATATATATATATATATATATATCCTCCATCTCTGGCACCTATTCTTTTTTCAGGGGTTGGTCCCAGAGAAGCTCTGGCTTTCTCTTGGCGATGGGGGTCTTCCCTAGGGCCCTTAGGGCTCCACTGGTGCTGTTAACAAGACTTATATTACACCCCTCCCCCCTATTATTTTGTTTTACTGCCTTTCAACGTTTCTTTCTCTTATCTAGTAGCCCTGACGGTTACCTGAACTCTGTTTATTTTGGGGGGGAGGAACTGATACTTAATTCTTCTAAAATGAAGATCGGCGGTTGGGCGTCTCCATCGCCTTCATCCGCAGATGCCCAAGGAGAAACCAATCAATAGCCCTTTTTCTCTGCGCGTTGCAGAACTCGGGCAGCCCCTTCGGCCCGTAATGATGGTGTGGTGGATCCGTAACATTCTCCAAGAGAATACCGTCGCAACCTAATCGAGAGTTGCAGTAGCGCTGGGCACTTGGAGGCCTCCGTGGTGGGGAGTCCCGAAAGAGAATGTGAAGTTAATTCTATTTGCAATGGGTTCTCATGAACCTAAAACTTTTCCTTCTCATAAAGGTTTTCGTGCTAAACGTTCTTAGGTTCCCCCTTTTAGCCTTCCTTCGCTCATTGTATCCCTACGCTAACGATGTAGACTCAGCTTTAGATTATACCCGCTTTCTGGTTTTAGTTCGTCATCTGACGCCCCACTGGCAAAGGAGGGTGTGTTGTACGTTAATAAATCATTTGAGTCCTGCTGTAGTGAACCCCACCAGATGTGTTCAAGAAGTAGGGGTGATATCATGGTTGAGGTGTCATCTCACTCTCAACACAACCTTGTCCACAATCTGTCTTCGATTGCTGATGTTCCCGTAACCGTTTCACCCCACCCACGTCCCAATTCTGTCAAAGGTGTCCTCCGTTCAAACGAACTTAGGGACTACAACCTCATCCGTTTGCAGAGTAAGCTTAGTACCCAACGCGTCACACATTTACACAGGGTGAGGGAAATTGAGGGGTTCTGCTAGATCCAACTGCTACATTGATTTTACCGTTCGAACGTCAGGAACTGCCCCAGTTACTAAATCTGGGTACCTTCGTATCCCGGTAGGCCCCATATGTCGAACTACCCAGACGTTGTTTCTATTGCAATCAATTTGGACATGTTGGTCGAGTCTGTTAGCACTCCTGTTTCTGTGTGGATTTTGGTTCTGATTACCATAGCTTGAAGCGCCAAAACACCCCGCAATGCCAACTGCGCTGGTTTTCACAGTGCTGCGTCGAAAACCTGCCCAATATTCTTATATGAAAAGGAGGTACTCCCTTTTTGCGCGACACTCTGCGTCTGGATATGAGAGAGGCTCGCCAGCATGCTCGAGCACAAACCTCACCTTTTGGCCGTCTCTTCTCAGATGTTTTGCGTGACGTTGGACAAACCAACCATCACGTTCGAGTTCCGACACGCCTGAAACACCTCATTACCCATCTACCGTTAATGTCACAAATATTCCCAATATACCGTCGAAACATCGCTCTCATAACGAGATAACTAATGCTGCTCCTCTCTCTTCAGCTGCTCTAGCCGGAATCGCCGCTCAGTGTGAGACACTTGACGACATCACATATATCTGATTTTTTTTTCTATCAACCAGTGATGGCTCTTCTACCGGGCTCTGGGACCCAAAGCCCCGTGCCAAGAGGAAGGAATCCTCACCTGGATCATCGGCCAACAATAGAAGGGCAGCCTCTGCAGCTTACTCGGCTCAGCCTCGAGAGTCTTCAATTGCATCTTTCCCTGTTGTTGAATATTCTCTGCCCTCAAGCCCGTCCCACCCTTCACAGGACATAGGCCCCTTATCGGTACAAATGGTAGCAGAAATCCACCCAGTTCCTTGTACTTTGTGCAGATCGCTTGCCTCACCCACTCAATCCCCTACTCACGATCCCATGGAAGCCGATGATATTCCACATCATTAGTCGCGGTTGTCGGATCAACCCATCAGATATCGAAAGCACCCTCGTCCCATGATTCAATACCTAATGTCCTAAAATCTCTTATCGGCCTTCAGTTTCCACCGGGCTGTGCGCCTCAGTTACAGGCAGGGGCCTCGACCTGTTCCTCGAAACCCTCGGAAATATCCCCTTGTCACTGCTCCTTCTAGGATCTCTTCCCCTGCCATAACAGGCTCTTCAAATTCTTATCTTCGACCCCCAAGCTCTTTGGGACGCACTCCAAACTTAACCTCAGCCACACGGGAGAAAGATATCTACCCTGGCATTTAACCATCCCACATAATATCCTCCATTTTAGAATGAAATTGCCAAGGCGTTCTTCCCAAGTGAGAAGAACTCAAAGTTCCTTTGACGACTCTCCACCCTGTTGTTATTTGTCTTCAGGAGAACAAACTGAGTACCGGCCCTTTTCCGGTGGTACTCAGTTTTCGTATTTTCAATTCTATTGCTCCTACCAGGGGCTCGCCACATCGTGGGGTGTCAGTTATGGTTTCATCATCCCCCCATCTATCTCCCCTACCACTTACAACTACCCTCCAAGCTGTTGTCGTGAGGGTTTTTCTGACAAGGCTTTTTACTCTTCGCTCTGTTTAACTTTTAGAACTTATTGATCAGTTGCCCTTGCTGAAAACTACCGATCCATATGTCTCACTCCAATAGTAGGTGAGGTACTGGAAGGCATCATAGCCGATAGAATAACGGATCATTTTGAGTCCCACAACCTGCTGAGGGACACCCAGCACGGCTTCCGAAGAAAACGCTCGTACCTCACGAACTTGATCGAATTCCCACACGGGATGATGAGAGAGTTTGACAGAAGTCGAGCGGTGGACATTCTTTTCTTAGATCTCCAAAAAGCTTTTGATAAAGTCCCCCAGCGTCGACTAATAGTGAAAGTACGTGCCTTGGGAACTAGAGGAAAGGTCGAAGACTGGTTAGAAAGTTGGTTGTCGGACAGGCGACATTTTTTTTTTTAAGGCTCATCTGGCGACTGACTACTTGGGCATTAGTCGCCGTATTAAAAACCTGCCTAGTACTAGGCTACTTTAAAATCAGATTCAAAAAACACAAAACAAACAAATCAACACTAAAAATTAAAAAAAGGGAAAAAGCAAAGAGCAGGAACGTGCAACCTATAAGGTGAAAAACAAAACAAAAACAAAAAACAACAAAAAAAAACTGGTTAAATAAAAGGGAAAAGGCCGGCCTCCCACCAAAAGTCTATCAGTCTACCAGTCAAGGTGCACGCACTCGTCCCGAGTACAAGGGACAGGCGGTAGCGACCCCGCCCATCTCGGTACCGGGACAGGCAACGTGCGCGAAGATCACCTAGACTGGGATATTCGACAAGAATGTGCCGAACAGTCTGGGAGACGACGCAGTCGTCACAATAGGGCGCAGGCGAGCGCTCCATCAAATAGCGATGCGTCACACGAGTATGTCCGGATCGGAGACGACAGAAAGTGACCTGAAGCCGTCGCGGCATTGGGGGATAGGTCTATGGGAACAGTCGCGGTGCAATGGTACGCAACTTTAAGTTTCCTTCGACCGTCTCCCATCTTCTTTGCCAAGCAGTCCAAAGAGCTGCCCGTATTCCTGCCATGTAGTCGGTGTGAGGAAGATCGAAACGCTGGTCCAGGCGCAGAGTCCTCGTGGACTCTTTGGCGCCCTCATTCCCCGAAATTCCTACATGTCCAGGAACCCAGCAGAAGATAATCTCGACATCCGCCCGGCTCGCCAAAACCGTGGCGTTACGGATCTTGCGAACCAGGGGATGCGGAGATTCCAATGCCCCAAGAGAACTCAGGGCGCTTTGTGAGTCGCTATAGATCACAATCCGTTCTCCGAATCGGGCAGGTCACCTAATCTCCCGTACCGAGTGGTGTATTGCCACCAGCTCCGCCGTGAAGACAGACGCAGCGCCTGGCAGAGCCTCGCTGACTTCAAACAAAGGGGATACGGCGTGGAAGCCGACCTCTTCTTCTGAACTAGAGCCATACGTATACAGTGGCACGGTTCCAGTGTGACACGAGGTGCGCTCCAAAAAGGTCGAACGCAATACTCCCGGCGCTGTACAAGCTTTGGGAGCAGAGGCGTGGCGAAAAATAGCCTAATGTGGTACCCTCCAGGACGGCGTGCTGGGCAGAAGCAGCTGGGCCACCGGCCCGAAAGCTATACCTAGCTCTCGAAGGAGTTTCCTGGCCCTAAACCTCTAGGGCTTAGGGTATGACCGGCATCTCTCGGCGGCATAGGCGCCGTGGAAATCAGCTGCGGATGCAGTGAGAGCTGTTGGCGACTGAGGGAGGCACTGGGCTCGCGCGTAAAGGCGAATAATGCACTGTACACGGCACAGAGCAAGTTGCATCGCCCCAGTATCGACAAGTAAGCTTTCAATGGGGTTAGTGCGGAAGGCACCAGTCGCCAGGGGAAGGCGGGTGTGGTGGATCGAGTCCACCTTCCGCAATACACGCTCGGCTGCGGATGCATAAAACTCGCATCCGTAGTCGAGCTTCGAATGAAGAAAAGATCGATAAAAAAGTAAGGCAGTAGCCCTATCAGCGCCCCAAGCGCTGAACATTACGGAACGGAGAATGTCCATGGCGCGGGTACAAGAGACCCTAAGGCTGCGAATATGAGACTCCCAGGTGAGGCGTCGGTCAAATACAAGACCAAGGAGCAGTGCCATTCAACCACTTCCAGGCGCACCCAATTAAGAAACAAATCTGGGTCGGGTAGGAGCCGTGGATGGCGGCAGAAGTGCAACACCTTGGTCTTGGCCAAAGAAAACCGAAACCTGTGCGTTTTGGCATAGCGAGAGACGCGGTTCAATGCCTGTTGGTGTCGACGCTCCAGAGTTGGCATCTGGGCCACGCCAAAAAGAGATCGAAAGGTCGTCCACGTAGAGCGTAACGAGAACATCTTCCGGCAGCACCGAGGTAATGCCGTTGATGCTCAGGGCAAAGAGTGTGACACTGAGGACGCTTTCCTGCAGGACACCCTCTTCCTGCTCCATTGAGCTGGAGAGGGCTCCCCCCCCCTACGCGGAATCGACGATCTCGCAAAAATTCAGATATGAACATTGGGCTGCGTCCCTTCGCCCCCTTTGTGTGGAGAGTCTCTATGATATCGAATCGCCATGCGGTATCATAGGCCTTCTCCAGATCAAAAAACACCGGGGTGTAGTGCTGTCTACGAAGAATGGCCTCGCAGACGGCATTTTCCAGTCGGAGCAGAGCATCCTACGTGGAGTGGAACTTGCGAAAGCCACACTGTGCAGAAGACAGATGGCCTCCGCTGTCCAGGAAAAAGGCTAATCTAACATTTACCAATTTCTCCATCAACTTGCACACGCAAGATTCTAAAGAGATTGGGCGGAAACCAGTCGGAGCAGAGTGATCTCTCCCTAGGGTGCGAAAGGCGAGCAAAGTAACGATTCGCCAGGAATCTGGGAGGAGACCCTCCACCCAGTTACTCGTGAACAAATCTAAGAAAAAGGCCACACCTCGCTAAACCCAGGTGTCGAAGCATGGCGTACGGGACATCGTCCGGACCATGGGCGGGGTCTGCGCACGAAGCAAGAGTGGAACGCAACTCACTCAGAGTAACCCTGTCGTTGAAGGGTTCTCTGCCTCTGGAAGTAAAGTCCAGTCGGCGGCCTTTTGCGATATCACGACGTGCATTGAATGCTAACGGAGCAGCATCCCAGCTAGAGAAAGCGGTCGCGAAGGATTTCGCCTCGGACGCGGGGTCCGAGATTGCGGTCATATTCTCCTGAAGAACGGGAGGGGCTCCTGCGAGAACCTGCTCCGAATCCTTTTAACTCCCTTCCACACCTCTGCTAGAAAGGTCTTCCCGTTAAGTGAAGACACGTATGCCCGCCAAGAAGAGCAGCGGGCGTGCTTCGAACTGTACAGGAACCTAGCCCTAGCCCGACTAAATTTAGCGACAGGGAGATCGTTCGGTTGGCGCTTATAGCGCGTGTAGCCATAACGCTTCTGCTTGAGGGGCGTCTCACACTTTGCCGACCACCACGGGAGTGGTCGGCATTCAAAACGGCCAGACTTCCTAGGAATAGTAATCAGGCCCACGGAGTTGATGGTGCCGGGTAAGAACTCAACGGCCTCATCGACCGACCTAAACTCCTCCACTGAGATAGTGTATTCAGTCAATTCTTGAAATGCGGGCCACGACGCCCGCGCCAAGCATCACCGGGGTGGGCTCTCAGGCGGCAGTTGCCCTGAAAATGATATTTGAATTGGGAAGTGATCACTACCATGCAGGTCATCGACTACCCCCAATCAAAATCAGGCTGTGCATCCGGAGAGCAAAAAGATAGAACAAGGCAAGAAAATAAAGCGGATCTCAGGCAATGATACGTAAACTCATCTACATTGAGGACGCCTATCTCAAGCTCTTCGATCAGATCGGCAAGGACTTGTCCCCTGGGATTTATTGAGTAGTCTAACCAGAGAGGATGTTTGCCGTTCAGATCTTCAAGCAAGAGAAAGGGCCTCGGCAACCGTGCCACGACGCGGCGCAAGTCCCGCACATTGAGGTTAGCAGACAGTGGAATGTACGCAGAAATAACAGTATACCTCCTATCCAGTTGAAGCTGTACAGCCACTGCCTGAATGGAGGCATCTAAAGTGAATAAAAGAATGGAGACATCATGCCGGGTGTAAACCGCACATCCCCAAGCTCGGCTCCCATCTCATGGTGGTGGGGTCGCAAAATCCTTATACCCCTGGAGGGCGGGCAGGGGGCACGCGCTTAGCAAGGCACCCTTTAGAAAAATAGCTAACGGGGAACGGGACGAGACGAGCCTCCGCAGCTCCTCCCAGTTGGCCCGGAATCCACGGCAATTTCAATGAAGGAATATGCCCTCTAGGCTAGCTCGGAGGAGACGCGGGGGCCCTCTTCGAACAGAAAACCCTCACGGAAATGGCCGTACGCTTCCCGGAGGCAGAACCCCGGGTGCTGTTAGCCGGACAAAGCGCTGAAGGCGCTGTCGCCTTCGAGGACTTATTGGGGGAGGTTGGGCTCGCCATGCGAGTCTTTTTCTCCCTCCGCCTCGAAACCTTAGGCGGACGTTGCGGCTTGGGAGGCGGGGGGGCCCTCTTTTCGAGGATTCACCGTCTCCGAGCCACTCAGCCCACCACTAGGCGTGGGCGAAGGAGCCGAAGCTCCTTTGATCCTGTCCTCCTTTCAGGGGGCAGCTTTAGGAACCCTGGAAGATGGCCTGGCGACCAACTTCAGGGGTGTTGCCTCTTGTGAGTCTAACGACTCTGTGGAGGCGCGTGGCCGTTTCGCCTTACGGGAAACGGTCACGCTGGGGGAAGGGGAGTGGGGGAGCTCTGATTTGAGCTTGGGCTGGGTGTGAACTCTTTCTGCCGCCAACTTTACCAGGCGAGCGCGCGGGTTGAGTAGAACCCGCAGATGGGCTTCGAATGGGTACAGAAACAACCGTGCTCGTTGGCCTGGATGAGCCAGGAGCAAAGGTTGTCTTTCTAACCATTGAGGCGTAAGACGTCCCAGGCAGAGCTGGGCGCGCCAGGACCAAGTCCCTAGCCTTGCGGAATGAGTCGATCTTGGGCCTGAACGGCCAGGATTTTCTTTTCAAGTAGATACCACCGCATTGCTTCGTAGAAGCGGGGTGTGGCTCTCCGCAATTGACACACTTGGCCACCTACAATTTATACTTATCATGTGCGGCCCTGGAGCAATTTACACATACTTCGTGTGACCCCGACTTTGCACGTCTACAAGATCGATTCGTATGGCCGAAGCGGTGCCAGTAATAGCACTTTCGCGGCAGTGGCACGAATGCTTTCACGCGGTACCAACCGGCACGCACCGACTCAGGGAGCTTGTCACAGTCGAACGTGACGAAGAGTGTAGGGGTGGGTCTCGAGGCCCCTCCCTGTTTTCTCATCACACGCTGGACTTTGACCGCCCCGTGTTCGGCCAGCTCTAAAGTGATATCTTCTATGGAGTAGTCCATGAATTTCCACGCATAAACTACTCTTTTCACAAAGTTCATGGTAGAGTGCGGCGTCACACTCACCGGGGTGCCATCAAGTTTCCGAAGAGCACTTATCTTGGCCGCTTCGGAGGGGCCGGCCGCATTCGCCAGAAGGCTCCCGTTCGAGAAACGGGTCACCTTCGGCTCTCTACCAATTACACTAGCTAATGCTCTCCTCTAATGGATCATCTTGCCCTTTGCCAACATGCAGCCATCAGTGGAGCGAATAACGAGGAAGCGTTTGAAGCCAGTGGGCTCGAAAACGCCAGGTAACCTCTGAATGAGTGTCCCGAATGTTATTGAGGCCTCGCCCTGCGGCCTTTTGGTCTAAGTCTGGGGCTCCGCACCCGGGGGGGGGGAGAGGGGCCGGATGTGACGATCTTGGCTTGGTCGCTTACCAAAGTGGCAGCAGACCCATCCATCCCCGCAGCCCCCGGGGATGGAGAGGAGCCCCGGGTCTTCTTAGTCTTTTTTCTATTTTTTTTCTTTTTAGGAGAGGAGGGCGGGGAATGAACCCGCTTCTCCCCTCCACCGGCAAGAGCCCCCAGGCCAGATGGACCTGCCTCAGCCAGGTCCTTCTCCGAGATGGAGAAGGTCCTGGCAGTCGCAGGGGTATCGGTCGGAGGAGATCCCTCTCCTCCTTGTACTGCCTTGGAAACCCAGGCCGTTTGAGGAGGACCTTGCATATGGGCGGATTTAGGTTCGGTGCTTGGTGCTAAGCCCGGATTCGCTCCCATGGAAGGCCCTACCGTCTGAGGCTGGGTTGCGTCAAGGACCATGTCTATCTCAGGGACATCCTCCAGTTTGCCCTCCCCCCAGGACACTACAGGCCCTACTGGCAGCAGTTTTTTTTAGTCTCGTCTTGGGAGGCACAGGCCTTGACCCCGGCAAGGTTCAATATTTTTGCCAGCAGGTCTTTTGAGGGAAGCGACCGAAAAGGCCTGGCTTCCCTTTTCCCCCTAAGGGGGTTTGCCCTACCGGGCCGCTTCTATGGGGAGCGGTCAGCTATGGACTGCCTGCTGGCTTTCTTGGTAGTCTACCTGGAAAGTAAATGGAGGACTGCCGCTGGTGAGAGGGAGGTGCCCGAAGGCATCTCTAGACAAGGGGCTGGGGGGTCCCTTACACACCTAGGCGAAGGAGAGGAGTAAGCCTCCTTTCTGGTTAAACAAATTTGGAGGATCCTCTGCGCAAGAACAGAGGGAGGAACCTCCATTTTTTCTGTGGAGCTGCCCGAGGGCACCTCCGTCGATGGACAAGGGGAAATTGAGGGTAGATTTTTTATTTTTCCATCACTGGGCATGGTAACCCTGAATTTTTTACGGGATGCATGCACTCATCACCCCTTGCAGTAGCGCGCCCTGCAAGGGGTACGTACAGGCCTGGCAGAACCAGGTGCCACCATTTAAGGCCACCCCTCCCGCCTGGTGGCCTGTCAGTCCCTCGGAATGGCGGCTCCACCTTGGACACGGCGTAAAGACATAGATGGTAAAGTGAGAAGGAAATCTGATGTGAGGAAGGTATGGGTGGGATCAAGCAGGTTGTGAAAACCCCAGCACCACAGATAGAAGCTCAGGGGTTAGGGAACATTGTCCCCTCCCCCTCAGCCCCGATCCGGGATGGTTGGCTGTGAAGAAGGTCAGCATCTACCCTGTGAAATTAGAGGCTGACCAGAGAAAGTTGTGGGATAGGTTATATTAAAAGCGAGGAAACCGGGGGGAAACCTAAGTGTTTTGAAGTAAGGAGAAGTGGCTAAGCTTGGCTCGGACGAGGTGGTCAATCCCGTCAGCACGGCACCCAGGATGGCAAATCGCCGCGCTCCTTACGGGGCGGACAGGCGACAGAGGGTTACTATCGGCGGCCACGCCTCTCGGTAGTCGTTAGTAATGAGCGGAGTCTTTCAGGGCTCCGTGTTGGGCCCTCTGTTATTCATCATCTACATAAATTAAGGACTGGTGAGCCGCCTCGCGAAATTTGCCGACGACACAAAACTTGGAGCGGACGTAGCGACGCCCGAAACCATCGAGGGGTTGAAGGCGGGCCTACGGATGATCGGCAAGTAGTGTGACAAGTGACAGATGCCTTTCAACTTGAAAAAAATGCAAGGTGATGCCCATCGGTTATGCGAATCTCCGTTCAGACTACGAGATACAAGGTATGCGTCTTGATTCAACTGATGTCGAGAACGGCTTAGGTGTGCTAATTAGCAGCAATCTCAAATTCTCGAAGCAGTGCTTACAGGAAAATAAAATGGCTCAACGCCTGCTAGGTTGCATCAGGAAGCAATTCAGCTTTCGGAACAGAGATTGGTCTGCCCCTTTACAACTCACTTGTCGGCCTCGCCTGGAGTATGGGGTTCAGTTCTGGTTCTCTTCACTATCGAAAAGACATCGATCGTTTGGAAAAGGTGCAAACCAGGGCTACGAAACTGATCTTATCGCCAATGTACAAGACATACCCGCAAAGACTTCAAAAGCTCGGTCTCTTTTCGCTCTAGACTCGAGGACTCTGTGGTCGCCTTATAGACACTTTCAAAATTTTGAAGGGCTTGGAAAATGTCGACTACACCAAGTACTTTACCCTTAACCGGAATGCGACTAAAAATCACGGGTGGAGGGTGGAGTTGCCCAGATTCAATACGCTCCAGGTAGTTAAGTCCTTCACGTACGACATCTGCGACACGTGCAATAGAGTGCCAGAGGTAAGTGTCAACAGCAGCAGTGTCGAACAGTTCAAGAGTCGACTCGACAAGATATACTTTAGAACAGAATTCGGTAATAGCAATTTTGAAGTGCGTGCCAATAGGGGAAGTTGAATTTAGATAAGCGTAGGACAGTTTCATTTTATAAGTAGTGCCTCTTCAGCATGGGCCGAAAGGCCTTTGAGGTTCTTCTTTTCCTTGTAACACACACGCACTCTCTCTCTTCTCTTCCCTTCTCTCTTTCTTTCATAGAAATGGAGCTGATACAGAGCGAGGAGGCATTCTCTTGTATGTCCCTGAAGATTTGCATCCTATAGATTGTAACATTGACTCTGCTTTTGAAGTAATATAAAAAAAATTTATATGTCAATTTGGTTTACAAGAAGCCATATCAACTTTTTGGAGGTAGATAATCAATTTTATGAATTCTTGACTAACATCAGTAGAGGTATAGTATCGTTGTTCATTTGAGATTTTAATTGCGGTAAAGTAAGCTGGCCTATGAAAACTGCAGACTCAGAAGGATAAAGATTGCTCAGTTTCATAGATGAAAATTTCCTAACTCAGTGGGTGAGAGAACCATCAAGAGGCAAAAATATACTGGATTTAGTACTAACATCACTCGATGAATTAATTTCAAATATAAATGTAAGAGATAGAATTGGTAATAGCGATCATAATCTAATTGAATTTGAAATCAATATTCGTTATGTTAGAAAAAAGGTCAACATCACTAAACCTAATTTCAAAAGATCGAATTTTGCTCGGCTAAGGAAAAGCTTGAGCAATTGTACCTTAAATAATGAAGAAATAAATGAAGCATGGCATGAATTTAAAAACAACCCCCTAAATAAACAAGTTAAATGCACACCATTAAATGTCAGTAACGTCAAAAATGTCAATGAACCTAATAGTTATCTGCTGAAATTAAGAAAATCATTAAAGACAGATATAAAGCATATATAAGGCTAAAATCAAACAGCAGCTTAGAAAACAGAAATTATTATATAGAATTGAGAAGAAAAGTTAAAACTGAAGAAACACAAGGATACAAAAGAGATGAGAAGATAAGGGTAGCTTTAAATTGTAAAAAAAATTCCAAAGGAGTTTTTTGCTTTAGTAAATAGTAGAAAACAAATAAAAAACAGCATTGGCACAATAAAAGACAATTATGATATTTTACTTTGCATCAGTGTTTACAAAAGAGAGTAGGATTAATCATCCCACACCAACTATTAAAAATGCTGGCAATAGACCATTTGTATCGGTTAGATGCACCGTGAACAATATAAAATAGCTTATTGATAAAATGAATAAATACAAATCTCCTGGACCAGATAAAATATCTCCAAGAGTTCTAAAGTAAATCAAAGACCAAGTGGCTGAACACCTAACGCTGATCTTTAATTTATCGTTAGACAATGGAATCGTTCCTTAAGATTTGGAGTTAGCAAATGTAACACCAATATTTATAAGTGGATGTAAAGAACTAACTATTAATTATCACCCAATCAGTTTAACTTCAGTATTTGGAAAACTTTTCGAAACTTGTATTGCTGAGAAACTAGTTGAACATTTAGTAAAGAACAAATTATTAAATGATTCTCTTACACTATATTAATACTGGGTATGACATGACAGATCAGCTAATATTTTGTATTTAGATTTTCAAAAGGCCTAAGTTGATGTCTAGAGTAAGAGCCTTAGGAATTGAGGGAGAAATAGCAAATTGGATTGAGACCTGGCTCACTGATCGTAAGCAGAGTAGTCATTAACGGACAAGCGTCAGAATGGACTTCGGTGAGTAGTGGTGTTCCTCAAGATTCTGTCTTTCGACCTCTGCTTTTTATTATGTATGTTTATGGATTCGCGTTGGTGGACGTAGAGGTAACTGAGGTAAGCCTCTTCAACAGTGGTGCGATTACCTAAGGGTGATTTGTCACCACTCTTGGGGCAAACAAATGGTTTGCTTGATTCGGCTTGGCGGCTGCCTAGTTGCTTCCTAAGTAAATGCCTTGTATTCACAAGGCTACGACTCCAAAAAGAAATGTCTCTTCTTGCTTATTAGGCTGGGTAAATTAGTGATCGAAGCTTCTTCAAAAGGTAAAAGGAATTTTAGAGCTGGATTCAAACTTCTTTATTCGGGAGGAGCGTGGACTAGTTTTCAGGGAATGAACAGAAAATATCTCTATTCTTTTTTACGTCTTGAAAAGGTTAGAAATAAAAGTGTTTAGTAATAGGAGAGTGGATAGATTACATAAGGATAAAGTGGTTAATTTTTTTTTAGTCTTCTTCATCGTCGTTTTCTTCTTTATCGGAAGGCTCTCCTGCCTCTACTACTCTTCTTCTGTTTGCTTTCTTAAATATTTCCTGCTTGTTGCAGATAATCTTGATTACCGATTTTTTTTTTTGCATTTTTTATGCAATCTCATCTAAGGTGTAAATACTGGTGGCCTGAAGCTTCTTTTTCAGCTTTTGAAGGGTAATTGGTAGGATGTTTTGTTCTGCTAGGAGCGTGGGTGAGTCGTTGTTGTTTGGGACCATTTCCTGGCAATGAAATTCTAATTCACCCACTACTCTTAATTCATGGTCTCTGTCAAAGCTCTCCTTTTCTTTGGGAAAGATGTCGCCTCTATCTCTTGGGGGCTCTTTCGCATGGCCTCCTTCTTGTTGAAATACGATTGTGGCCTTGGTTTTCTCTTCCCTCTGGCAATACTGATTTTCTGCCACAGTTTTGTGGGATTTAGTTCGGTGTCCAAAGCCTCTATGAATCTGTCCCATCTTATCCGTTGCAGCCTTGCCCTGTCACCTCTTTGGGGCCCATTGCGTTCAATGGAATCTCCCGTAGTGATGTATTGTTTCTCCAGGTCTTCGATATGCGTTGTTCTGATAGGATGTGGTATGGTTCTATACTCTGTAATGGGGATGTTCTTTGAGGTACTTCTTTTCCTTGTAACACACACCCACACACTCTCCATCCAGAATCGCGTCTATCAAATACATTCATTATTTCGTCTGGGCGATGCCAGTTGGTAAATGAGTGGTATACCAGGTGGCCTAGAAATTTTTAAAAACCTAAGGGATTATAATGTCTGTTTTTGGTAGTTTTCAAGAGCAGTATGACTCTCGTGTGAGGTCGTTCCTCCTCCGTTTGCGAGAGCATGGAGTTACTTTAAACAAAAATTGCAACTATCGTGTAAGTTTGCTCTCCTTTCTAGGAAAGATGGTGCTTGGCCTGATCTACGGAAACTGGAAGTCATTGTAAATTTTCTTCTTCCATCATCAGTGACAACAGTTAGTCATTTCTTTGGTATGACAAACCAATTGGCACAATTTTCTGAAATTTAGTCTAAAATTCGCACTCTTTTAGTATAAAAAAAGTTGATTCACTTTTGTGATGATCCCCAAATTGCATCTTTTGAGAAAATTGAAGATTTTTTGCTGTCAGCTAAGGTTTTAGCCTATTATAGTAGAAATCTACCTACAATGTTAATGTCTGACAGCCAGTGTCTGTTTAACCTAGTAGCACATGCTACGGGTCTCGCTCTTCAGGAGGCCCCGTGGGGGGCACTCAGTTCAGCAAATGGGTCCAAGATTCTCCAAGGCAGCACAAAATAGTCTAAGCTACTGGTATGCATGGAGTTGTTCTTTAAAACGGAATAAAAAGCATACAAAATAAAACCCTCTTTTTCAGTTGAGTCCTCCCAGCAATACTAGCAGTTCTTTTAAATTCCGCAGGTAATTTTTTTCCTCTCTTCAAAGGAAAATGGGAGGTGGGGGTGAGATAATATATATATATATATATATATATATATATATATATATATATATATATATATATATATATATACAGGGGTCGGACACAATAATGGAAACATTCACACCCAGTCACACCCAAAAAGTTTTAAAAACTTATTTAAAATGCCTGAAAATGACGTTGAACACATATTGGTCTCCATAATTCACAGATCTTGCCATAATCAAGTTTTTTTGTGTAAATTGGAGCAAAATCTAGGGAATATATTTTCCCTATAAAGCGTCAACGAAGGAGCTAGAGCAGGTTTCACTTGAAAACAGTTAAATTCTTATAGATACAGCCCAAAACTGTATTAATCGATTGGTCGGTGTATTGAATCTATTTATACTGCTAAGGGAAAGGGGACTCAAATCAGTAATTTAATTAATGTTTCCATTATTTTGTCCAACCCCTGTATGTATATATATATATATATATATATATATATATATATATATATATATATATATATATATATATATATATATATATATATATATATATATATATATATATATATAAACATACGGGTGGGACTCCCGCAGCTCCTTAAAACCGGCCCTGCTGACAGTTCATCTTATGGGATTGGAACTGTACTTCTCGACCTTAATGCAGAGTAATGACGTCCAGTAGCGTATGCTTCGAGGTCGTTACCAATATAGAATCGAGATACGCCACTATAGAAAACGAAGTCCTTGCTATTACTTGAGCATGTGAAAAAAATCATAGTATTTAATCGGCTTGAAATCCATATCAAGACTAAGCACAGGCCCTTGCTATCTTAGCTTGGCCAAAAAATCAGCTACCTATTCGCCTATAATTTTGGGCGACCCAGAAGGTCACAATCTGCAGGTTGATAAAAGTGTGCAGAGCCCATTGGAGAAGAGAAACCTACCGTCGTAAGCAGCCGACTCTTTCCTAGAAGTTCACTTGTTTTTTCGGTGGTCCCTGAGAAGGTAAGGGAAGGATTCGAAACCCTAGACAGAGCGTCTCCGGAAAGCAATTCGATCGAAAGGGGTAAAAGGAAAGTCCCTTTACATATATGGGAGAGGGGAAAGCACTCTCTTCACTAGAATTTCGGAGGGGCACTTGATAAAGGATAGGGAGGGGGAAACTGTAATAGAGTGAGAGCCACTTTGGCACGACGCTCGGTCAAGCATTGGAAATATGATATCCACTAAATTACGAAACAATTTGATCTTTTAAATCTGGAGACTATAGGAATGCGAGGCCAGCTCATAGAGAGATTCAAGATACTAAAAAAACTTATGGTAGTGTATAATATCAAACATGGTTTAATATAAATGGCAATGCGAGCAGGAACCATCGGATGAAACAATTACCGATGCGTTTTAGAACAAATCTATGTAGAAGCTATTTTTCGTTCAAGATTGTCAACGTTTGGAATTAGTTTCCAGAAAAAGCAATATCCAATAATACACTAGAGGCCTTTAAGTTAAGATTAAATGGGATATTAAATACATAAGAGTTTTTAAAGAATCTTAAATAAAATGCCCGCAAACGGAGGTTAAGAAGCAGTGAGGTATCTAGTTCCAAAACTATGGGTGTTACTCATATATGTAAAAGACTTTCGAGTTATATAATTCGATATCTGTATATGTTTGAATACAGGATTGGGAAACTTGAAATAAAAATCCTTGTTTCTCTAAATCAAAATTCCTGGTTATGATCTTAATTTCAACCAAAACAGGTAGCTTTTCAGCGTTCTGGCGAGTGGGATCGCTACATCCTCAGTGTCCATTTTGTCTCCTACTTTAGCAATACATAAAATAGTAAGGGACTGCAGAAGTACCTTCTCGTATGAACTGAAATATCTTTTAAGGTGCGGACTATCCTCGTAACTTCTTGCCATTTACACATGGTTGAGGGGTGGCTCGGGTTACCTCGTCCTCCCCGGGGCCAAAGGGTGGCGATGCCATGGCTGCAGTCGGCTTATTTAATGAAAACGAACACAGAGAAGGGAGGTACTTTGACCTCACAATGCCCTGTGAAGTATAGGAAAGATGCCCATAGAATATGATCCTTTACATATAAGAGTTGGCAGTACTCTAAAAGTGGGCGAGTTATATGCTATGTTTCAACGTCTCTTTTTAAAATTTATGGCTACATTTTATTTCATTATTGCCTTGTTTCTTGTTCTTGTTTGTGGTCTTGTAAGAATTAGCAATTTTATTCAGTCATCTCATCAGATTCCTTTGTTTTTATTAGAGCATTAGTATTCACCGTGACGTAGTTGTTAATGAATTCTATTTCTCCATTTTGAAGTCTGACACCAGAGGCTTGCACTGGAAAACCAATAAAAATAAATAAAGTTTACGGAGAAAAGGTTTTCTTAAAATGTGAATTTGATATTAATATTACTTTGAATGTTTTCTGCGGAGCAAATTTCCCCAGAGAATTGTACATACTATAATTTATGTTCTCTTGATTTTGAAGACACTGTCTAAGTGCTACGAAATACAGAACCGTCTTAATCAAAGCATAAGTTTGAGTCTCGGAAGATTCATTTCACTTAGCCCAAAGTCACCTGAGAATTTTACTTTGATACATTTTGAGTGTTGTGTTTTCTTCACTCAAAGTAGATATTAACTATTTGTCCTTCCCTTAAAAAGGCTTGTCTCAGTGGATTATAGGTCTTAGAATGCTCATCTGGGGGTTTCCTAGATGGAGAGGTGTTAGTCATGATGTAAGTGTGAAGGTAAATGAGAGACTGGACAAAAATGAAGATTTATTGAGATGAAAAGCACCCACTACATTGGATATTGCCAGTCGTTCAAGAGATGGAATTAAAAATGGCATATATAAGAGAGGGCCGGAATGAAGAACGTCCCACAAATGCAAATTGGATTTGCCAGGCATAAAACACCAGGGCATTCATATACAAACAGCGAGAGATGAACTATGGGGGGAAGGGATTATTGGGGATCATCATATTCAGGTTCGACAACAGTCGCATCCTGGGACTTGAACCCTGAGCCTAAGGGCGGGGTCCAAGAAAGATCATCATCCATGAGCATCTCGTTATCGAGATCATTGATAAGAGCATTTTGTAGTGCCCTTGAGTCTTCTTCAAGATCGGGTGTGGCACCATTAGGAATCTCCGTCTCCGCTAGACCACTCAGAGCCAGTTGCAGGATTCGAACCGAAAAGTCTGAGCTGCTCGCGTTTGGCTGCAGGTCACTGATTGAAGTCACATTGAGCCTACGCACGAGAGACTGCAGGCAGAGATTGTTATCCCCTTCTTCAAGGGTCCCAAGGTTCCGTTCGAAGCCTTCCTTGCCATTCAGGGTAATTCGCCGTAACAGGGCGTCGCCAATCTCCAGGAGGTCGGTCCTAAGCCCCCGGACAGCTTCGATCTGGGACCTCGAATGACCCTTGAGATCTTTGGCGCCAGTGAGAAGCTCATCGAGGACGTCCTTAACCACTTTGGTCTTCTTATTCGCGGCACCGTTCCACGAGAGAGTTGCCAGCGTGGCCTCAGTGGCGCCAATTCGCGCTTCGGCGCTCAGAAGCTTTTGCTCTGTGGCATTTAGCGCTGCCGCTGATCGCAGGAGGCGCTGGCGAAGGAGAGGCAAGTGCAGAGGGGGGCGGTGGGCACCCTCACGCTCGTCCTCGGAGAGTGCGGTCTCGATCAGCCGCCGTAGCTCATCGAGTTGCTTGCGATGGAATCGTTGCCTAAAATAAGAGGGAGATGGATTATTAGAGACCGGTGCTTTGCGTGCGCACCCGCGCGACTGTTTGCATCTCGCATGAGTGTGGGTTTGACCCTGACAAGAGAAATGATAGCTGGGAGGGGAAGGGGGGTCTTACCCAAGATCGATGTTGGTGACAATCTTATTGAGCACCTCGAATACACGATCCTCGACGAGCGGGGACCGAACTCGGCGGCACGAGTCGATGAAGACGTTCTGTGCGAGGAGCATCGCCGAATACGAGTTCTCAACCAGGTGCTCCAACTCCCGCACTTCGGCCAGCAGCGCCTCACCTGCGGGAATGCGACACTGGTCAGCAACGACTGCATTGGGATAAGCCCCGCCTACTAGTTTCGCGCACGATCCGGCAAACAATCATCGCCTACTAGCCTTGCGTCAATCCTCCACACAATTACTACCTACTAGCCTACAACATTCCCGCCAAATAGCACCGTGTGTGATCCTACAACCGAGACCCGCAAATTCTGTTCGCTCAGCAATCCTATTTAAAATCCACGGGTCCTATGCTCGCCGATATTCTCTAATTGACCGAGGGGCACCCCTAAAATCTCTTTCCCAAGAGCAAGGGCACCCCTCCATCTTCTTTCCTAGAACCTGCCAAAATGAAAAAAAAAAACGCGGCAGCCACGCCGAAAGGACGACCGCTCCAGGAGGGATCACCTGGATAGAGCGAATCCCTTTAAATAGCGCGAGGGGTGGCAGGGTCCACTTGGCCATGGCCCCCATTTCCTGGACTCGCAGCTTGTGAACTTGCTGGGGGCGGTGAGCCTGCGCCTCATTTTCTGCCTTTCAATTTTTCTCAATGATCATTTGGCGACGCGTGCCATCCCCACATCCCGTATAGAGGCTCCTTGTGGAAGCTGCTCGTTTTGTGTCGTGCATTAGGCGGCTATGCGCGCGCTCGACCCCCAGCCTTGACTTCATTCGCTAACGGCTCGTATTTCATCCGCGGCCGATCTCGACACTTCCTATGGCGCTACGAAACACCGCACATAACTAAGCCATTTGAGTATAGGGCAAGGCGATTCCGTCGAGAGCTCGATGTAACTCTCGGGCAGTTGGTGCTTCTGCTTCCGCCTAGGACGCCACCCTGGAAGGTTTTAGGTCTGAAAAATTGTATCCATGCCTTTACTCTCAAAGCTTCTACAGCGCCGGGAGTATTACGTTCGAACGAGGGGATCGACTTTACACCCCTCCCCACGTTTGTGAAGCCAGATGGGCTTTATCTAGCGGTGTGTCTGTCTCCACGGCCGAGCAGGTTGTAATGGACTGCTCGCTACGGGAGACAGGATCGTGATCTATAGCTACTCACAGGGCGCCCAGAGTACACTCGAGGTAATAGAATCTCCCTCCCTCTTTCGTTCGCATTTCCCGTGTGACGCCAAGGCTGCCGCAGACCGGAGAGGGGGGGGAGGGGGGCGAACAGTCCCGCAAGGACTGGGCGACCAGAGGGAAAACGGCCCGAGGGAACCTAGAGTCGCGTGCCGTTGCAGAGCGACTTCCTTCTACCCCCCTAATGCCTCGATGGTTTCAGGTCATTTCCTGTCGTCTCCGAAGCATACACACTCACGGGACGCAGCGCAATCTGACGGGGAACCACCCTTAAACTTACCGCAACGACTGTGAGGTCCCCCAGACTGTCCAGTACATGCTCATTGAATGCCCATAACTGGGGGATCTTCGCGCACGTTACCTGGCCCTTTAACGGCCTGGGTGGGGTCGCTATCGCCTGTTCCTTGGACTGGGAATGAGTTCGTGCACACCGAGTGTGGCATTTTTTTTGTAGTGAGAGGCGGTCCTCCCTCCGGCCCCTAATCATGGGTCTAGTTTTGCTCGATGGGGGCTTTTGCTGCCCCCCCCCCTCGCTTTTCGCGGTCTTTGTTACCATTAAAAAAAGAAGCCTAAGGATCTTTAATTCCAGGTACCACGCCCTTGATGGGAGTTGCCTCTAAAATGAATATAACAAATAAAATAGTGTCCCCTCCTAAGGGGGGGGGGGGGCACTCGTACCCACATCCTCCTGAGAGGGAGCGCCCACCCCCTCTCTCGTCGCCACACCTACCCCTACCACTAAGGATCGACCCCTGACGCCTTCGGGTTTATCAGCAATTGTCGTTCTGATCTTTATACACATTTTATTTTCCGAGGGGAGGGGGAGGCTCGTTGACAATACGTAACTGAAGGCGTAACTTACCCACAGGACAGCAGATAAATTTCTCGCAAGCGTAAAGAAAGTGGTGAAGTTGGGAGTGTTAAAATATGCGCGAGATAGAGAGGCGGAAATCCATCTGCAGGCGTTGGGGCCAGGAGGGCACACAAGGTACAGATGTCAGTCGATGCGCCCCATCGCCACTAAAATCTGCTCAGTTTGTTTTAACCACTATCAGGGCTTTGCCATCATGGGAAAAAGAATAGGGCACGTAAAAGCCGTGAATCCCAATCGAAGGGTATTCACCACCTATTCATGGGATTATTACATGCTAAAACCGGCCCATGGCCCCGTCAAAACAGCCCATTTCGCAATCGATGCGGATACATTTAGTAGCCCACTACGACGTACGGATGACAGTACGTCACTTGTGAAACTGTGAGAGAGATGGGCGGGGAGGAGTGGGTGGGGGCCCGAGCGCGCCTCTCACCGTGTCCAGGGTCGGTGTTCATCCGGCGGAGGAGGACGGAGAAGCGCTGATGCAGCAACTTGAGGAGGTCGACGCCCTCCGCGGCCTCTCGACTCACCGTCCTCTTGAGGTCCTCTCCCTTCACCATCAGCGACCTCAGCAAGTGCTTCACCTGGGTTCGGGAGACAGGGTGTCCTGGGTTATATATGCCCTCCATTCACTAAGCGACGCCCCTCCTCAGCCCGCCACGTTGCCCTGACAACAGTTTCATGACGTCACGAACCTACCTCTTCCAAGGTGGCGGATGCGGCGGAGTCCAGGCACGTCTTCGGCCCTGGGGAAGCAGGGGAAGACAGGCTGCTCAGCCCCGTGGAGGGGAATACACCCCGCCAAAGGTCGGTTGGTTGTGCCACTCCTCCTTTGTCTGTTGAGGAGAAGATGGAGAAAAAAAAAGAAAAAAAAAGGTGAAGATAATTGAGTTGCCGGATGTCGTCAGAATTGATTCAATCAGTTGTTATTGAGAGGAGTTCAGCAAATCGCTAATTACACAGTTGAGGAATTGCCTTTTTGCAGATTAGTGGTTGCGATAAACTTGAGAAAAATTGCGGCTTCGTTCATGTTGAAACGCTTCCGCAAACCAGGCTCGCGAGTTGAATCCTAATCAGGTGTGTATAACTTTAGTTCTGGTCCTAGGCACCACCCGGGACCCAATTGTGAGAGAGCAGTCGTAGGTCATATTGTGATCGGATCTCATTTCCGCCGGCACCTTTGTTTATTTATTAACGCTGTTTTTTTAACAAATTGAGATACAGGCCGTCCCTCACCCAAACGTGCCTCTTACTTCCAACACATTCTCTATCTACATGAACATAAGCTTTCTCCAGACCTATGAACCCAACATATACATTTTGCATCTCTTGTCTCCGTTATCTGTGTCAAGACCTTCGGCTCACATCTGTTTCCCAATGTGTGTATTTTGTACATTCGCGTGGGAGCCCCCAATGATTTCGCTTTCCTCATTACAACATATTCTATTTTGCATTGATACATATTATTGCGATTTAACATTATTTACAAGTATTTACTTTGTTCATTTTTTTAATCAAGGTAGATAAATGAAAAGAGTTCAAACAAAATCCCCCCAAATATTTATGCCTCTTGAGTAAGACTCATTCGTCTTTCCTCGAGTTTGTCCTTAGCAAAAATCTTTCATTGCGAATCTGATTGTCTAAAGACAAAAAAAAGAAGAGGTGAAGTATAACGCTTCATAACTGCGAAGCATTCAAGGTGAAATTAACATCTAGTGCTGGTCACCGCAATGGAGTTGTGTCTCTGCAAGGCAATGCACGACCACATATCGCAGGTGCAGCAGTACGAGATATACTGAATAGACTAGGTTTGGAGCTACTACTTAATCTGCCGAATTCACCTGACATGTCCTTTTACACTGAACGGTTCTTTGATAAGGACACACTCAAAGAAAGCCCAACAGTTATTTTGGATTCAAAGCCAATAAATTTAATTCAATAGGCATATATAAACTTTTAGTTTACTGGGAAAAGATCTCTAAAACGAATGGAAGCTATTTTGTAAAAAAGATTCAATAGTTTGAACCGAGTGTCCACGGAGGATAGAAACTCCCCCAAATGAACAAACATCCTTGGGACCTGATATTATTTGCTATAACTATATTGTATGTTGATGATTAAAATGTTGACTTAAAGTATCTTGATTTGCAGTTGATGCAAGGTAAAGAGAAATGCCATGATACGTCGAGACTTGGTCATCCAAGTGACAGAGGAAATTCCAGTTTGAATAAGGTGTAGCGCCCAATTGTAATGAGCAACCCGTTGACCCTATTGAAATCGCGAAATTGGGCACACAAATCAAACCCTGAAATAATATGCCATGTTGTAATAATGAACTTATGAACAAAGTAAATACTTGTAAATAATGTTAAATCAATGAAAAATAGAATATGTTGTAATGAGGCCATATAAGTGGAGGGAAGGACAGGTCACGAGCCCGTCACATGCACACAGCCAAAGCCAGGAGACTGAGTCCCATTCCCACAAGCCTTAACTCGCGGATGTACGATGGGCGGTCAATAAGTTTTGCAATTCGGATATAAGGAAACGAGATATGAGGAAAAGTGTTTTATTATTTTTCAATATAACTACCCTCGACTTCAATGCACTTGCGCCACTTGTCCCTGAGGCTTCGAATACCCCAAAACCAGAAATCTCTCAACTGCTGTTCAATCCACTCCTGGACGGCGAGCTGGACATCTTCATCGTCCCTAAACCGGTGTCCACGCAGTGCAGCCTTGATCTGGCCGAATAAAAAGTAGACACTAGGGGCCAGATCTGGACTGTAGGGGGGATGGTTGAGCTCCCCGAATCCGCACTCGCGCAGGGCAGCTTGTGCAACTCTGGCCTTGTGGGCTTTGACGACGTTGAAGTCGATCATGGGGCGTGAGGTTTCTAGGGACTCAACGGGCAGAGACCTTGGTCATTGCCAAATTGTCGTGGTTGATGTTGATAACACTTCCATGTGATATTCCAAGTTCTCGCTCGATTTCTTCGACCTTCACCCATCGATTTTCGAGGATCATCCTCTCCACAGGGGCCAAATTGTCATCGTCGGTCACGTCTGACGGGGGTCCTGGACGGGGGTCATCTTCAACGGACTCACAACCATGGCGGAACTCCCTATTCCAGCGAGCAATGATTGCATAGGAAGGGGCGGTGTCGGTGTACACTGCAACCATGCGTTCATGGATCTCTTTTGCATTCTTGCCATCCTTGGTCAAAAATTTGATCACTGCGCGGTGCTCAACCTTCTTCATTGTTGAAAAATTTGTGACTGACGATCTGCGATCAACTACTGCTTCTTAAATAGACGAGGCAGGAGGGTGCGGGTGCAGGTCCTGACTTGTCATAACTTGTCCTAACACTCCCACAAACAGCCATCCCCTTTCCGCTGTTTTGTCCTACCGATTCGCAAAAGTTATTGACCGCCCCTCGTATCAGTTGCCTTGGAGCACCCCACCAGGACAACTACAGGGACACCTGTCCATGCGCGCACATGACACTGTAACTATCCCGCCATTTTTCACCCACTGGCAGGGCAGCCTACTAGAGTCGGGTCCCAAACTATTGGGCGAAAGTGGCAAAAACCACGTACCTTGTAATCCTCTGACACACTCAAGTCCCAGGATTCCAGCTTCAACCATACACATTATGACTAACATACACACATTAGGAAACAGATGTGAGGTGAAGATTTTGACACAGATAACGGAGACAGTGGAAAACAGCTGGCCACACATAGAACGGAATCTGATCTGACCAGCCAAAGTTTACATGAAACTGCGAAAGACGAAATCAATCTTGCTATGGATGTCGGCTTGATAAGCTCGGTCAGGTGGCCAAAATGCAAATACTCTTTTGGTGCACACGTGTTTAGACTGAACATGCACACACCCTTTGACTCCGCGCAGCAGTATAAGTAGAGAACACATGCACATACTTCTGACCCAATAAGCTTCGCCCCGAGTCCAGATTAAGAGAAGAGAAGTCATGCCCTTTTAAATATACGGGCTCAAACATTCTCATTATTATTGTTTATTCTTTATTATTCTCATTCTGATTTGTATATTAGTAGCAACACGAGTCCGTTCCTAGTCCTCAATCCATCCGTCCATAGTCCTAACAATCTGAAGCAGAATGAAACTTACAAAGAAACACAGAACATTAACACTGATAGTCGGCCCAAAGACGTGAACGCACAAACGAATCACTGAAAAGTCAACTATTTCGCTTGCCCTAACTGAGGTAGTCCTAAGGCAAGATTAAAACCTACAAATCCGCCACTTTTCTTCCGAGTCCTTCCTTCTGCCAAGCAATAACCAGGTTACCATGCGAACTCAGCCTACAAGCAGATTATCCGAAAGAACTCTTTGGAGTCAGACCAAACTCGACTGTAAGGCCGCTTTAACCAGCACCCATAAACTGGTAACCCATCGTTACCCCCAAAACTGGTGACCACCTATAAACTGCAAACCTCTAAATGCAGAATGTTATTAATTTTGAACTGATTTATATATAGGAAAAAAATGAGTTTATAAGTAATAATCTAAAAAACTCCAAAAGTGTCTACATGGAATAAGACAAATAGGATACCGAGGATTGTTCTCCCAAAATGTCAATTTTAAAAGGAAAGAGGTTATTACTACAGACCTCTCAGCCTTGTAAAATTATACAGTGGGAGGCAAAAGTTTGCAGCCAACTGTTGGAAATTCTAATTTACATACTTTTTGTTAACGCAGGTCAATGAGGTGCGTGGAAAGGCCTCAGCTCAGAGACCGAGTGCGAGAACAACGTTCGGAGCGTCAACTATTTCAAGCGTTGTCGAAATCGAATTCTCATTTTTCCCGATGAAAAAATCACGGTCGATCCGGTCATCATCACCCGTAACCTCCCCACTGCGTGAGTGGCCTGGGCCAGGCCGTCTCCGAGGTCCACTACGTGGCCACGACCAAGCCTCCGTGATGATGCTCCGCGTCACGGCTTCTAATGGCAAGAAGATACCGCTGGGGCGGTTCGTGGTTACAGGTTTATGGGGCGGTTCGTGGTTACAGGTTTATGGGGCGGTTCGTGGTTACAGGTTTATCGAGGCCGATTACAGGGAAATCCTGACCTGGCTTAGAAAGAACAAGAAGAAGACACACTAAAATCTTGCAGCAGGACGGTGCCCCGACCCACCAAGACCGTGCAAGAGTAATTGGGGTCGAACAAGACCTTCTGGTTGAAGGAGTTTTGGCCGCCGCAGTCGCCCGACCTCAATCCCATCAACTATCATGTGTGGGCGCATGTCGAGGGCAAGGTCTGCAAGATCCGACACAACAACGTCGACGAGCTGAAGTCCTCCGTCAACTACGTGTGAGCCAGCATGAGGGAGGAATTCGTCCTCAACGTGTGCACAGCCTTCAGGTCTTATCTGAAGAGCGTGCTCATCGCCAAGGTCGGTCACATTGATTAATATTAAAATTTAAACACATGTTAAAACAATCAAATCGTGTCTAACTGCATCAAAACTATCATTGTGGTCTTTGCTGAGAGCGTCGTAACGGGTGTAACAGGACTTTTGCAATACTCGATACTTGAAGCTGCACAGATAGCTTTCTATACGCAAGGCCCCTTTAATGAAGGGCTACAATGCGTCAACCAAGACCTTGACTGATTTGTTCGTTTTCACCAGAATGAAGATGATGAAGGTACGACTTTCATGCAAGGATCCTTACACGATGACGAAAGAAACTTTGCATTCAGTTTAGAATTATTCGGGAACAAATGAGGATTAGTTTTTATTGAGAGATTTTACAGATTTTGTGTTGTAAACTTTTGCGCTGTCAAATTTCACTATTGTCCCAATATAAAGTTTTTCCTGTTCACCATTTTTTTTTTTATAGTTACAATGTATTTATTCCCTAAAGTTCTACATACGTTTTAAATTTCATTAACCTACGTTAACTAAAAGTATTCAATTTCTCATTCTAACAACGTGTTGTAAACTCTTGCGGCCCACTGGACCTAGATAAGTTGTAAAGGGCACCAAACACATTCACTCAGTCTTAATACGTTGCATTTTAGTTAGGGAACGAAATTTAGGGGTAAACTAAATACGGGTTAAAATATTTTCAAGATTAGATAAGTTTTTTTCAAACGGGAGGCACTTGGCTCCCAGGCGAAGAAATGCGGAGGAATTTTAACCAGAGGAGGAGCTTTTAACTAGGAAAGAAGTGTACACTGTGTAAATAGCTTACCTCATGAAGTAACCCGCAAAAAGATACTGTTTCTGAATTGATCCCGTTTGGGAATATTCAATTATTGAGGTTTTAAAAGCTCGCTCGTCTTACTCTGATATTCGGGTGTCATTTACAAAGGCGTGATCCGGAAGTGGCAGCGACTGTCAGATTATATTAAGGAAAAATGCTGCAAAATAAGTTTCATATCTAAGCTTGTTTTTGTAAACAAAGTTTCACAGTTTTTCACTGTTGCCAACTAGTTGAGACGATAAAGTACCAAGTGGAAACCAATTAACATTTAGCGATATTTCACAGTCGATGGTCATTTTGGATTAGTAATCTGGGCCAATGACAATTGTTCCAATTTTACAACATACCACACCATTTCAACTAAATTATTTTGCAAATATTTTCAAATAGGAATCCTTAATCGGCGAAGAATTGTAGAATGAATGAAGTGTTGAATGTCTGTCCGGGCTCGACCAGCTGATATTATTTTAATGTTGTGAATTTTAATGGTAATGGTAGTAGTTATTTTCTTTAGCGATATTGTAAGATCGGTGGTTTGTAGTTGTTTCGGGTACGTTTATCCAGTCAATACGTAGTGTAATATACAGACAATCGGCCCTTCTTGGTTTGCTCACTCATTTCTCTTAGACTGAAAATAATGACTGCATGGTCAAAATGGACAAGCTAATGGATGCGATGTGATATTTATCCATGCTTCAAAAAAAATTTCATGTTGCTAGATCCAGAATTATTGCTCTTCCGAGCAACCTACATGGTTTTGCTGCTTCTATGGATGACATAAAACAAGGATGTGTTAATATTTGTGAGATTCGAGCAATTCGATTGGTTTTGTTCCTCGGTTTTCTGGTTCAAGTCCTCAGGACGCGAGTCAAAGTGGACATCAAATCATATCGAAGTTGTCTGTTGCGAGGAACTCGTTATTACCTTTTTTTCTCTTTGGATGCGATTTAATAATGCACTTTTGGCCTCCCTAAAAGCCTATTTGTGCATCAAACCATATGGAAGCTTTATGGTCCATTGAAATAAAATGTCTTTTTTATTCGATTGCACTTAATAGAGTAGTTGAATAAATTGTTTCAATCATTACTATTTTAAAACTATAATAATGAACAAGTCGAACCTGCTTTACTCATCTTTATAAGAGGAGCTTGAGCTTCGCAGGCAGACCTTCGGCCTATCCAGCTCTGGCAACGGGCTTTTGGTATAACTTTTTTAAAAAGGTTTCCAGTACATGTCTCCTAATAATTACTCTTGGTGATTTTTCACATCGTTGCTTATTCTCTAGGCCTAAAAGCAAGAAAAAACTTATCTGAATTCTTTTGAAATACCTAAATTTGCTCAATAATTATTTTACCTTTGGTTTACTGGGTTTTAGGGGCCCGTAGCAATTTATTCGGGCTAAAGATTAAAATGGAAAATCGATTTTAGAAAAAAAATCGATAAAACCTTCGAATATAAAAAAACTCACCTAAAAAACGTCGTGCCTATTTTTAATAAATTTTCTCATTTTTTTCTGAATTTCATTTTTAATTCTTTTTGTTTTTAAAATTTTCAAAACATTCGATAATATTATTTTCAAAAGGTTTCACTAAAAAACAAGAGAATAATTAAAGTAACAACTTGGTAATTCTTAAAGTTTTAAAAAAGTCTTAGGAAACATCCCGAAACTTTCACAAGTAAAAAAGAACAATTGAAAATTAAGAAGGAATTGAGGAAGCTGCTGCCTTAAGAGGAGGAATGTGCCACGGGGCCCAAGAGTCACCAGATTTGCTTCCCTGATAAAAATTGAGTTGATTTTGACTGTGGTATACTTTTATTGTCGTAGTTATTACAGAAACCTATCCGCGATTTAAAGTTGGAATTCTCTTCCGTGGCCATGGAAGCCCGATCAAGTGTTACCAATTTTATAGCCTTATCGCGTGTGCTATGTTATTAAATTAACACAGAACGCACATCAATATTGTACATATTATCATCATCATCATCACTAACTATAATTTAAGAAGGGGATATTTTTGAGTATTTGAATAATAATTTCATCTTAGTTTGGTTATGACTTATGTTTTTTATCAGAGTTATTTCTAATAATTCTTTTATAATATAAAAACAAAACAAAATGGTGAAGTTCAGAAATAAATATAAGTATCGAAATTTTGTGAATTTTTCAAAACCTAAAGAAGTACAAATGGTGAAGTTCAGAAAATATATTTTTATATATCTTCTTCTATAACTATATTTTAGCAACGTGATATTTTGAAAAGGGGGAGATTTAGTTTAGAGTTTCTTTTTAAAATTATTATAATTAGCAAAGTTCAGAAAATTTCTAAAAATTTAACCATGGCTGCTTTTTTTTTAGATTTTAATCTTAGTAGCGAAGCCATTGCCCGGTAGCCTAATATTTATATCGATCGAGATAACGACGTGAAGTTCAGTCGTAGCCACGGAGGTGTTTTTGAACCTAAAAAAAACTGACCCAAATCCACTGTTGGCCAGGGATGATTTAAAGTAGAGACGGACGCCACGATTTTAACACACCCTGTACAACCAATTCTGTAACAAAATCGGATAACGCGACCATATCTCGTCCTTGATTTCTATCATCTCAAAGAGCTGTATTTTTCGCGACCTTCATTTCGAGATTCGAGCCAAAAAAAGGAGACCGACTCTTTTGCAAGAATTCGAGCCTGATTTGTAATTACATTCTAATTAAAGAAAAGGAAGTCATTACTTTGACTATTTAGTAGTTTTTTTAACTCTATCAATTAATATTTTTAAAATATGGTATTTTTTTCTTTTGATTCTGGGAAGGGGGGGGGTCTGGGGGTGAGAGTTAGGTGGGATTAGCTAAAATAGAGTAGTGGTAGCACTGCGTGGCCATGTCAGTCCTTGTCCATACCTCGTATTGAAGCATTGTCATCAGCTCTGCCCCCTAGAGCGGAATCCTTGTGCCCCTTAGTATTTGTGGCGTCCTTGAAGGCCTCAGAGACGCTGTGAGTGAGGTTCTCCTGTACCTGACGTAGTAGATCCTTCAGGTCACCCGAAACGTTTTCGTCACACCTGAACAAGGTAACTATTATTCCAGTTAATGAGCGCCGAGGTGTGAATCAAGAAAGTGTATGGAATACAGTCGTATATGTATATGGGGTATGAGGAAGAGGAGAGAGGTACTCGTAGTAAATGTGTTTTTTTTTTTAAGGGGGAGATTGTAGATGCTTGCACTATATGAGACAAATAAGAAGGGAACTGAAAAGTTTGCGTGGGATGGAGGGAATGAAATTAAAAAAGGTGTGATTCGTAGTGGGAAAGGTAAAGAGAGAATGGTGTATCGCGTTATGTTGGAAGCAAGGCAGATATCACGTAAAATTTGTGAAAGATTAAACATCGGTCTCGATGGAGATTTATATGATCTGTCGAGACTCGACTCGTCGCTACTTACGCCTAGGAAAATCCAAGCAACCTTTCGTTCCATGTAGCGAATTGGGCTACTTCATAAGAGGCCCGCTACTTCTTTGGACGTATTCGCTACTTTTTACTCTTATTTTTTTTATCATTTAGTTAATTACATTGGTCACTTGAAAAACAAATTCGCCTTTTTCTTAAAATGTTCACCATTTTTGTCCCAATCTTCTCTGGCAACTCTGTTATCGTGCAGGAGAGGCATCTTACGATTCGGGGGGGAGACTGAAGATGAGTTAACTCTCTCGCAGAGCGCACCCTTTACCTTTGTCTGCTCCTCCTCCCCACTCACTCACACACCTGTTTGCAGGGACTATCAATCTCATCATGTATTTCCATACACAAGAGCTACATACATCTAATCCACATCCTCCGAATGCAGTCGGTTTGGCTTCCGTTTTTACCGGAGCCACAGGGGTACGCTCACCCTTGCCGGCCGAGTATTAGGCAGGGAGAGTCGCTACACGCTAGCTCAGATCCAAAATTCGTTCTCTTTGAGAAAACCCCGAGGTTACTAGGTAATGACCTATGTGGAACCCAGCACTCCCCACATACGAACCGAGAGATGGTCAGTACGTACCCACCAACAGGTTTCAATCCCCCGTGTCGCGCGTTCGCGTTCTCGACTTGCGTCATCAGCGACCTCTGAAGGTGCGTCACGTGACTTAGATCCTGGCGGCCATCTTGGATCTCGGAGAGGGACTTCTTCCCCGTCGCTTCGATCCTCCGCAGACGCGTGACGAGGGCGCCCTCTAACTGACCCATGGTCTGGAAAGAGAGGGGGTAAGGATGTGGCCAACATGGGGACGCATGGCAGACATTTCAAAATCGATACTAAACCAAGAATAAATGGACCACGGGGGGTGGGGGTGAAGGCGAGGGGCCACTCACGCTGTCCATTTTTGTGGCCAGATTCAGGTAGAAATGAGTGAGTTGCGAGGCCACGGATCTGGCCACCATCTTCTCAACTTGGTCCGAAATCTGAGGAAAGGGGAAGAAGGTGAGTCAAGTCCACGCACAGGCATCGTCGGGTGGACATAGAAAGTAGATAGTCGGTGGGGGATAAATAGGAGATAGAAGAGAGGGCATAAAAATGAGATAGAAAGTTGAGAGAAGAGAGAGAGAGGAGAAATAGAGCAATAAAGCAGAGAAGATATAAAAAGAAAGAAAATAGGAGATACAAGATGATAATAATAATGATAATATTGCTATTATTATTTTTTATGGGAGTGTGAAGTCTACCAGGGGTAGATACGGGGGAGGGGTAGATAAAAAGGTAGACCCTCGGGGGAAAAATGGGGTACGTGACCAACTGAGGCTCCCCTCGATTGAGGTCACATTTTTTGGTCCAAGGTTATCCTCGAACACAACGTAGCCCTTTTAGTCAATTATGAATGGTTGTCCTTCAAAGTCGACTCAGGAGGTAAGTTCGAATCCCTGCCGTGGCCTTCAGCGCTCTACTCGAACCCGGCCGAGGACGGTGTCTAGTGGACCCCACTTACGGTTTGCATCGGGGGCGAGGGGGAACCAGCTCGAGGAGGGCGCTCCGTCCCCGCTTCCCTGTTGGTGGTGGGGGGTCGGGGGCCCCCTTCAGCGTCCAAGGACTCGAACTGCGTAGACAGCCGCTGTGGAAGCGAGAATCGCGTGAGATCCGACAATACCCATAAATACCCTTAACATCAGTGGTGTGCAGTCAATGGAAGCAAGGGAAGCAATGTTTCCCCTATTTAAGAAGAAAAGAAAAATAAATTACACCCCAACAATTAATAGGACAGTAGAATCAATTTTATTCTCACATTTATGCTTGCTTATACTTGTATAGTGTATATGGTACCGTTCATTTTCAATCGAATTGGCGTTAAACCCTGATGAGCCCGACTACAATTGAAGAAATGCATCCTTTTCGTCGAGATTTCTACTCTTTCTTTTTTTTCCTCTTAATTTCAATAATAATTCTGCTTTTTGGTGCTAGGGAATGGATAGTTTAAAAGGTGTTTTGCTTTTCTTAGTAATAATATACAGTCATTAGATTTTTATGATTTTTATCTAGATATTTCAACGCATGCTAGAATTAAGAAAAAAAATAACATTTGTATATGGAAAAGGAAGCAAATTTAGCTTTGAAGTCATCTGCTTGCATCTGGCAACCCTAGCGGGTTGCCAGAATCTAGGATAATCAATAAAAGGTTTAAGACACAATGACGTAACTAATATTATGCTCTGAAGCTTAAATTTCTTTAGGTTATATTTAAATAGTGGTTCTGAGAATGAAAGCAGCTATATAGCCTAAACTCTGTATGTGTACGCTCTTGTATCTTAAGAAATTTGTTTATATTTCCTGGATTCTGGCAGCCTTCCGGAGTTACCCCTCTTAACTTTGAGATCCGTTAGTAGCTGCGAGTAAGTGCTTAGATAAGTCTGGCGCATTGTTTATTCATTTTTTTTTAAGAGATAACCCCTTTTTAGACAAAATGGATGTGAATGAAGTTAGGAGAAAATGCTATTGTATTATTGAACAATTATTAAAATGGAAGTTAAGTGTGATGACTTATAATGAAAGAGAAACTATTGTCGAAACAGGTAGGCCTACGCCAACACTAGATTTGTCATCCAAAACAGTGTTGCACTCGCAAATGCAATGTAGGCCAATATGATAGAACATCTTGGCTAGCTGGTTGTGCATGCTTACAGATGCTATTTTGAAATTTAAATAAAGTTAAAAAAATAGCATTAGAATAAAATTAACATTTAAATATAGTGAGTAGCTTATAATTTTATAGTTATTTTTAATGAACAACAAATTTATTTTTGTAAAACTTGAATTGCTTCCTCATCTTCAGAAGTCACCGCACGCCACTGATTAACATACTTTGCAAATAAGCCGAAAATACCCCTAAAAGGTCCCCAAACCTGTAAATACTCAGAAGTTACCTAAATGTCACTGAATACCCTATAAATAGCTGCTAAATACCCTGTAAAGGAGCCTCAAAACCCACCCGTAAATATAGTTATAATATTCCGCCGACGCGAAAGGAGTCCAAGACGCATCCAAGGATCCAGTGACGGATCTCCACGACATTACCCGTGTTGGATCCCCACAACGATACGCAGCAACAAAACTCAACATCGCATCAGTGACGGATTCCACAAAGACGCGGGTGACCATTCAACAGTCCCGTGATCGACAGATCTAGACAACACCATCAAGCGATGCATCTCCACAAAATTAATGATGATGGATCACCACCACATAAACCGTGTCGAGTCCACAACCCTACACGTGGGTGGGGTTATCCATAACACGACCCGTGACGAATCTCGAGGAATACATATGTGACGGATCTCTTCAACGACGCCCAAGTTTTATCCCACCAAGCCACCTGTGATGCATTTATACAACGCTGCTCGTGACGAATCTTCACAACGCTGCTCGTAACGAATCGACACAACGCTAACCGTGACGAATCGACACAACGCTAACCGTGACGAATCGACACAACGCTAACCGTGACGAATCTGCACCACGCTAACCGTGACGAATCTGCCCAACGCTAACCGTGACGAATCGACACAACGCTAACCGTGACGAGTCTCACAACGCTAACCGTGACGAATCGACACAACGCTAACCGTGACGAATCGACACAACACTAACCGTGACGAATCGACACAACGCTAAACGTGACGAATAGACACAACGCTAACCGCGACGAATCTCACAACGCTAACCGTGACGAATCTTCACAACGCTAACCGTGGCGAATCGAAACAACGGGGCCGTAAGGGATTTTCAGAACACCTCCAGAGGCGAATATCCTTAAGTCAACCCTTGAGGGATATACACAACAGCACATGTAACCGTTCAATAGCGTGGGATATCACCAACGGCACCCAACGGCCGTTCCAGAGAACGGTTCGGATGATAGATTTCTACAAAGTAAACCGTAACAAATCTTAGGTCACCCGTGATGGATCTCTACAACGGCCCCCTTGATTGATCTACACAACGCCACCTGCAACGGATATATGGGAGACGCCGGTCATACGACGTCACATAACAGGAAGGCTTCGGGCAAAACTTTAGGCTTTCCCTGGGAGCGAGAGAAGCGAACCTCATCTGCATTTGCCAGATATGAACCTTCCTATCTCCTTCTAGTGCCGGCGGAACCAACTTTTTATGGGTAGTAAACTTTTCTCCAAGTAGGGGACTCATCTAATATGGCGGGAATAAAACCAGTCAATTCAGTTCAGTCAGCAGTTCAATCCATTCTTTCCTACGCTAAGAAGACAAAAAGAAATTTCTTCCATCTTTCCTAGAATCCAAAGTAAAGGTCACTCCGGGCAGCTCAACTCGCCTTTCCTGGACAAGCGACTCCTCTAAATCTACTTCTCCATAGGTAAAAAATTCCACATCGTTTATCTAAACTTTACAAACTTTAGAACATTTAATTCACTACGCGAAAGATCACTAACTTTAGAATTCGGTGAAAAGTATAGTTATCACTTCAATTTACTTACAGGGTTTTCACATTTTATAAAGTGGAGCGATATATTTAGTGCAATAATAGTACCTATATTAATTCACATCAATAATTTCCGTTCATGTGAATAATTCCATATTTTATGTAACATATTCTTTTGCCATCCAAACCAAAGGCGAATTCACAACACCGGACACAAAGAATAATCCTATCTAAACCAACATCACGCCAAATGCCACCAAATTCCACCACATTGACAACACCATACACATTCTGCTTAACTGCCAGAACCACAGAAACGCACGCAACACACACAACATCTCTGACCTCTAAGACCAGTGGACCCATCCTGGGTACATGGTGGCCTTCCTAGTGATAAGGGGGATGGGGTGGAAAGTAATTAATTATTGACTGTAATAAAGCACAAAAATCCAACATCTTCCCTAGTAATCATCCAGAGTAAATAGCATATATTCAACGTCTTCCAAATTAACGCCAGGCTGTGAATCCCTCGTTGTTTGGGGGAATATATCAAAGCAAAAGCAAATGGATCATACTGACATCAAATTTAGTGTCAGCATTGATAGTTGGCACCTGTAAAATATGTCAAGAAATGGGCATAAAATATTGACACAAACCTGACAGTGAGGGATCTCCACAGTCATATTTGAAGGATTTCAGTAACGAAACATGTCGCGAATATCTCCGAGGCCGCCAATGACGAATGGCCACAACGCGCAGGTGACGAATCTCCTTAACCCCTCCCCCCCGGCATATCATTAACCGAATCATCAGGGATCCTCAAACGTCAACGGTGAAGGATCTGCACTACCTCGATCGTTAAGCACCTCGACCTTACCATTCACGGATCTCCGGAGGACAACCCACGTAGGATGTTCCCAATGACACCCGTCACAGCCCCCAACACCAAGAGTGAGAAAATCACAATACCACACTTGAAGAACCTCGGCAATGGCACCCTTTAGAAATCTCCACAATGGCACCGTTTAGGAATCTCAAGAATGGCACGCTTTACGAATATCCGCAATGGCACCCCATAGGAATCTCCACATTGGCATCGTTTAGGAATCTCCACAATGGCACCGTTTAGAGATCTCAACAATGGCACACTTTAGGAATATCCACAATAGTACTTTTTATGAATCACCACAATCACACCATTTAGGAATCTCTACAATGACACTATTTCCGAATCTCCACAATGGCACCCTTTACGAATCTCAACAATGAGACCCATTAGGAATCTCCTAAATGACACCCTTTAGAAATTTCCACAATAGCACCCTTTAGGAATCTCCATAATGGCACCCTTTAGGAATTTCCACAATGGCACCCTTTAGAAATCTCCACAATGGGACCTTTTAAGGAAACTCCACACTGGGACCCTATACGGATATCAACAATTACACTATTTAAGAATCTCCACAATGCCCCCCTTTAGGAATCTCCACAAAAGCACCCTTTATACATTTCCTCAATGACACACTTTAGGAATCTGCACAATATCACCCTTTCCAAAACTCAACAATGGCACCCTTTAGGAGTTTCCACAATGGCACCTTCAAGAATCTCCAGAATAGCACCCTTTAGGAATCTCCAGAATAGCACCCTTTAGGTATCTCCACAATGGCACCATTTAGGAATCTCAAAAATGACACCCTTTATGAATCTCGAAATGACACACTTTACGGATCTGCACAATGACACCCTTAGGAATCTACACAATCTCACCCTTTACGAATCTCAACAAAGACACCCTTTAGGAATCTCCGCAATATTACCCTTTAGGAATCTCCACAATGACACCCTTTAAGAATCTCCACAATGGCACCCATTACGAATCTCAACAATGACACCCTTTAAGAATCTTAAAATGGCACACTTTAGGAATTTCAACAATGTCACCCTTTTGGAATCACAAAAATGACACCCTTTACGAATCTCGAAATGAAACCCTTCACGAATCTCAACAATGACACCCTTTAGGAATCTCTACAAAGTCACCCTTTATGAACCTCAATAATGACACCCTTTAAGAATCTTTACAATGGCACCCTTTACGAATATCCACAATGACACCCTTTAGGAATCTCCACAATGGCACCCTTTAGGAATCTCTACGATGGCACCCTTTAGGAAGCTCCACAATGGCACCCTATACAACTCTTAATAATGACACCCTTTAAGAATCTCCACAATAGCACACACTACGAATCTCCACAATGGCACACTTTACGAATCTCAAAAATGACACTCTTTAGGAATCTCTACAAAGTCACCCTTTATGAACCTCAATAATGACACCCTTTAAGAATCTTTACAATGGCACCCTTTACGAATATCCACAATGACACCCTTTAGGAATCTCCACACTGGCACCCTTTAGGAATCTCTACGATGGCACCCTTTAGGAAGCTCCACAATGGCACCCTATACAACTCTTAATAATGACACCCTTTAAGAATCTCCACAATAGCACACACTACGAATCTCCACAATGGCACACTTTACGAATCTCAAAAATGACACTCTTTAGGAATCTCTACAAAGTCACCCTTTATGAACCTCAATAATGACACCCTTTAAGAATCTTTACAATGGCACCCTTTACGAATATCCACAATGACACCCTTTAAGAATCTCAAAATGGCACACTTTAGGAATTTCAACAATAGCACCCTTTAGGAATTTCCACAATGAACCCTTTACGAATCTCCACAATGGTACAATTGGGAATCTCCACTATGACACCCTTTAGGAATCTCCACAAGCGCACCCTATACGAATCTCGAAATGACGCCCTTTACAGATCTGCACAATGATACCCTTTAGGAATCTGCACAATGTCAGCCTTTAAGAATCTCAACAATGACACCGTTTAAGAATCTGCACAATGGCACCCTTTAAGAATCTCGAAATGACCTCCTTTAGGAATCTCCACAATGGCACTCATTACGAATCTCCACAATGGGACCCTTTGGGAATCTTAAAAATGCCACCCTTTATGAATCTAAACAATGTCATCCTTTAGGAATCTCGTAATGTATCCCTTTAGGAATCTCCACAATGTCACGCTTTTGGAATCTCCACAATGTCACCCTTTAGCAATCTCAACAGAGGCACCCTTTAGCAATCTCCACAATGCGACCCATTAGGAATCCTCAAAATGTCACCTTCTACGAATCTCAACAATGACACCCTTTAGGAATCTCCACAATGGCACTCATTACGAATCTCCACAATGGGACCCTTTGGGAATCTTAAAAATGCCACCCTTTATGAATCTAAACAATGTCACGATTTTGGAATCTCCACAATGTCACTCTTTAGCAATCTCAACAGAGGCACCCTTTAGCAATCTCCACAATGCGACCCATTAGGAATCTTCACAATGGCAGCCTTTAGGAATCTCCACAATGGCACCCTTTACGAATTTTAACAATTGCACCCTTTAGGAATATTCACAATGATACCCTTAGGAATCTCCACAATGGCCCCCTTTAGGAATCTCCACAATGGCACCATTTAGGAATTTCCGCAATGGCACCATTTAGGAATTCTCGCAATGGCAACCTTTATGACTCGCAATAATGACACCCTTTAAGAATCTTCACAATGGCATCCATTACGAATCTCCACAATGTCACCCTTTGGGAATCGCTACAATGGCACCCTTTATGAATTTCCGCAATGACACTCTTTATGAATTTCAACAATGACACCCTTTAGGAATCTCCACAATGGCACCCTTTACGAATCTCCGCAATGGCAGCCTTTAGGAATGTCCACAATGGCACCCTTTAGAAATCTCCTCAATGTCACCCTTTCTAAGTCTCAACAATAACACCCCTTAAGAATCTCCACAATGGCATCATTTAGGAATCTCCACAATGTCATCCTTTCCAAATATCCACAATGACACCCTTTAGGAATCTCCACAATGGCACCCTTTAGGAATCTCTACAATGGCACCCTTTAGGAATCTCCACAATGGCACCCTTTATGACTCTCAATAATCACACCATTTCAGAATCTCCACAATTTCACCCTTTAGGAATCTCCATAATGTCATCCTTTAGGAATCTCTACATTGTCACCCTTTACGAACCTCAACAATGACACCCTTTAAGAATCTCCACAATGGCACCTATTACGAATCACCACAATGGCACCCTTTAGGAATATTCACAATGGCCCCCTTTAGGAATCAGCACAATGTCACCCTTTACGAGTCTCAACAATGACACCCTTTAAGAATCTCTTAATGGCACCTTTTAAGAATCTCCACAATGGCACCCTTTACGAATATCCACGACGCCCTTTAGAAATCTCCACAATGGCACCTAGTATTAATCTACACAATGGTACCCTTTAGGAATCTCCACAATGACATGTTTTAGGACTCTGCCCTTGGCACCCTTCAGAAATCTCCACAATGGCACCCTTCATAATCTCCACAATGACGCCATTTACGAATCTCGAAATGACACCCTTTACGACCCCAACAATCACCCTCTTTACGAATCTCCACAATGGCACCCTTTATGATTCTCCACAATGGCCCCCTTTACGAATCTCAACAATGGCACCCTTTAGGAATATTCAAAATGACACCTTATCCGAATCTCCACAATGGTACCCCTTTACGAATCTCCAAAATGGCACCCTTTAAGAGTTTCAACAATGACACTCTTTAGGAATCTACACAATGTCACCCTTTATGAATCTCCACAATGACACCCTTTAGGAATCTCTAGTATGACACCCTTTAGGAATCTCCAGTATGACACCCTTTAGGAATCTCCACAATGTCACCGTTTAGGAATCTCCACAATGGCACTCTTTAGGAATCTCCACAGTGTCACCCTTTAGGAATCTCCACAATGGCACCCTTTAGGAATCTTCACAATGTCACCCTTTAAGAATCTCCACAATGGCATCCATTACGAGTCTCCACAATGACACCCTTTATGAATCTTGAAATGCCATCCTTTACGAATATCCGAATGGCACCCTTTACGAATCTCCAGAATGATACCCTTTAGGAATCTCTACAATAATACCCTTTACAAATGTTGAAAGCACACCCTTTACTAATCTCCACAATAACACCCTTTAGGAATCTCAAAATGACATCCTTTAAGAATCTCCACAATGGCACCCATTACGAATCTACATAATGGCACCCTTTAGGAATCTCCCCTCAATGCCACCCTTTAGGAATCTTCACAATGGTACCCTTTAAGAATTTCCACTATATGACACCCATCACTCCTCTGCACAATGGCGCCAGTCACGAATATCCGCAATGACATCCTTTACGAATCTCCAAAATGACACACGTCACTAATCTTCAGAATGAAACCCGTCACTAATCTTCATAATGACACACGTCACTAATCTCCACAATGGCACCCGTTACTAATCTCCACACTGACACCCGTCACTAATCGACAATAGCACCCTTCACGAATCTCCACAATGGCCCCCGTCATTGTCCTCCACAATGAAACAAGTCACCTATCTCTACAATAGTCCTGTCCACTAATCTCCACAATGGTACTTCCCACGAATCCCCAGAATGGCACCCGTCACGAATCTCCAGAATGAAATGTCCCCCGTCACGAATATACACAATGGCACCCGCCATGGTTCTCCACAATGACACAAGTCACTTATCTCTACAATAGTCCTGTCACTAATTTCCACAATGGTACTCGTCACGAATCTCCAGAATGGCACCCGTCACGAATCTCCACAATGGCATCCGTCACTAATATTCACAACGCCACCCGTGAAATCGGAATCTCCATAACCTCGCCAGTGACGGATCTCCACATTGATAGCTTCCCTCGGCCCCTGGGTCCCAGCAAGTCGGACGCTAAGCTCTTGTTTAGTTTGGAGTAGGATGCATACCTGGACATCGTTCAGTGCCCCGGCTAGTGTGCGCTGGATGGTGCCCGTGTCGACCCGTAATCGAGAGTCGAGTTGGCTGACACGCGACGACAACTGGTCTACGAGGGAGAGGTGCGACGTCAGCTGGTCCAGAGAGGACTTCTGCGATTGAAGTTGTCGTTAATTAAAACTAATAAGCAAAACCAACGAGGGCATGGCAGCTAGAAAGTATTACATAATTTGAAGGTGACATGAGTCATAAGGGTTTAGAAAATGTTACCAAGGTCAAAAGACCCAAGTGCCCAGAATTCCAAAACTGTGGTATACCAGCCTCGAACCAAACAAAGCTCGTCATATTTCAAATTTGCCCCAAACTCAAGAGAATGCAACAAGTATTGACAAGGTCGTTATAATACTTCTAAGATACAGTGAATGCGGCTCTGTCTCACTCATTTACGACTCACAGAAGATCCAAACGAGGACTCTTCTTTATGCAAGTCATTTCATTAAGAGTCAGACATGAGCACGAACCACTTCTCCGCTCTCTCAGGGCAACCGGAGCGATCTCTTTTATAATGAGATCAAAGCGCGTACCATCTTCATTGCTCCGCTTCCGTTTTCGCATATCATCACGTTTATTGATCAGATTCTACATATACAAGAAAGCCAAAGGTTTTCATACACAAGACAAATCAACACTGCATATTTTCTTTTTCTTTAAACAATCTAAATGCATTTGAAAACGCAGTTTTGAAATCGGACTTAGGCCGCATCACAAAGCCTCGTCAAGTTTGGGGTGGAATTCCTTGGATTTCTTTCTTTGAATCACAAACAACATCGGAGTCAACTTTGTGGAAAATTCCAAAAAGTTGCGAGTGTTTTAGATCAAGAGAGAAATGGACCAAAAAGAAAAGCCATGAGTGAGGGTATAGTGGACATGGTGCTGGCAGCACTTACACAGAATCCCATTGAGAGTACAAACGATTTTAATCACTCCTATGTATGGAAAGTGTTGGCTCGCCCTGTATACTTTTCCCTTTATGATGGACGAGCTTTCTTCTAAATTAACTCAAATTACAGCTATTTACAGCATTTCTAAGCAAGAATCAAAAACGATATTGCTCAGAATATATTTTCTAAATCTGTCTACACCTTGATTTTTAAATTTTCCCCCATTGACCCCTCAAGGTTCTATCATAATTATCCAGCTCAAACATAAAAATCTATTTCTAATTTAACAAGCCACTTAAACATTTTTAAAGGCTGGATCATGTTACCCCTTAAGCATCTCTTTTCAAATGGGAAAATACTAAGTGCCCTTAACTATTGCGAATAATCAAGGTGCCTCAAGGGATGGGTATTTGTGTTACTTTTCTTTGTACTGCCTCCGGAATGTTAATATCTCCTGCCCCTGAAGTGGGGATCATACCCGTATACACTATTATAAGTGTGGCCTAACATACGAGTTATATAGTTTGAGAATAACTTCTATTGATAAGGCCTAATGCCCTATCTGACTTATTACTAACCTCTAGGTCAGGAGAGAGCAACCTTTGAAGAATGAGGACCAGATGAGACTTTTGGGAGCAGGGAACTGGAGTGACAAACGAAATCTCCAAAGTGAAGACCATATATATATATATATATATATATATATATATATATATATATATATATATATATATATATATATATATATATATATTTAAAGGCCTAAGGAAATGGAAAATGGTAACACAACCCGGAAAAACACTTAGGAGAATATTACATGAACCAATAAAAGCTTAAGAAGGAAAATGGGAGATATAGAGAACGGAAAGATAGGAGACACTATTTTAACCGTGATATGAAAATAAATAAAGAAGTTGAATCAACCTTTTTGGGTGTTGAGGATGGTAGCTCTGGCGATGAGCGTCCTGGTCATATAAGCGATGAGCCCTTAATGACACAGGTTCAAATCCAACTTCTTTATTTATTTTCATATAACGGTTAAAATAGTTTGCCCTATCTTTCCGTTCTCTACATCTCCCATTTTCCTTCTTAAGCTTTTATTGGTTCATGTAATATTCTCCTAGTATTTTTCTGGTTTGTGTTATCAATTTCCATTTCCTTGGGCCTTTAAATACATTTATAAATCACGTGTCATATGATTTTCAATTATTATATATATATATATATATATTAGCTAGAATACATTATACAAGAATTTTATTAAAAAACATGATAAAAAACATGCGAAAGTCCAACGGACACTGGCCGCCGGCGTCTGACAGGATTGCAGTAAGGCGCAGAGGTTCCAAACAGTATCTGCCGGTGTAGTCGCACAGAATGGTATGCTCGCACCCATATCTCAGTAAGGATTCATCGGGGCGGAAAAAGCCATAAGCATTTTTTGTTTAGAATAGCTTCCTCTACAACTTTGGTCCCTATGGAACTTTTCGTATCTGTGAGGGAAATGCATTTTTGTCTCATTTTTTCTCACTTTTACTGCCAGACGTAAGACTAGCTCCCCTCTCCCTCTACGAGTCTACTGAGACAAATGCTGTTTTGGCAGAATTTATTTATTGGCGGAGGGTTCCCAGGCCGGATTGCAATATTAATACCGAGCAGTGGCGGGCCAGACGTTAGGCCTTCGCTGGTTGGAGGTTGCCTGCCCCTGCCTAGGTAGAAAACTTTAACAAATTATTGACTTTGTTAATGATAATTTTAATTTATCTGAAGGACAATATAAATTCAACAAATATATTTCGAATAATGTTGCCAAACTCATGTATAAACCGCCGGAACCAGTCCTTCACAGGGATTAGAAATTTGCCCCGGGATCCACGCAGATATTTATGTTTTCCAATTTGTTTCCTCTGTTTTCAATTTGTTTAGTCTTTTGTTCGCCTTTATATACTGGAGTCGCTGCCTTGCATTTCATACGGTGATAATGCATCATGCCGCATCTAGTCCCGCTTTTTAAATAAATGAGATTCAAATATTATGGTTCATTATTAGTTTTTGCACTGGATATATATATATATATATATATATATATATATATATATATATATATATATATATATATATATATATAAGTTAAGGATTAATCCGAAAATGAAACAGGTAACAGTTCTCATTTAATTATAACGACGTTTCGGGTACATTACCCAACTTCTGGTTCTACAGAATAGATACGAGTTAGAACATAATATCTATGATCGCAAGAAATTATGATTGTAATCAAAATAAAGGAATATTGAAATTGCTACAGTTAAATGTGAGCGGACTACACTGACAAACAATGAAACAATAACAATAATGTTAACCTTTAGCGAAGAGCAAAAACGGAGAAAGTTGTTGGAGTTTCATCCCATCAGACTCTGCTGAACCAATTGCATCAAATGGAATTTGTTCACAAGAAGCCCATATTGGATCCATATGACCTAACTGAAGCACAAGCTGCCCGTAGATTAGAGAGCTGCAGCCAACTTCTCAATCACTCAATGGACGACCGATTCTGGAGGCGAATTGTCACATCGAATGAGAAGTGAGTGCATTTGGTTAATCACGATCGGGAGAGGAAATGGGATCGGCGAAGTGAACAACCGGCTTCCACTCCACAACGGAATCGGTTTGGCAACATGGTCATGATCTGTGTTTGGTGGAATTTCCAAGGAGTACTGCATTTCGAGCTTGTTCCACATGGTTGCGCCATCAACGGTAAACTGTATTGCCAGCAGCTAGACGGCCTGTACGACAAACTACAGAAGGGGTAGCCTGCTTTGACCAATCGAAGTTAGGTTTTGTTTCAGCAAGGTAATGCGAGGCCACACACTGCCAGGTTGACTATGGAGAAGTTCAAACAGATGGACAGTGTTGAGATTCTTCTACATCCACCATTCAGTCCCAATGCTGCTCCTAGTGACTATGGCCTATTCCGCTTAATGGCACAGTTCCTCAACGACCAGAGTGATGAGAACTCTCACAAAAACTAACGTCCTGAACACTGTGGAATTGGAAAGGAGATTTCGACATCATTATCTTTTTTTCCAGCAGTAGAACTAATAGTCCTGTAAGAACCGCCGTGCTCCGGAACACCAAAATGTTCAAAAATAGAGCTTCAAGTGCCATAAAGAAGGTATCCACTAAGAATCATGACGGCCTCCTAATGCTGAGTCAGCTTCGGAATCATTTGGTGCGGAACTTGGTCATGAGTCGCAACAGGCAGCTGCATCTGCACGCACGGTGAGACAATGAATTATGGACTTTATCTTGTAACAAAGAGAGCCCTAAAGAAACCACTGATCACTAAGGAAGCATCAATGACAGGATGTCGTTCAGCAGAGAGTATAAGGGTTGGAGGTTGGAAAAATGGAGCACGGTTATTTTGTGATGAAGCCCCATTTTCACACTTTGAAACATCTCCAAGATCGACTGACCCGGGAAGAAAAGGAGAACGCTCACACGAGTGCTACATCGTTCCAACAGAGAAGCATCTTCGGACTATTTTGTAGGTGAATGCTTACCAACCAAGGGAACTTGGCCCTCATATTTCTTCTTCAGAATACCGCAATGAACAAAGAATGGTACGGAAATGTCCCGCCAAAACACATCCTACCAACGATCCACGACCTTGTTCAAGATCCATGCGTATTTCAATATGATGGACACCGTATGAGAACTGGGATGGTAACTGGGGGGCTTGGACAACAGCACAATGAAATATTGGTTTATTGGCCTGAAAACTCCCTTGATCTTAATCTGACCGAGACCCCCTAGGCGATTCTTTAAAAGCAGGTGAACAAGCAGAAGCCAATAAACTGTAACACCCTGCTATTATTACCAATACAAGAATGGAACACTATCGATTAGAATATTGACCACAAGTTGATATTCAGCATACCAGAGATAGAGAGAGAGAGATAGAGAGAGAGAGAAAGAGAGAGTAACAAGGAGTAACAAGGAAAGTAAGTACCCTAGGAGACCTTACGGTCCATTCAAAGAGGGTACCTTTGGACTATCAATCGAGCAGGCACATGACTGCTCAATTGTTTTGCGTCCCTAAACGACCACTTTTCAAGACTTAATCTAGTCTTGACTTGAACTGGTCAACAGATTCACTGTTGACAACTTCCACTGGAAGTGCGTTCCACTTACCGCAGATACTGTAGGTGAAAAAGTTTTCACACATATTGCGGTTGTAACGCTTCAGTTCAAGTTTGAAGCCGTGATTGCGTGTTCTGTTCTCACTCAGTGTGAAAATATCCCGGTAGTCAACATTGTCGAACCCTCGAAGTATTTTGAAGACTTCGATGAGCTCACCACGCAGTCTACGGGTTTCCAGCGAGAGCAGATCTAATTCCCCTAGTCTATCCTCATAACTTTTATGTCGGATAGAGGGAATCAGCTTAGGTGCCCTAGCTTGTACGCGTTCCAACCTTGCGATGTCCTTTCGAAACGATGGACTCCAAAATTGTACGGCATACTCCAGGTGCGGCCGAACGAGGGAGTTGTACAGACAAAGTACTATCTCCTTGTTACGGTATCCAAACTGGCGCTTTATGTAGCCTAACATCCTTTGGGCTTTCTTCTCTGCCTCGATGCACTGTTTCGAGAACTTGAGGTCGCTAGTGATAGTAACACCCAAGTCCTTCTCAGTGTCACTCGATTCATTATATCCTTAAGGATATAATGAGATTGGGGGTTTCTGTGTCCGATATGCATTACTTTGCATTTGTTCACGTTAAAAGGCATTTGCCACGTGTCCGACCACTCCCCAATCGTCACAAGATCGTCCTGCAGGCGGGCAGTATTTCCATCCTTTGCAACGTTCATACCAAGCTTGGTATCGTCGGCAAATTTGGAAATCTTGGCAACCATGTCACCGTCCATGTCGTTGACGTAGATGATGAATAGTAGTGGTCCCAGGACAGAACCTTGAGGCACCCCGCTAGTAACGGGCACCCACTCAGAAGCCTGTCCATTTACCACCACCCGTTGCCGTCTGCCACTTAGCCAGTTCTCGATCCAGCCGGCTACCTTTCCGTCTATGCCCAGCGCTCGCACTTTCCGGAGAAGGCGGCGGTGTGGTACCTTATCAAAGGCTTTCTGAAAGTCTAAGTAAACCACATCCACCGCCTTGTCCCGATCGTGCTCACTGAAAACGAAGTGGAAGAATTCTACAAGGTTCGTCAGGCATGACCGTTGCCTTCGGAAGCCGTACTGGGAACTCCTCAGTAGCAGGTTTGACTCTAAATACGACGTCATTTTGTCCACCATCATGCTTTCCATGAGTTTACCGACTATCGAAGTCAGACTGATAGGTCGGTAGTTTGACGGATGGCTGGGGTCTCCTTTCTTGAAGATCGGAGTCACCTCCACCTCACGCCAGTCTCTAGGAACGCATCAGGTCCGGATTGACATGTTAAAGATAGCGCACAGATGTCGTGATACTTCATCGCCCACTTCCTTCAACACCTTGGGTAGAAACCCGTCCGGTCCAGGGGACTTATTCGTCTTTAAGTCAGTGATCTTTTTCTTTATTTCTCCTTCGGTGAAGTCCATTGCCTCCAGCTTTTTCCCCGAGTAGGAATCCGTGGGCTGGGGGATGGGACCACACTCTTTAGTAAACACTGAGGAGAAGTAGTCATTGAGAAGGTTAGCATTTTCTGCATCTGAGTGAATTAATGCACCCTCCTCGTCCACTAAGGGCCCAATCCTACGATGGATTGGTTTACGGCTATTTACATAGCCGAAGAACTCCTTGGGATTCTCCTTGCAGAGTCTCGCCACTCGGAGTTCCTCAGTACGCTTAGCCGCCCTTATGCTGGACTTCACTCTCCTGGCTAGCCTCCGGTACTCGTCAAAGGCACCCGAGATCTTCGATGGCCGGTACGCATTTCTCTTCTCCCTAAGCAGTTGGCAGCTTTCTCGATTAAACTACTTTGGTTGAACAGAAGACCGACGAAGGCATTTCAGAGGGATGCAACTAGATTGAAGACTCATGAACTTATTTTTGAAATTATTCCACGAATCCTCAACCTCTTCGCATACCGCTAGCCTTACATCAGTCAGCCTAGCACGAAGGCTTGCAAAGTCTGCTCTTCTCACCGAGCTCTTCGCCTATAGAGACATCCTCAACGATATCATCCTCAGAGGTGAAGACCAAGTCGAGGATATTGTCTCCTCTCGTCGGTTCTCTGACCCATTGAGTGAGGAACTCGTTGTTGGCGAACTCCAGGAGTGGCGCACTCTCGCCACAGGCTGCTCTGGTTTCCCAGTCAACTTGTCTCTTGAAGTCGCCCATAACGATGCACACTCTGCCTTGAACAAGCTCACCCAGCAGCCGGTACAGTTCCCTGTCCTTCTCAACGGGTTGGGAAGGGGGTCTGTAGAGCACCAGGGTCTTGTATCTGACAGGACCTATTTCTAGGTCAACGCCTAGGAGCTCGTGATCGGATATAATGTTGGAGTTCGTAGATTTGATTGTATCCTTGACATACAACATTACACCGCAACCCTCTCTGTCTGGCCTATCTTTGTGGAAGAGTTGGTAGCCAGGACCCGTGAATTCCCCTTCAAAGTCTCGGTTTGAGGTTTTTATCCACGATTCTGTTATGGCTACCATTTCGGGTTCTTCCGTCGCTACGAGGCCACGGAGCTCAGGAAACTTGTTCCTGATTGACCTCGCATTGAACAGAAGAACTTTCAGGGAGTCTCCGACTGTAGGACTCCCCACGCTCTTCCGTTTCCCGGCTTGTTTGGTGAGGCACCCCTTTTTGCGACTTCTAAGAAGGTCGTTCCTGGAGTGACACGGGCGTACTGGCGTAGGTCCACCCTCACTCTGGGCCGGATACTCCTTTCGGTCCTCTCTACGACATCCTGGATCATGTTCGACAGAAAGGCCTTTCCTTTAAAGGAAAGATGTACCCCATCCCTTTGGTAGAGATCATTTCTACCATAAAAGGTGCGGTACGGGTCCACAAAAAAGACCCCCTCTGCCGTACACAAATCTGCCAGGCGCCGGTTTAAAGAGACATTCATCGAGTGAGCGGTCCATGTTGGACCTCTCCTCGGGAGCATCCCGACTACCACGCGCTTGCGGGTTTTCAGCCCCAAGTCGTCCACCGCACCCATGACCGTGTGGAGGATTTTATCTGTATGGCCTACCCTACCTCCTCTCAGCTAGAGGTCGTTTCCACTGACCTTCAGAGCAACGACTGAGCTCTCAGAAATCTGTGATTTCTCAGCCTCTACTCTGATGTGGTGGTTACCACATCCTGGCAGGCAGCTTACCTTAACGCTTGTGCGAAGGCGGGCCGCTAGCAGGGGCTGCAGGTCCCGTGCCTGGGAATCACCCACAAGGATGACCTGGCACATTTGCCTGCTGAGCTCGGATTCTTTATTTTCAGAGGCAAGCTTTCCGATTCCTCTCTCTTCCCCGTCGTGGTCTTTTCAGGCTTTTCTTTTTTCTTCTTCCTCTTATTCTTCTTCTTCTTCTCTATCATCTTGAGAAAGGGCCAACACACTAAATACTAACTTTATGAATTAAATGTTTTTTTGGTTTATTAAACTTTTGACTTTGTAATATTATTATGGTCGTCTTCTATTCTACTATATAATCACGCACAAAATTTAATTTTCTGACAAATCTTTTGACCACAACTAGTTAAAGTACATATTTGTAAGGGAAAAGGGACACCAAGAAGAATGCCCCCTTCTTTTGTTTCTTGGATTCCTTCCCTCCCTATATCTCCTAAGTATAACTCCACGTGGAGTAAAGTTCTGTATCCAAGGATAAAATAAAAGACAGAATCTGAATATCAGTTAAGCTGGGCGCTAAAAGCTTTCACCTCGCCGATGAAATGCTAATCTCCGAAGTCGGGAAAATGATAGCTGAAAGTTCCCACCCGCATCGTTGGAGACGATTAAGATCGGTGTTGGGCGACAAAAGCTGTGCCTTCCAGCGATTGAGTATCAAAAAACTGGCCGTCATATAAATACCCTGGGGTTTTCAAGGATCGGCAAATTGAGTTTGAGATTTCCTTCCCTTCGGGTTCAGATCGTGTGTCTGTTTCCCCAAGTCCCTGGTATTCGCGTATACCATCGAAGTTGGATCTCACCAGGCAGATCCATCTCTTTTGTGAAGGCTTACTCTGTTCAGAGCAAGCTTCGAATCGTTTTTTCCCCGAAGGACTGGCCGGAATTCTTCTCGTCTCATCAAGCCCCTCCCCCCTTCAAGGATCTCCAGTTTCCCGTGTGAGATTTTGCGCCGAGCCGCGTCGGAGTCTCGATTTTTGGAGGTTGAACTTCTCTGGAACAGAGGTGCCTTCGTCCGTCTTCAAGGAGGATCGTGAACTCGTCCTCTGACCCCCCCCCCCCACCCCCACCCCCTTCATCCTCGTCCCCATCAGGATATTCGGCCGAGAATCAAGACCATTTTCCGTCTCCATTCTCCCGCGCCGACTCGCTAAAGGAGTACCCTTCCACGAGGATTCCCGTTAATCGATCCGCTTTCCGATTTTTAAATATTCCTTCTGTATAACTGATTTATAGTATCCTATTTAAAAGCTAATTAACAAGTAATTAACGTTACCCGATTGCCAATTTTTTTATAATCTGTCAATATTATCCTTATTTACATTTCCTATATTTCCCGTATATATATATATATATATATATATATATATATATATATATATATATATATATATATATATATATATATATATATATATATATATATATATGTTAACTAGTGACTTTTTTCACTCTTTAAATATATCCTTGAACTGCAACTTGGTAAACTCATTAAACGCTATCGGCCCCTGTATTAAAATCGCACTCTTATACCTCGTAATCAACGGATTACTCTTACGAAGTGAACGTACTTGTACGTACATTAGAGGATATATGTGTATATAACTGTATTTATATATATATATATATATATATATATATATATATATATATATATATATATATATATATATATATATATACATATTCTCGTGGCTTTTATCTCTTTCCTCCCAACCAATAGATACATATATGTATATATGGACGTATTGTCTGGGGAGGTGACCTATTCCTCGACAATATTATAAGCTCATTTTGCTTCGGTATTTATAGACGAGACTCAGAATTTAATTTACGATACTTCTAGGTCAGGGAAAGATGTATTGAATACTATTAATTTAGACAGGAAAAACAATAAAAGAATTAAAATCAAAATAAATCTTAACAAAACATCCTTCTAAGTTATTTAATGAAAGGGTAGAAAGTGAGTATGCAGTAGCTCAGTCTTGAGAAGAGGGATATTGGGGCAATGTTTAGGGAAATACCAAATCAATAGAAAAGGGCAAATGCAGTGCCATTTTTTAAGAACTGAGGGAGATCAAAATAACCATAGACCAGGAAGCTTAATTTCTATATTTTCTAAAACTTTTGTAAAAATAGTCTTAAAGAAAATTTTGGAACCTTCCCTTCTTTAGCGTTTTCTTAAACTTGCTTATTCTGGGCGATTTTAGCATCTCCCATTATACTCCTTCATATCAGTGAGTTCTCGATATTTTAAAAACTTTAATCTCTCTCTATTTGTTCCATTACCCACCCACATGTCTCTCCACAGGGCCGGATTACCGCTAGGCCAAATACATAGGCCATGGCCTAGAGCAGGGGCGGGCAACCTTTGAAGAGTGAGGGCCAGATGAGACTTTTGGGAGCAGGCCGCGGGCCGGAGTGACAAAATAAATCCCCAAAGTGACCATAATATATATTGTATTCTAGAATACGAGAATTTTATTGAAAAACATCCAAATCAGTGAGACGGCTGGTGCTGCTTGCCATGGAGAAGTCTTAAGCATTTTTTGTTTCGAATTGCCTCATCTACAACTTTGGTTTCTATGAAATATTTCGTATCTGTGAGGTAAATACATTTTTGCCTCATTTTCACTGCCAGAAGTAAGACTCATTCCCCTCTTCCACTAAGAGTCTACCTAGACAAATGCTGTTTGGCAGAAATTATTTATTTTTTTGGCTCGGGTTTCGCGGGCCGGATTGCAATATTAATGCCGAGCAAGGGGCGGACCCAGACGCTAGCTAGGCCTTCGCGGGCCGGAGGTTGCCCGCCCTTGGTCTAGAGCATCGCACCTTTCGGGTCCCCGCGCTTCTATGGCAATACGTGTTATTGATTATTTAACCCTTTATCTGGAAGTCGTTAGTTTATTGACCACCAATTTAAAATATACACTATAATTTCTCATAAATAGGTATATTATATAATTCTATTATTATATGTCCTATGTGTATGCTATAATATATACGTATATATTTATGTTTATATATTTCAGCAATACTAACTAATACACTGTTTAGACTAACTTATAACAATACTCTACTCATTTTAATTATTAAACATATTACTTGAACCATTAGACTTAGAGGGTTCAATCGCGTACATAGCTGGCCTAAGCTTATTGCATTATCTGGAAACCTAAGGCTAGCCTAGATTCCTTATATCACCATATGTGTATTATATTAGAAACTTTGTTATTATTATTTATATCAAAAAGGAAATTAATTTGTGAAAACAATTAATATTATTTACATCATTATCATTATTACATCATCATTACCATGTTTATTATTATTACATTTCATTATTTCATGCCATATTTATACGATTTATAATAAAGTTTCAGCCTGTAGGGGCGTCATACTTTACCTAGCCCCTGTGAATGTAGTCACTAGTAATGAGGGGTTAGGAATGAGTTAGTTTGAATGCGTTCATGATTGAGGGAGTGGAATGTTTCAAGTATAGCAGTGGGCGTGGAGATGGATCACTGAGTGAATGAAGCGAGTAAATGTTTATGGGAGTTTCTATGGTTTTCCGGAACCTAACTTGTTCTGTCTATTCCACGTATCTGAGTTATGGCGTCTCGGGAACGTGATGATGGACGCCGCTCATATTATGCGAGTGGGTCACAGAAACGAAAGAAGAAAATACAGGATGAAGAACATAAAAAGAAATATGCAGCAAGTTGTAGAAAGATCACTGATACGATTGCAACACCTGCACAAACTTCTGATAATGCCCGAGTCTCATCTAATAAAAACTTCATTGCATTAAAAGGAAGCGCCAAGGGTGGACGCTACTGGAACACATATGCCAGCATCAACTTCTTCAATGTCTGCTTCAAATGTGATAAATATTTCAACCACAAACTATGTGTTGAATGATACTAACTCATGGGCACAGATAATACGAGATTCTCTTCGGCAATCTATCGTTGCAAAAGATTTCAGCCCAAAACTAAACATCATCATCATCATCACTAACTCTATTATTTAAGAAGGGGATTTATTTTGAGTATTTAAATAATAATTTCATCTTAGTTTGGTTATGACTTATGTTTTTTTATCAAAGTTATTTCTAATAATTCTTTTATAATATATAAACAAAATGGTGAAATTCATAAATAAATAAGTATCGAAATTTTGTGAAGTTCAGAAAATTTATTTTTATATATCTTTTTCTATAACTATTTTAGCAATGTGATATTTTGAAAGGGGGGAAATTTAGTTTAGAGTTCCTTCTTAAAATTATTATAATTGGCGAAGTTCAGCAAATTTATAAAAATTTAACCATGGCTGCTTTTTTTTAGATTTTAAATTTTAATCTTAGCAGCGAAGCCATTGCCTGGTTGATTAATAAAAAAAATAAACAGCAACGATTTATGATGATGGAAAAATCGCCATTTGAATCCATCTACATTTTTCTGGAAATTTGCTAATTCTGAAACTCGAAAAAGAACTTGGATGGTGAGACAGAAAACTCACGAAAAGTGTACTGTTTAATGCAAACTATTTCCCATCAATGAAAAATGCATTCACAAATGAGTTTAATGACAGGACAAATTCTCAACGAATAGATGAACATGAAAAGAGCAGCGCTCACAGGAACTGTGTAATTTCCAGTGTAACTCGTGCCCCCGAAAAAAGGTCAAATGGACCCCTATGTCTAAGTTAAATAAATAAAGAGCGCTTGTATTGGAGAACTATTCTTGAGGGAGTTGTTGCCGTTGTTAAATTCTTGGCTCAACGAGGACTTGCCTTTCATGGAGAAATGCGAGGCTTTGATCAAACAATGGAAACTTTCTGGGAAGTGTAGAAGTGTTGGCGAAATTTGATCCACTCATTGCAGATTATGTGTCACCTTAATGTTTTTTACACGTCATCCACAATTTGTAATAAATTTATTGAGTTGATGAGAAAAAGGTGTTCTCTAATATCACATCAGCAGTGAAAACTGTCAAGTACTATGCAATTAGTGTGGATACAACATAAGATGTATCACATGTGGATCAACTGACTTTCATTGTTCGCTTTGTGGATTTCAGTGGCAATCCTGTAGAAAGATTATCAAAATTCTTTATTCTTTCGGGTCATGATGGCGAAACAATGATGAATGTGGTCCCTGATACACTGCCTGAACGTGGTTTATCAATCATGGATTGCCGTGGTCAGAGCTATGACAATATGTCGGGTAAATACCAAAGACTCCAAACCAGAATCAACCCAGTCTGTTCCTTGCTCAGCACAATCTTTGAATCTTGTTGGCTCAAGTGTTGTGTGAATGCATTCTCGTTCTTTGGATGTTTTAAGCACTTTTGAACCTTTTCACTGATTCAACTCATCGGTGGAATATACTTAAATCGACAATTCATGGGCATGTTATAAAGTGATTGTCAACATAGAGGTGGTCAGCACGATATTATGCAACACATGCTTTGAAAGTTAACATTGTTGAAGTACGTTCTGCACTTAGCATAGGATGGAGCCAAAAGAGCAATTACTAGAAGTGATGCAGCTAGTTTGGTGTAAAAAAGGGAAAATAGTAAAGTGGCCATTATGTGTGTATTTTGGGAGTGTATACTCGAACAGTTAAATGCCACAAGCAGCATGTGTCTTTCTCTATGGAAGCTTAGTGGAATTTGTAAGTTCACTGCACAGTAACCAAGCCTTTGAAGTGTTTGAAAAAAAGCTAAGCTTCTTGTGGAGGACTGCAGTTAGGGATGAAATCAGCGATCAAGAAAGAGGAAACACTTTTTTGAAGAACCAGACAGTGAAGTTGTGTTGTCACCAGAGCAGAAGTTCAAGACAGCTACTTACTTCTCCATTTGTGATTCACTGACAACAGAATTATTGAACAGAAAAGAAGTCTACTGCAAACTCCGAGATGTGTTTGGATTTCTGTTATCACTACTCGGTCAGATTCAGAAATGAGGAAGGCCGCTTTAAATTTGCAGAAGGATTTCTCGGCAGATGTGGAGCACACATCTGTAGGAGAGATAGTTCAGTTATCTATATATATATATATATATATATATATATATATATATATATATATATATATATATATATATATATATATATATATATATTTAGAAAGTTGAAATTCTACCAGGAAACAATGCACCCCTAGTTGCTATGAGTCATTTAAGAAATGCTGGAATCTCAGAAACGTTCCCCAATGTTGACATTGTTTGCCGCCTTAATCTAACATTTCTAGCTGCTAACTCTGAAGGTGAAATATCATTCTTTGTGTTGAAAAGAGTGAAGAACCAGCTTCCATCAACATTAAGTCAAGGCAATTTGTGTAAACTATTATTGTTGACCATTGAATCAGACTTAACAAAAGATATTAATTTTCAGAACATCATTAATGACTGCAGACAGTAACCATCTTTGTGTTGATGCCAAATTATACTTGCGATCACGCTTAATGGTATTCATGCTTAATGGTATTCATGCTTAATGGTATTCATGCTTAATGGTATGAGTATCTAATATCAGAAGTAAGAAATTATCATCTTTTGTACTTTTTTGAATATATTTTCTTTTATATGACTGAAATAGTGATGCTTTCGCCCGCCTATACCCATGGGGCCCCGCTAAAATAAATGGCCTAGGGCCCCGAAAGATCTTAATCCGGCCCTGCCTACCCACGGCCACAGACTTCAATCACCGTTGACCCTCTTCTATTAATCAGGAATCTTGCCTCGCTCCTACCCGCGTTAAATTCCACTACTCCCAAAGCTGACCTCATCGAGTCACTGCGCTCTTTTTCCAGGGTCCTCTCTACCATTCTTGATGTCAATGCGCCCCTTCGCCCCAGCTCTACTTCTTTGGTCCCCGGTTTTGTCCTTGGTTCTTCGACACTATTTTGAAATAAGGAAAAATATAGGGAAGTCTCCGAGAGGCGCGTTCGGGCTGACCTAGTTCGATGCACGGCGACAGAGAGAGCGCTTCCCGAGCTCACTACTCCTACATTGCTCTCTCCCACCCGCGCATCCACGCAAATTTCAATCTTCTTGCTCATTTCACTTACTTTCTAACGCTAGAGTCTCCTCCCATCATCTTTGGTGAATTATGGCAGATAGTTTAAGCCCGTTTTGTGATTCCCACTGAATCTTTCTCTCGCCACCGGGTGATTTTTGCTTCTCATTCGCTCCAACTCCGTTCTCTCTCCCCTGTGACTCCTGGGGAATTAAGCTCCACCCTTCTATCTTAGAAAAGACCAGTTCTCAAACAAGCTGTTTGCCCAATTCTTAAGCGACCTAACCTGAATCCTAACGACCAGGTAATCTCTCAGTTCCCGATCCTTTCTAAAGTTCTCGAAAAGCTGGTCTCAGTCCGGATTCGAGATCGCACGTCCTCCTCCAACGCCGACGTCATCCTCCATGGTGAGTTCAAGCCAGAGTGCAGCGCAGAATCAGATCTCCTCCATCTTAATGAGGGCCTTCGGTGTGCTGCTAATGCTGGCCATCCTCCTCCCATTCTGGAGCTTCTCCATCTCTCGCCAGCATTTTATACCGCCGATCACTCCGTGCTTCATCACCCTCGGAATTCATTGGGTCTCTGAAACCACCCCTTAACAGGTTTAGCTCGTATTTAGGCCGGCGCAGGGGGCGTTATGGTATTCCGCAAGGTTCGAGTCTTGGTCCTCACCCGCTTCATAATTTATCTTCCCTTTTTTTACCCTTATTCGATGCCATGTTCCGACAGTGGGGCGTCGCCTCTGATAGTTAATCTTCCCTCATACTCAATCCTCTGGTCGTAATATCAGCCGCATCAGCGCCCATATCGGCTGGCACGCTTTGGCGACCTCCACTTTCCTTCTCGCTCGCTCACACTCTTCCACAACTTTGCAGTTAGTCTTCTTCTGCGCAGGGGTGGGAGCTGTCTCTGGTGCCATCGCCCCTATTCGATCCACAACCACCTTCGTAGACATAAGATCTTACACCACACCGCAGTATCCTCCCACCTGTCTTCCGCAGCGAGTCTACAATCACCTCTCACTCCCTGTGCCTCTTGGTCGTCTCTGCTGCGTGGGCGATCGTCCTGCCTCGCTCGATGTTTGCTCCGAGGGCGTGGAATGATCTGCCCCATCTAATACGTCCCCCTCCCTTAGTGCCTTCACGATCCACACTTTTCTCTCAAAGCGCTGTACGAACACCCAAGACCTTGTAGAGCGTCATGCAAATTCCCAAAGATATGGGGTCGCTGGGCTGGAAAGTGGAGGGTGGGCTTGGTAGATGGGAAAGAGAGGCATGGTAAGGAATGCAATGGATGTATTTGGGTGAAGTGGAAAGAGAAAGAAAAACACCGAAAGGTGGAATGTCCGTATGTATGGCAGAGTGGAGTGAAGTGGAACAAGGAGTGAAGCCAGAGTAAGTAAGAAAGCGGAGGAAGTGAAATATTTGGAAAGATGAATGAGGATCCGGAAGTGCGAAATGTGATAAAGAGAAGAGCTGCGCGAACAACAAGGATAAGAATGACGAGGCGTAGCTATAATGTATGCATGGAAGATGACGCGAGTGTGAATATGATTGTCGTCCTGGTATTTACACGGGGTTCTGTACTGGGTATGGAAGATATAACAATGCAAAAAGTGGTTGCTGTGAAAGGTCTGAAAGGTGGAGATGCAACTACATCAGATCATATAGTTGTTGAGATGTTAAAAAGTGGTGGTGATTATGTTGTAAGAGGGGTCTGATGGCTGTGTTGTAACTTTTAAGGCATTTGGAAATGAAAGAAGACCCGAAGATTGGAATAATGCTGTAATGGTATTAAGGAAAAGTGGTTAAATTGAATGCAGGAACTGCAGGAGCAGAAGTTGTTGAGTTGGCTTTGGGAGATGTAATTGGGCGGAGAAGAAGAATAACTGAAGTATTGGTAGGAGTGTGAGAGTTAGAGGGAGTGTTTGCCCTGATAGAGATGAGAAAATAATGGATAGGAGATGTGAAGTGATGGATTCGGTGAAGGAGTATAATTGTGTAGATAGCGAAGTGTTATGGCAGGTTCTAAAAATGAATGGATTGGATGGTGTGAAGTGTAGTTTAAAGTAAGGCGTGTGTCAGGGTGAAAAATGGCCGAAGTGAGTTGTTTGACATGCATGGTGGGTGGCTTATAAGAGAAGGTTGTGTGGTGTCGCAATGACTGTTTAATATATTTAAGGATGGAGTGGTGAGAGAAGTATGAATTGGAATGGTGGAAAGTGGAGTGAGATTGGTGAGGGATGAGTTCTATGTTGGTATTTGGTGAGAGAGAGTGAGAGGGATTCGAAAATGTTGATCGAGAGGAGGGGCTAAAGGAGAATGTAGAAAAGAGTAAGGGGGTGAGAATGTGGGGGCTGCGATATGAGACACCGTGGTGTCACCCTTGAACAAGGTGTAAGTGTGTAGGATGATACAGATCGGAGCGGCAGTGAATGCTAAGGATGTGAGTGTGGAATGTGCCAGGAAGTTGCCGGTGGCAACGTTGGTGTGAAGGACAATGGCAGAAAGAAAGACGAGTCAAAGTGGAGAGCCGCAGTGTGGCAGGGATATAATGAGTGGGTGATGGATCCCTATTTATGGCTCGGGGAAAAGTGAGCCTTCGCCGAGATTCGAACTACCGCTGTTAACAGTGAGCCACTGGCCCCAAAGGCCCTTTACACATGTCCCCCCAACCACTGAAGACTTGCAAAAGACCCCCCCCCCCTACCCCTGGCCCAGTGCCAGATCCAGGATATAAATTTGGTGGGAGCTAACCTGCATTTCCTCCTCTGAGAAAAGGGCATTGATGGGGTTTATCTTACACACCATTGATAATAAATAACAGCATCTCATAAAGGAGTGAGCACTAATCAATAACAGCATCTCATAAAGGAGTGAGCACTAATCAATAACAGCATCTCATAAAGGAGTGAGCACTAATCAATAACAGCATCTCATAAAGGAGTGAACACTAATCAATAACAGCATCTCATAAAGGAGTGAGCACTAATCAATAACAGGACCTCGCAGATGCGAATTTTCTTTCCACACATCAAAGAATTATTCGTTTCAGTTCTTTTGGACATCAGCTAAAGTATAATACTCACTTTAACAATTATTTTTGAGATTTTCCTCCATTTTAGACATGTATCATATAAGATACATTCGATCGCAACGGGTTCTAAACCTGTTTTTAGATATGTTTCATATTATTATTATACAACTCTTTCTGAATAGCAAAATACAAATATGGCTTAAAAAAGAAATATAAACGGGTCTGAAATTTTGGGGGTGGGGGGTGGGGAGGGGCTTCAGCCACCAGCCCCCCGTCCCTCGGAACCTCGCATGCTCTGGCCATTAACTCCTCCCCATGTCTTGTTTCATCGTTAGATTGCCTCGTTTGGGGTTCTATCGTGGCTTCGAATGCGTGAGGTCGTGGGTTCGAATCCATGTGGATACCGAGTTTCTTTTCGGTATAAAGACGCGAGTGTGAAGGTGGTAACTGGGGGTGTTGTCAGCTAGTATGCCATGGTAGTAGAATGGTATGGAAAAGTGAGTGTGAAGGTTGTTTGTTACGCCAGTCTTGCGACTGCCCGCAGCGACACAAGCTGTTGTCTCTTATAGCCTAAGGATGGATCAGATTAAAAGACAAACAAACAAAGGCGCAAATAAACAAACAAACAAACGCTAAAAAAACAAAAACAAACAGAACCAAAGGTAAAAATAAAACAAAAGCGAAGCAAGAAGAAGGAGGTGCCTCGGTCCGGTGTCGGGGTTGGAAGAGACAAGGGTGGGTAAGGAGCAAGTGTATGATATATATATATATATATATATATATATATATATATATATATATATATATATATATATATATATATATATATATATATATATATATATATATATATATATATATTAGTGATGGAGTCGTTCCTTGGGAACCTTATTCGTAGCAGGAATATGAAGACATATGCGATGGTTACAAACATTTAATTTTCCGGACGTTTCGGTCATTAACGATGACCATCATCAGCGAATGCTAAATACAAAAAATTATTTTTATAAGAATAACAAAACACAGCAATAAAAAAAACATTACAGGAGTCGAAAATGATAACCGAAAGCAAGAAGTTAAAATGAAATATATAATCCTAAACCGTTGAAAGCAAAGGGGTGAAAATCTAGGTAATACTTCCGTTTCGAGGCGCACGGTAGATGGCGCTGTTAGTCAGCTACACTTTTGGGCTACAGCATATCTCTTATGACGTCAGACAGTAGCGTCAGATGTGAACAATATCGGCGTAATAGGATACCTAGCAAATAGGATACCTTTGCTAGCTTTCGACCTAGCTTTGGAGGGTAAGCTAGAATGATATACAGAAGACTCCTAATCTTTCCTATAGATGACGAGGGATAACCCATAGGAGGCTGGAAGCAGTGGACGGTGTTATTTATTGCTTTACAATAATCGCGCCAATTATTATGATATTTTACATGATTAAATCTCTTGCATGGTTGATTGGTGACTGTATGGTTGCATTCCGAACATTAATCCTGTGGATGCAGTTTGACGAGGTATGTCAGGGGTCAAGATGCATTACCGGGTTGTTAACCTCGATGACCTTTGATAGGGACTGGTGACTTGATAGGGACGGGACAAATCATATTATGTACAGCTTTGGCGAAGCCAAAACTAAGCAAAAAGAGCAAAAAAGAAAAAGGAAAAGCATAATCAAGTACCGGTGGGAGGTCTGCTTCCCCCATGGAACAAAACTCAAAACAAAGACAATATACAATGGAGGTCAGCCTCATCTAAGAACTCTTCTCTGTACAGGGAAAAAGGGGTAGTGACATCACACGTCCTGGTAGAATGACTGTTAATGCGTGGCGAAGATTTCCCAGATTGAGACATTCAACAAGAATGTGCCACCTGGCAATCTGGGGGACCAAGCAGTCGTCACAATAAGGTTCAGGGAGCACTCCATAAAATAGCGTTGCATCCGCAAAATGACGCTGAGGCGCAACCGGCCCGAGAGCTAAATTAAACCCTCGATGGAGTTGCATTACCATATATCCAAATGGCTTAAGATATCTTTGGCGTCTCGCGGTGGCATAGGCCACGCATTGCATGAGAGCCATTGGCGACAAGGCGGTACCTCCTCAGCATTAACAAGAACGCTCTATACAGAGGATGTGTAAAAGGCCTCAGTCGCCCAATAGAGACCGGTGGGGTGGATCGAGTCCACATTCAGCAATTCGCACACGGTTACGGATGCATAAAACTAGTATCCGTAGTCTTGTTTGGTAAAAGGAATGATGAAATGTAGTCCTGTCAACACCCTAAATGCTCACCGTCACAGAACGAGGAATGTCCATGGCGCGAGTAAAGGAGAACCTAAGGCTGCGAGTATAGGCATCGTGGGCGAAGCGTCGGTCTAAAACTAGACCAACCTAAACTCTACAATTCTAGTACATATCAGTCCGTTTAAGAACATTTCCGGGCGGGGTGGAGCCGTGTATGATGGCAGAACTGCACTAACCTAGTCTTGCGCAAGGAAAGCCGAAACCTGTGCGCTTCGTCATAGCGAGAGATTCGGTTTAATGCGTGTTGTAGTCGACGCTTCAGTTGGCATCAGGGCCCCATCAAAATAACGAAAAGCACCTATATAGAGCGTAGTGAAAACAACTTCTGGCAGTACCGAGGTGATGTTGCTGATGCTTAAGGCAAAGGTAGTGACACAAGAGCCGCTTCTGTCCGTGCGCCGAATGGACAATCTTGAAAAAACTCGGACACGAAGATTGGGAGGCGTGTCATCGTCATCATGATGTAGAGGCTCTCCATGATAACTTATCGCCATGCGCTATTGTAGGACTTCTCCAGATCAAAGAATAATCTCTCTTCCCGGCTTGAGAAAAGCAGGCACATAGCCATTTGCAAGGAATCTATAAGGATACCGTATGTTCAGATACTAATGAACAAGTCTAACATAAAGGCCATACCTCGCTCGCCCAAGTGCCGGCATCCGCGCAACAAACGAGAGCGGCGCGCCCCTTACTTAACGTAAACAGATCTTTAAAAGGTTCCCCTCCTCAGAATGTAAAGTCCAATCAGCCGCCCTCAGTGAACCCATAACGTGCTCTAAGTGCCCAGGGGAAGCATCCTGTCTAGAGCAGCGGTCCCCAACCTTTAGAACTTAATGGACCACTAAATATATAATTTTTTATTTGGCGGACCACTAATATGAATTTAGATTAAAAGGTACTGCAAATATGTTTATACAATATTAATCCTAAAAGTTTTATTTTTTTAATACGAAATACACACATTAAAGGTAAAAAAGTTATATAGTAATTATTCCAAAAAAAACCCCTGAAGTTTAGTTAAATATTACCCATTTTTAGTGTGATGGTTGTTGCTGTTTATTTAACATCGGAATGTGGAGATTCGGCTCCAATGACGTCACTGCAAGACGGAGAGCTGCGTCTATTTCAAGCCGAGAGCGGTACCGAGTTTTAATTACTGTGACTGATGAAAATGTCTTTTCGTATGAATATGTTGTAAAAATTAAATCAAAATTTTCATTGCTTCCTCACTCAGTGATCCTCATTTTCTCCTGAAAATCTTGAAATTCCCCCTCAGGGGGAAATTCACCCCTGGTTGAGAACCACTGATCTATGTCTATGATAAGTTTTGTTAATCGTATTTTTTTTATTTGAATGTTCATGAAATATAGATAATGACATTTTTTCCGTGGACAACCTAAATATTTTCACGGACCACCAGTGGTCCGTGGACCACAGGTTGTCGACCGCTGGTCCAGACAATGTCAAGAAAGCGGTCCCGTCCTCCTGGACGACGGAAGGGGGTTTCTGCAAGAACATACCTCGAATCCTTTTGACAAGCTCTACACCACTATAATAGTGGTATTCCGTTAAGTGAAGCCACGTATGCCACCAAAAAGCACAGTGGGCGCGCTTCGAAACACCGGAAAATAGCTATCGTTTGACGAAATTCACTCACGGTGAAATCGTTCGGGCAGCGCTTATAGCACATATAGGCTATCGCTTGCCTACGAGGGCCGAACACAAAGAAAGCAGACGGCGTGCAAAAATATCAGCAGGTCTTGGAATGGTAGACAGGTGCACGGCAATAAGGGTAACGGGAAACTCAACGGCCTCATCAACCTACCTAAATTCATCGACTGAGATAGAGAAACGCGGTATCGCGCCAGCTCTAAGCACTACTGATGTGGTTTCTCAGGTTACAGTGGTTCAGATAAAGATATTTGATGGGAAAGTGATTATTACCATGCAAGTCACTGGCTACATGCCACACAAAATCCAGCTGTGCGTCCGTTTAGCTCAGGGATATACTGAGACAAAAAAATGGAGCGGCTTTCGGACAACAGTGATTTCCATTTCTTCGATCAGATCGGCATGAATCTGACCCTTGTGAATGATCATATAGGCCTCCCGAGGAGTGACTACCGTTCCAAAACTAAAGGAGAAGAAAAGGGCTCATCAACCGTGCCACTACACGGCGGAAGTCCACCACATCGAGGCCAGCTGACTTTGGAATATACATTGAAAGGATAGTATACCTCCTACCAGGTGTAGTTACACTGGCATTCCTGGAAATGAGGTGTTAAAAGCTAAAAAGAAGAGGGAATATGTTGTAGAGTGTAAATTGCGCATACATGTGCCCACACCATCTCGTGGTTGAAAAACTCTTAAAATTCTGGAGGTGGGCTTGGGGTACACGCTTCCGCAGCTCCTCCCAGTTATCCCGGAATCCACCGCAATTCCATTGAAGGAAAACTCCCTCTAGGCTTAGCTCGGAGACGCGGGTACCTTCCTCCATTTGAAAACCTTCACGAGAATGGCCGTTGCCGTCCAGAAGACACAACTTCGGAGGCCGTTGGCCGTAAAATGCACTTGAGAACTGTTGCCTTCGATGGTTTGGCTCGTTGTACGTGTCTTCCCTTCTTCATGCCCCGAAACCTTTGGCCTGGCGAGGCTATTGGGCTCCCTCGTCCTTTGGAAGGGACCGACTTTCTAAAGCACAGCATCCAGCCTTGGACAGGGGCTCCCTTGTTGCCTTCCTCCTCACAGAGGGCTACTTAGGAACCCCCGGGGATTTGCCTCCTGTGAGTCTAACGACTCAGTGGGGGTGGTGGCGCGCTGAGTAGTTTTAGCTGGGTTGCGAGCCTGTGTTCCCGCCATCTTTACAAGGGTGGCAGAAACAGAGGACGCTTTCTTAACCTGAGAAGAGTAGGAAGTCCAAGGTCGCGACAGGCGCAATTACTCGGCCTCTCGAAAAGAAATCAGGTCCGAGGAGAGAACAACCAGGAACTCCTCCTCAAAGAGGTACGAATCATGGCTTCGAGGAAGCATGCTGTGGTTCGCCGCAATTTACACACTAGGACTTACACAATACAGCTTTAACATGTAAGGCCTTGGAGCAGTTAGCGCAGATTTCGGGTTGACCTGCCTTAGCACGTCGGCCAGTTAAATTCGTATGGCCGAAACGGTAACGGTGGTAGCACCTTCTCAGTAATCGCACGTATTCTTGGAGGTGGTCACGATATCAACCAGTTCGCACCGACTCAAGAAGAGTCATGATCGAACGTCACGAAGAGTGTAAGTGTGGGTCACACGTTAGACCTTGACCGCTGCCTGGTCGGTCAGCTCATGTGATATCTTTCTAGGCGTAGTCAACGAGGTCCTTTGCATAGAAGACTGTCTTTACGATATTAATGGTAGAGGGCGAGGCCATCACGACAGGCGAGCTGAGTGTCCGAAGAGCGCTCAAAATGGCCACCTGAGCAGGGTCTGCCGCATTCACTAGAAGGATCCTGTCCGCCAATCGGGCGACCTTCGGTTCCCTACCAAAAAACCTGGTTAATGCATGGCGCTGATGGAACACAATCCCTTGCACAACATGATATCATCAAAAGAGCGAATTGTCAAGAAGCGTTTAAAGACAGTAGGCTCAAAAATGCCGCGTAGCCATCTTGTGAGCACTCTTCGGAGACCCAACGTCACCGAGGCTCAGCTCATCTTACTACATTTTTTTTTCTCATTGGGACTTACCCCGTACACCGAGGAGGTCCCGAGGCCGCCCTTGGGGCGGGCTAATGACTGGGGACTCACTAGGCATGTGGCCTACAGGTGAATGATACGTTGTAGGGGCAAGAAAGTCGACTTACAGTTGGAAAATAGAGGGCAGGCACACCTGCGACCTGCAAAGTAAAGGGAGGCGGGTCAAAGAAAGGAGGGGGACGGGCATGGCTCAGTAGACCAGGCCATCCCTGATCCAGGTGCTCCATCGAGAAAGGGGGGTTCGTGCGGAGCTATATTAGGTCTTTGTGAGCCCCTGGGAAAGAGAATGGGGACGTTGTTAAAATTAAAGTGGCCCAGGTGCGAATCTGACGAAGGAGGTAAACAGAAACACCCTCCCCCGTAGACATGGGAGATGGGGAAGCCGAACCCCTCCGCTCCGTTTGGAAAAAAAAAAGTGCGAGGAAGTTGACCAGCGGAGGGTCGCTCGCCAAACACTGCAGCTCTCAGCTGAGCAGGAGACAGAGGTGCGAAAGCGTTGATCTTTTACCAGGTCGTACTAGTCATCAACAAGAGCGCCAGGATTAGATGGTCAGCGATATGACAGACCCAGAAATCGGAGCCGAGACTTTTAGTTGGCCTGGAAGCCAACAAGTCAGTTAAGAGCGTCCGTCATTAATTAGTACAGACTTATGCACCCGGAACGGCAGCAGGGGTGTGCTGAGCCTATTAGGTGCACGAAAGGGGTCATTGGGGGCAAACCGACCTTCCCTCTTACTACTGGCGGGTATTAAATGACGTTTATAGAGATTCAACGCCTCTCTTCTGTCACGATAGAGTAAATAAGGAGGGGATACTTCCCACAAAAGTGGGCGCAAAGAGGGATATGACAGACCCAGAAATCGGAGCCGAGACTTTTAGTTGGCCTGGAAGCCAACAAGTCAGTCACGATAGAGTAAATAAGGAGGGGATACTTCCCACAAAAGTGGGCGCAAAGAGGGATAGGAGGCTTCCCACAGGCTCTGTCAACTAAGGGAGCCAGGCCTTCCTTATTGGCACTCGGGCCCGGAGGAGACAACGAACGTTTGGACGGCGTTTGAAAGATTTAAAAAATTCTTTTTTTGAGAGAGACGGAAAGGGGAAAACGAATGTTACGACGGCGTTTGAAAGATTGGAAGGATAAAAGGAACGTTTGTACGATTGAACTTGTGCCTAACGTGTCTGAATGCTGAAGGGGGGAGGGGGACTGTGCTCCCTCTTAATTAAATGTTGTTGCCTACCTCCTCTTCAACGGCTTTTTGAAGGCTCCGGAACCTGGTTTCAAGGTCGACCTCGATTGATCCTAGCTTGTCCTCGAGGGAGATCAAGGACGTGGTCAACTTCGCCACAGCCTCTTCTAATGGTTCGCTCCTCCGCTGCTGCCTTAGCGGAGGCGCGTCATTTTCCTCCTGTCCCGGGAAGGGAAAGAGCATTTGAAAGATGAGCAAATCAACTGCTCTTTAAGAAGCGCCTTTTCCTCTTTTATAACCCCCACCAGGATGCCCCCCCCCCCCATCTCTTGCTTACCTCCCCCGTGGGTTGCCCGCTGTCCTGCGACGCGGAGATGTGGCATGTCAGCAAGGCCGGGATGAAAATTCTCAGCCAGGGGGAGCTGAGCCACGGGCGCATTGTCTTCCCCTCGCTTCCAGCGGCTCGATTCCCACTCACTTCACTCAACTCCTCTGTGCTAAATGTTTTAATGAGGCCTAGCGCTCGGTAAGGGCTTCCCAGTAGGCCTACGGCGAATCGATAGCGAAATTAATAGGCCGCATTGGGGAGGCTTCATCCGTTTAATATCGGGGCATAGTGGCCGCGCGTAGGCCTAAGATCGCCCTCTCGATGGCGCACAATTTGCTTCGAATCGATGTTATTTAACCGAATTTTGCCACAACGCGGCTTACGCAACAGGGCTAGGCCTGCCACCACACTTCAATATCCAAAACCTGGCTCCTCCCACACAGACGAGTGCTGCTTCCAACCACACCTCAGTCACAACACTACAAAAGGAACTAACACCACCAATTTCCTTCCACGTAAAAAAACTGTCGCCCTCTCTAAGGAATCGTGTAGACCGAGCATGGCTTGAAAAACCTCGCTCACATGTACGCGCGTGTGCGCCGACGGGGCACTTCGAAGGAAGCTCTTATGGCGAGAAACACAGGCCTCTTTATGTGATGCGCTATTTCAGGCACGCCACTATCGTCTAAACACACGGGTTTTTTACCTCACTCCCACCCTTTGGCGGGTTGACCCTTCATCCTATAATGCCTGGCCCCTTCTTTATGTGCCCCTGATAACTTATTTTCAACTTTGTACCTCTTCCATCACATTATTTTTGCGGGTTTCTCGTACTTACATCCTTTTTCTCCTCTGCCACTCTCTTGGCGCCCGTTACCGCATCTCACACCACCTCGAAATCCTCAATTACGCGCTACAAAGATTCTCAAAGATACTCAGACAAATCAAAGCCAGGCGCTTTCCTTTGAGCTGCCGACACCGTTACAAAAAGATGAAAATTGATCATTAGCATTCAATCAAATAGTTGCCGGATGTCGCCATTTAGGAAAAATAATAATTTACGAAGTCTTTTCGTCAATTTCAATATTAATAAAGATATTTTGACTTTGAAATGAATTAATATGAACTCTAAATAAGATTGAGTAATGCATTTGCCAATAAAAAAGTAGATTCTAAGATGCAATTGAATTTTAATCAATTAGGCAATTGATGCCGTCTCTCAAGAAACTCCGTTTTAGCGAGTTTTCCAAGAAAAGCAATTCACTTCTCCATTCTTACACACATATACTGTATTCATACATACATACAATATATATATATATATATATATATATATATATATATATATATATATATATATATATATATATATATATATATATATATATATATATAATTTCATCATCATCAATAACTATAATTTAAGAAGGGGATCTTTTTGAGCATTTGAATAATAATTTCTTCTTAGTTTGGTTATGACTTATGTTTTTTATCAAAGTTATTTCTAATAATTCTTTTATAATATAAAAAAACAAAATGGTGAAGTTCAGAAATAAATATAAGTATCGAAATTTTGTAAATTTTTTTTAAACCCAGAATTAGAAATGGTGAAGTTCAGAAAATTTATTTTTATATATTTTCCTCTATAACTATATTTTAGCAACGTGATATTTTGAAAGAGGGAAAATTTAGTTTCAAGTTCCTTTTTAAAATTATTATAATTGGCGAAGTTCAGAAAATGTAGAAAAATTTTACCATGGCTGTTTTTTTTTAGATTTTAAATTTTAACCTTAGTAGTGAAGCCATTGCCTGGTATATATATATATATATATATATATATATATATATATATATATATATATATATATATATAACGCCTTGATCAATTTCCTTTGGCAACTTTCTATTCTTCTTACTGTAAGAAGAATAGAAAGTTGCCAAAGTAAATTGATCAAGGCGAAATATAGCCATGGTCTTCAACAAAATTTGCATTCAAGAAAGACTGTTGTCATTAATCCATAGAAAATAAGGAAGGATGATACACAAACGATTTTACAAGGATAATACACAGATTATGAAAGCAGATGAGAAAATAGCAAACGTAATAATATAATACAAACTATTTTATCTGTTAAAGAGAGTTAAGTTATAAGCAGGTTCGAATATACGTAAAATAAAATAAAAAAGCAGCAATGCCTAAATTTTTATAAATTCTTTAAACTTTGTAATTCTTTTGGGGATCAACTGGAGAATCCGTCTTGGGCGGCGGATTCTCCAGTTGAGTCATTCTGGGTGGCGGATTCTCCAGTTGAGTAATTCTGGGTGGCGGATTCTCCAGTTGAGTAATTATGGGCGGTGGATTCTCCAGTTGAGTAATTCTGGGCGGTGGATTCTCCAGTTGAGTAATTATGGGCCGCGGATTCTCCAGTTAAGTAATTCTGGGCGGCGGATCCTCTAGTTGAGTAATTCTGGGAGGGGATTCTCCAGTTGAGTAATTCTGGGCGGTGGATTCTCCAGTTGAGTAATTCTGGGCGGCGGATTCTCCAGTTGAGTAATTCTGGGCGGCGGATCCTCTAGTTGAGTAATTCTGGGAGGGGATTCTCCAGTTGAGTAATTCTGGGCGGTGGATTCTCCAGTTGAGTAATTCTGGGCGGCGGATTCTCCAGTTGAGTAATTCTGGGCGGCGGATCCTCTAGTTGAGTAATTCTGGGAGGGGATTCTCCAGTTGAGTAATTCTGGTCGGTGGATTCTCCAGTTGAGTAATTCTGGGCGGCGGATTCTCCAGTTGAGTAATTCTGGGCGGCGGATTCTCCAGTTGAGTAATTCTGGGCGGCGGATTCTCCAGTTGAGTAATTCTGGGCGGCGGATCCTCTAGTTGAGTAATTCTGGGCGGTGGATCCTCTAGTTGAGTAATTCTGGGCGGTGGATCCTCTAGTTGAATAATTCTGGGCGGTGGATTCTCCAGTTGAGTAATTCTGGGCGGCGGATTCTCCAGTTGAGTAATTCTGGGCGGTGGATTCTCCATTTGCAACATTTCTGGCCAGCTGGGCGGCGGATCCTCTTTTTTTCTTTTTTTTTAATTCCCAAACCTGCGCTAATCTTATTTATTTTTTCTGAATTTCACCATATTTAGTTTTTTCAAACTCCTAAAGAAACTTATAGAAGAAGAAGATATATAAAAATAAATTTTCTAAACTTCACCATTTGTAATTCTTTGAATTTTAAAAAATTCACAAAATTTCGATACCTAATTTATTTTTGAACTTCACCATTTTGTTTTTTGATATTATAAAAGAATGATTGGAAATAACTTTGATAAAAATCATAAGTCATAACCAAACTAAGATGAAATTAACATTCAAATACTCAAAAAAATCCCCTTCTTAAATTATAGAGTTAGTGATAATGATGATGATGATGATGATGATGATGATGATGATTATTCAAAATCTGCAAAAAACTCCCCCAAACATTCTTAAAATATGGGGTTGTGGATGATAAACTAATCCCAAATCTTTTGGCTGCAACTATCTATATCCATATCCTGAAAATTGTTCTTGGTCAATTTGCAATTACAAATTTTGTTTTACAACGAGAAAACCCATATAAAAATTCTCGATTAAAATATAATGTAAATCCAGAACCGAAGACGCCTCGTGAAATCTTATGCTACAAAAACCATTAAAATTTGTATCCTCAAAAGTTTTTTTCTAATCTATACGGAAAAAAAGTGAAAAATGAAACTTATTTTGGAAACGGAGTAAATATTGTGAAAGAGCGGGGAAGAAAACCAACGAGGAAAAGGATATGAATTAGGAGCAAAATTCACAATGATTTTTATTAAGATAGAATGTGAACTTACTTAAAAAATTAATATGGTTGTTAATGTGAGAGTCTATTTAATGGAGCAGATACGGAGTTATTATTTAAAGAGGGTTGACGTTTTTTAATCTAAAGCGTCTCAAGCAGGTAAAGGTCTGAGATGTTGCTTACCACATCAAGTATCCTGGAGTTAATAAAAAACCTACAGGGGATAATTGAGGATAGGCCGATGTCAACAGCTTTAAAAATTCATTTTTAAGTTTTTTGGATTGGGAATTAAAGTGTGGAAAGGAAAAGACCTTGAATTTATTCATTCGTTGCAATGCAGTATTTTTTTCATTAAGAAATAAATTTATTTGTTTTTTAACAAGCGATTCGTTGTAACCCAACCATTGGAGGCGAACAATTTTGTTGAGAATTCGAATTTTAAATGAAGAGGTGTAAACGTTGAACATAAGTTATATGAAAGAGGGATGGATGGCATTAATTTTAAATTTCAGAAAAACTGAAGAAACTTAATTCTAGTTTCGAAAAAGTGGGTTTTTGGTACACATTTGACGTGAAGTGACTGTCTTCTCGGGTAATGTTCACGTCAAAAAAGGAGATGCTATTATTTTGCTCGCATTCACAAGAAACTTTAATATTTGCATGTTTAGAATTTAAATGATTTGGCAATAGTATATAATGTGACTTATGTCGGAATAATACAAACTACATACAGACTGCCTATATAAGACCAGACGAAAAATAATGGGACAATGATCGAGCCAAAGCGTTTCACAATAACACATAAAAATATTTGCTAACGACGGGCCAAGAGGACGACCCATTCCAACCCCTTCAAGTTGTTCATACAAAATGCCATCAAACAAAAAGAATGAATTGAAAACAGCAAAGTTCAAGGAGAGGTTTAAATAAGGTCTTTGTTAGACCCATTGTGTAGATAAAATCTACGGAACGAACTCTGAACATCAAAGCTGGCCATGAGGAAAGTTGGTAATCTTTTTCACAGAGGTTAAATGGGCTAAAACAGGCTCGAAACTTGCCTAGTCCAAGTGAAAGGGTCTTATATGCTGCAAATAAAGGCCTTACAGGTAAGTCAGTTTTATGGGTTTTAGGAATACCATAAAAACCCCCGACGAAGATCCAGAACAAAATAAAGCGTTTCACACATCCTCTGGGAGGGAATTAAAACGTTAAAAGGTTGGCATCAATTTAAAATGTGCAAGACTGCGGTAGCAGCAATCTTTCTAAATTTGGTAAAATCTAAAAGAATATGATAGGATTTGATGAGATATGACCCCTTATCTAAAAGAACTACGCCACGACCTTTGTCAGGAAGGCAAATAACGGGACAAGAGTTCTTTGTTTTGAAATTGACAAATCGTATTCGGAAATGACGGCGGAAAATATTTTAAAGGGCTTTTCTGGTGTTATATACTCACGCGCTACTTTGTGAGTTTCTCATCTCTCTCTCTCTCTCTCTCTCTCTCTCTCTCTCTCTCTCTCTAGGGGCTTTCACCTATGCTCATCCTTCCTTCAAATCCACCATGAGGCACTCTTAATAAAAAACAGCTTCCGGTCATACTTAATTGAAAAGATATTAGGACAATTTTTAAATAATATATACTACCTTCAACTTACTGAACTTACTGCACCAAAAGCGGGTAGATTTCTAGTTCCTGAGATGGGTTTTCTGAATCAAACCTCAAACCTTTAGAATATATATATATATATATATATATATATATATATATATATATATATATATATATATAGTGTAGATGGGTAGCAGTCTTTCTTGAATGCAAATTTTGTTGAAAACAATGATATATTTCGCCTTGATCAATTTCCTTTGACAACTTTCTATTCTTCTAAATGCCTTTTATAGTCCTTCTGGTAGATGGTAGATAACTTGTGCTCTATTCATCTCTCTTTTTGATAAATGTGTTTGGTAAAAAACAAACTAAATTGCTTAGCTTTCGATCTTATTCGATCATCTTCGGAGCGTCTTTAGGTATTCTTTCCTGCTTTACCGAAGAAGTATGGTGGAATCTGAACCAAGTTGAATGAAAAGAAGATTCAAGATAGAATAAAGTTAGAATGTGAGGAGAAGGATAGGATAGATAGAAAACATTGTGTAAAACGTGTGTGAGTTGATGGGATGGTAATGAGTGTAAAATGAACGATGAGGGTGATAAGGTGAGGATGATAGTGATTTGTACCAGATTGCTTGGCTAAGCATTCCTTTTTGTTTTCTTTTTGCTCTATCACGCATCTTTATTTTTTTTAGTTTTTGTGTTTTTTTGTGCTTCTTTCGCCTTTTTTATAGAGCTTTTTTATTATTATTATTATTATTAATATATATATATATATATATATATATATATATATATATATATATATATATTGTCGTAGAATGGACTCTCGACGATATACCATATATAACTATTCGTTGAGGGAACTTACTTAATTATCTTTAGAGGGCGTGGATTGTTTAGGCTGGCCGATATTATGTATCTTCGATATGCTTAAGAAGTGGAACTGAGCTCAAGGATAATAATATTGCTATCATTAATAAAATAGAGTTTTATTAATAATAACTATCAACAACACACAAAACGGAAAATATTGGCATAAACAGAGAATGGAAAGGGTCGTAAGGAATCGAGCTAATCCGAGGATTAAAAGATTTAAAAAGGTAAAACAAATATAAAGTTAAGGGGAGGTGATGGTTTGCTAAACCATTTAAAGCACAGGATAGAGTTGACAAAAGGGTTAAATACTCAAAGGGAACGTTCGGCTTACGTAATTATACTTGTTGTGCAGAGGAAGGCGACGTGAAGGGATTTCGGTCCACTGGCGAGTTCCAGCCGAAGGGAGGGGGAATTAAATGATCCTGACGTGGCGTCTTGGGAATAAGAACCGTTTCTTGACGAACGGCTTGAAGAACAATGGTTGTTCTACGTTGTTCTCTTCTGAACAACAGGGGCGGGGTTGATAACCGTCTCTTGTCTACGGGCTTGAGAACAATGGCTGTTCTAATGTTGTTCTCTTCTGAACAACAAGATGGAAGGGTGAGAACCGTTTCTTGTCAACGGGCTCGAACGAACAATGGCTGTTCTAACGTTGTTCTCTTTCTGAACAACAAGGGAAGGGGTGAGAACCGTTTCTTGACAATGCGCTCGAAAGAACAATAGCTGTTCTAACGTTGTTCTCCTTCTTAACAACAGGGAAAGGGTAAGAACCGATTCTTGTCAACGGGCTCAAAAGAACAATGGCTGTTCTAAAGTTGTTCTCTTTCTGAACAACAGTGGAAGCCTTGTGAACTTGGCGTCACGAAGGCTCGAACCTTGGCACTCAAGGGATATTGTCTTTCTTCTGGACAAGTGATGGTGAATCTCGAGGTCGAGGTCCCTTGGCGCACAAGGTGAGAGTGGGTTGTAGTGATGTTTCGTGACGAAAATCTGGATCTCCAATCTGAATCTTAGTGGTTAAGTTTCCATATAAATAGCCGGGACATCTCCTTGGCGTGGGGGACAATGGAGTGGGAGCTTCAAGGAAATGCACAGCCGAGCCTGGGAACAATGCCTTATCTGCCCATAAGCATGGGGCGAAAGGGGGGAAGATAAACCTCCTTGTTTAAACATTGACTCAGGTGGCTGCGATAAGGCCCCAGGCTTCAAAGCGAAGATGCACGTGGGTAGCATCGTGGTTTTAAATAACATGTGATAGTGGTTGAAATTAACGCGGCCTCAACCCGTTCTATCCCGCCCCTCCATTCCGGGGGAAGTTGTCACCTTGAAAAAAAAGAGAGAAGGGACAACGATAGAGCTCCGTTGTGGGGAACTCGTTTTCTTGTACCAACCGTACCTTCATGCACCTAACTAGTATTACCTCAATACATATGATTATTTTGATCTTTTGATTACAGGGAAAAATAACCTTTAATACAACTTAATTTAAAAAAAGGGGCATGGAACAATGAAATGATATAAAATTAGTACATATGGGACAAAATAATTTATGCGTAAATTAATGGGTACAAATATATATACATTAAAAAAAAATAGACATTGAGCGTTACAAAATTCAGACATATACATTAAATAATCATATTACAAGAGAATCTAATTTAAGTCGTACACGACGGTATATACCTACATGGAGATACTAATACTATGAATACAATTACTCTACGCTATTCGGTAACGTATTCCTACTGAGTGCGTCAGCGACCTGGTTATCGGAACCTTTTATATAATTTATTTTAAATTGATACTCTTGACCCAGATTCGGCCGTTGGAGTGTCGCACATTCCTAATATAGGCTAACGGACGGTGGTCGGTTCCTATCTGAAATTCTTTTCCTATCAAGTACATTTTGAATTTTTCTATAACCCAGATAATTGATAGAGCTTCCTTCTCTATAGTGGCATATCTCTTTTCGCGTGGTAATAATTGGCGACTAGCATATGCAACTGGATGACTCGTTACGTCATCCTCGTATTGAAGGAGTACACCTCCAATGCCCTCGTTGCTCGCGTCGGTCTTAATCCCAAAGGATTTTTCCGGGTTGGGCAACTTTAAAATGGGGCAGAAATGAGCTTACTCTTGAGCTGATTAAAATGGGAAACAGCGACATCATTCAAACGTAATCGGGGAAATTCTTTTTTAAAAGGGGGCCGAGGGGCACCGAAATTGCAGCAAAATTCGGAACAAATCGCTGATAGTGAGAAGCTGATCCTAGGAACGATCTTAATTGCTTCTTTGTAATCGGAAGGGGTATGTCGGCGATTGCCCTAATCTTGTCCTCTGGTGGACCTAACTTGCTTTGTCCTATTTTGAAACCCAAGTATTTTTTTGGTTTCGTGGGCAAAATGGCATTTGCTGGGGCCAATGGTGAGGCCATTTTCGCGCAGTCGCTCGAAAAGAGCTAATAGGGTGGTTAAATGGTGACTCCATTCAATTAGTTCTTGTAGCTGACTCTTTTGATGTGGTGTCAGCTGCGCGTCAATATCCAGGTCAGAAGGTTCAAAAGACTCGCCTGGTAGGGAAGGAGGAGGGTAATCGGCATTAGGTTGGATGCACAATGTCTGTATTACATTAAGGAACTCCGCGGGGTAATCTTCTTCAAGCGCCGATGTTTCGTCCAGTGCTACGAACGTATCTCCATGGGCGCGTTGGGGGTACTTTTTTTCTTTGGGTCCACGGACAGTCTCCGTGTCCTTGTCTTGGGCCTTATCGCCTAAGGGTGTTAGTAATTCACACTCCTTTTGTGCCGTCCTAAAGTCCTGGTTAAGGGTCTCCGAGAAATCGGACGGTATCGGGGTTCTGATGGGGACGGGCTCCGGGGCTTCTTTCTTAGCTCGGCCTCGAGGAAGGGCGGCCTGGGACACAGGGTCGGAACTTACTTGGGGGATCTGTCCTATAAGTACGGAACAGAATTGTATGGGTGCTGAAATGACTTCAGCCCACCCATCATAATATTGACACTGCAGGTAACATCTAACGACGGGGAATTGGTTCGCCCGCCCAAGGTAGTCATGTACCACCGCAAATTTTTCGTGGTTAGGGTCCACTGGGGGGAGGAGTTCGTCGCCACGATGAAACACGTACATCCTGTGTCCCTGACGAGAGTCGATACTCGGCAGCCGTTCACGCTGCCCTCCTCAAATTTCAAAGTTCCCGATGAACTTTTATCAAAAATAAAATTTACCTGGTGGCCTTACGGAGGGGGATAAGTTTCTGCTTGGGTCTGCACCACCGGGGGAGCGAGGGTGGCATTAATCTGGTGAACTTGGTGGGCTGGTCCGCTTTTAAGCCTAGAATTTTAGGGGCAATTCCAGCTCATGTGGTTTTCTACACCACAGGTGAGGCATATGATTGGTCGCTTCGGGAAGAGAGAGGGAGGAGAAATCTTAACGGGAGGTTTGGAGTCCCGTTGTTGGTTTTGGGGAATGAAGTTTTGGGGTTTTACGGGGCTCGGAAAATTCGTCGGCTTTCCTGTGAAGGGGCGCGAATCCTTCCTTCTTTCCTTGTAGGGGGATTGGTGAGAAGTTCGATTCTCCTTTGGGTATAAATTATGGCTTGCGGCATAGACATCCGCTTCTTCGGTACATTCTTTAAAGGTCTGGCACCAACGATCCTTGACAAACGTGTGGATCTCTGTCGGAAAAGACGCCAAAAATTGATCCCGCAACACGAAGTGGGTTAAGGACTCGTAGTTAGGACCAACCTTTGAGGATTTTAACCAAAACTTAAAATTCCTCTGAAGAATGTATCCGAATTGACGGAACGTCTGTCCGGGTTTAATATGACCTCCTCGAAATTCTTGGCGGTAGAAATCAGGTCATATTATGAGCGGCCAATAACTCAGCTTTTAAGGTGCTGTAGTTAATTGTACATTCAGATGGTAAAGATATAAAAATTTCGCGCAATTTACAATTTAACAAGGGAAGTAATCTGACTACACCTTCAGCCTCCAGATCCATGTTATTGATTTCGAAGATCTTTTCGAAGTGGGATAAAAAAGCTCCGAAATCCTCTCCATCCTTGAAATTGGGGAGCTTTAATGAGAGATTGGGCAGGGGGGGGGCTTCGGAACGGGAACTGGCGGACTGTATCTCTGCTTCAACACGAGCTAATTCAATCTGATGGTGAAGCTCAGCTTGTCTTTTCCGTTCCTCTCTTTCTTCTCGTTGGATTTCTCTTTCTCTTTCTACTCGTTGGATTTCTCTTAATCTATCTTTCTCTTCTCGTTGGATTTCTCTTTCTCTTTCTTCCCGTTGGATTTCTCTTTCTCTTTCTTTTTCTTCTCGTTGGATTTCTCTTTCTCTTTCTTCTCGTTCTTTTCTTTGCTCCTCTTGAACGTACTCAATTAGTTCTTTTCCGGAAATTCCCAAGGACTCTCCTTGCGCTTTAAAGATTTCGAACTGAGTCACCTTTGCACTTAGGGCGCACTAGTCAACTAACTAAAATTCCTTGCAACAAGAATTATGCCTCTATAGAATTAGCCTACCTAAATATGGGCACTGACCTATTCGTACTTGGTTTCTCGATCTAAATAACCACTGACTAAAATCACACACAAAAAAAAACACACACAAATTATTATAACAGTTCCTTGAGCTACTCCAGCTTCTTAAGTTTAAAAAAAAGGGGATAGCAATCGTTAAAACAAAAGGGAACTACTATACTCTATTATTATAACGAATAACACTATGCTTTACTCGACTAAGACCAGTGTTGGCAAAGATATAGCGTTAAACCTTACACACTTGATACCAAATTTAAATAGTATATATATATATATATATATATATATATATATATATATATATATATATATATATATATATATATATATATATATATATATCGTAGAATGGACTCTCGACGATATACCATATATAACTATTGGTTGAGGGAACTTACTTAATTATCTTTAGAGTGCGTGGATTGTCTAGGCTGGCTGATATTATGTATCTTTGATATGCTTAAGAAGTGGAACTGAGCTCAAGGATAATAATATTGCTATCATTAATAAAATAAAGTTTTATTAATAATAACTATCAACAACACACAAAACGGAAAATATTGACATAAACAGAGAATGGAAAGAGTCGTAGAGAATAGAGCTAATCCGAGGATTAAAAGATTTAAAAAGGTAAAACAAATATAAAGTTAAAGGGGGGGATGGTTTGCTAAACCATTTAAAGCACATGATAGAGTTGACAAAAGGGTTAAATACTCAAAGGAAACGTTCAGCTTACGTAATTATACTTGTTGTGCAGAGGAAGGCGACATGAAGGAATTTCGGTCCGCTGGCGAGTTCCAGCCGAAGGGGGCGGGGGAATTAAATGATCCTGACGTGGCGTCTTGGGAATGAGAACCGTTTCTTGACGAACGGCTTGAAGAACAATGGCTGTTCTACGTTGTTCTCTTCTGAACAACAGGGGGGGGTGAGAACCGTCTCTTGTCTATGGGCTCGAGAACAATGGCTGTTCTAATGTTTTTCTCTTCTGAACAAAAAGGGGAAGAGTGAGAACCGTTTCTTGTCAACGGGCTCGAACGAACAATGGCTGTTCTAACGTTGTTCTCTTTCTGAACAACAGGGGAAGGGTGAGAACCGTTTCTTAGCGAACGGGCTCAAACGAACAATGGCTGTTCTACGTTGTTCTCTTCTGAACAACAGGCGGGGGGGGGGGAACCGTTTCTTGTCAACGGGCTCAAAAGAACAATGGCTGTTCTAAAGTTGTTCTCTTTCTGAACAACAGAGGAAGCCTTGTGAACTTGGAGTCACGAAGGCTCGAACCTTGGCACTCAAGGGATATTGTCCTTCTTCTGGACAAGTGATGGTGAATCTCGAGGTCGAGGTCCCTTGGCGCACAAGGTGAGAGTGGGTTGTAGTGATGTTTCGCGACGAAAATCTGGATCTCCAATCTGAATCTTAGTGGTTAAGTTTCCATATAAATAGCCGGGACATCTCCTTGGCGTGGGGGACAATGGAGTGGGAGCTTCGAGGGAATGCACAGCCGAGCCTGGGAACAATGCCTTATCTGCCCATAAGCCTAACTCAATCTGGCGAGGTCGGCGAATGGGGCGAAAGAGGGGAAGATAAACCTCCTTGTTTAAACATTGACTCAGGTGGCTGCGATAAGGCCCCAGGCTTCAAAGCGAAGATGCACTTGGGTAGCATCGTGGTTTTAAATAACATGTGATAGTGGTTGAAATTAATGCCGTCTCAACCCGTTCTATCATATATATATATATATATATATATATATATATATATATATATATATATATATATATATATATATATATATATATATAAATACAAGAAAGAGAAATTGGACGCGAATGAGCAATGAGACAAGAAACAGGAGTTTTTTAGAGGTAAGAGAAATGGACATTAGAAGAAGACTAGAATCAGAGAGAGCAGAGAGAGGGCGGCACAATGAAGGCAATCCTTCTTCTAATTTCCCTTTCTCTTACCTCTAAAAAACTCCTGTTTCTTGTCTCATTGCTCATTCGCGTCCAATTTCTCTTTCCTGTACTATATTGTAATATAGTCTGCAATGCAAGGTTTCTGCACCTTTCTTTCTGTCTTCAAAATTGTTTTGAAAGGCAGAAAATAAATATGGCGAAAGCCCTGTAGTGGTTGTTATCACCCGCAGAACTTGCATTTGCTACTTCTTCTTTATATATATATATATATATATATATATATATATATATATATATATATATATATATATATATATATATATATATATATATATATATATATATATTAAATTTTAAGTGTTTTTCTTCTTTCTTAATATCGCTAATTCGTTTACTCATCGGGTTTCTCATTTTGTTTGTATTATCGGTTGTCTTATTCTGTTTCTCATTTTGATTTTCTGGTCGGTTTTCTTCTTCGGTAATCTTGTATTTTATCTATAGATCGGGTTGACGTTTTTTCCGGCTGCCGTTAAAACGTTGTTTGTAGTGTTTTTGCCGGATTTCGTTTTCCCGTATTATTATTCGGTTAATTTAATTTGGGGGAAATTATGTTTTTTTATATTTTCCTACAATTTCGTTGTTCGTTTTTGTAAGGTTATATTTAAGGGTTCTAATGCATTTCTTCGATGGAGTTCCTCTGATGGTATGCGATCTTGTCTTTTTGAGTTTGTGATGAATCTTGTGGCTTGATTTTGAATACGTTGGACCTGTTTTAATTGTGAATTACTTAACATATTCATCGGTACTATTGGGTAAAGGAGCTTGGGACGAACTACGACCATGTATAATTTTCTTTTGTTTTTGAATCTGTACAGCGCCACTATGGTAATTTTCGTTTCGTTAATTTTCTACGTTATGTGGCCGCTGTATCCTGTTGTTGTTAGTTTTAGACCGAGGACGCGTCCTTCCGTGGAGTATAGATATGCTTCTGCATCGACTCGTACTGCAGCTGTTTTCCATCTGTTTACGGGTATTAATTGGAATTTATCTTTGTTTATTTGATTTGTTTCTTTTTTCGTAGTCATTCAGGTGTTTTATTTCCCTCGCTGTTCCTTGAGTTACGTCTCGGGGGTTCTTCCTGTCGCTGGTGATTATTTGTGTGATGTCATCCGTTAGTTGGATGTACATCGCACATTCGTGGGTTGGTTGTGGAAGGTTTCTGGTGTAAACAGTATACAGCGTCGGAGAGAGGCATCCTCCTTGGGGAACTCCCGTTTTCAGGTCAATATGGTCGCCTGTTTGGCCGTTTATTTGAAGTACGGCTTTCCTTTCATCCAGGTAGTTGCATAATGTTTTGCAAACATTTATTTGCAGGTTAAGGCTGCAGATCTTGGCTTTTAGGCTTGGCAACCACACCTTGTCGAAGGCTTTAGTAACGTCACGGAGTACTATATCTACTCTGTTGCCTCGCACTGTTTCTGTGGCAATTTTCTCGGTTCTAATCGCTAGCGCGTTATCCGTTCCTCGCTTGCTCCTGAACCCGTGTTGTTGTAGGTTGTACAGGTTATTTTCCGTAAGGTGTTTAATTAACCTGTCGTTTAGGAGTTTTTCTAGGACTTTACCCAGAAATTCCAAGAGCGAGATCGTGCGGTTGCTTCCGACTTGGTGTTTTGGTTGGCTCGGCTTCGGTAGGAAGATTATTTTTGCCATTTTAAAGGTTTGGGTAAAGTACCCAATATTAAGGCAGGCATTGGAAATCTTCACTATCGATTCATGCACATTTTCTGGAGCATTTATTAGGTGTGCCTTTGTTATGCCGCTTTGATATGGTTCTTTTTGTTTGAAAGATTTTATGACTGTTTGGTATTCAGTCATTGAGAAGGGCATTCCCTTCCCCAAGGGGTGGTATCTCTCTTCGTCGACGTATCTGCATGGTGCAGTGAGTTCTTGTTGCGCCTCTAGTGTTTATAAGATTTCCTCTTCGTGCTCCATGTCATATTCTTGGTTCTCCTCCGGTGATATCAAGAATATTTGTTTCCAGTGATTTCGGAAGTGCTCTTGGAGTTCTTCGGGTTTTTTGCACTTCCCGGTTCTTTATTTTCAGTTTTATAGTTTCTTTTGGTTGTGATCCTCGTAGTTTTCTGTAATCTCTCCAGAATTTCCTCGGATCTGTTTCGACATCCATTTTGCCTATTATATTGTTCCATACTAGATTTTACTTTTCTTTAATAAGAGTATCTATCTGCCTTTTGATTACGATTAGCCTTCGGTACCTCTCCATATTATTTCCCATTTCTGTAAATTTCTTTTGTTAAGTTCTGAAATTCTTCTATCTTTTCCTGTATTTCATGGTTCCATCTGGGAGCAGGTAGGGTTCTGTATTCTATTATTGGGGTATGAATTTTGTCTGCTTCAATGATATTTTTGGTGATTAGTTTTAATTGGTTTTCTATTTCTTCCGTTCCTTGGTTGTTTAAGGATCCAGTTTCTAGTGTATTTAAGTGCTCTTTGTAACCATTCCAGTTTGTTCTGCTGATGGCTTCTCTTTGTGGTATTTTAATTTGGATGGGTGAAGTTGAAATGGTCGTTATCATACTTAAATGGTCGGATGGAGTTGCGGGTCCTGGTTCTGTGTGGTGATTTAGGTTGAAATTTTGGTTCATAAGTATGATGTCTGGGGTTGTCGAGGTTTGGGGTGTTAGGTAAGTTGGGAAGTTTGGCCCTTCTTTGCTTAACAGGTTACTTTGTATCAATATTTAAAGGGGTTTTCCTGCTCCGTTTAGTTGGCTTGTGTAGCCTGCCTCTCCGCATCTTGCATCGAGGTCTCCTGTTAATATGGTTAAGGCCTGTCCACGAAAGAGTTTGAGGAAATTTAGATTTCGCAAATACGAGCGTCTTGGGGGTTAATATGCCCCAGCTATGACCAGATCCCCTGTGGTCATCTTTATTTTTATAGCCAGATACAATTCTTCTAAGTCCTTTACCTCTGTAAAATGGATTCCGGTTTTGACGCCAATTGCTACACCATCGGATCTTGTTTTGGTGCAGTTCGTGGTAATAAATTTATAGTTTGGAATTTTTATAGTCTCAATCTCTGTGTTTGTTCCATGTTCGGTTAGAATAATTATATATGCATCTTCTTTTCTTATTATGTTTGAATATGATAATCTCTTTCCTTGCCAGCCGTTTACATTTAGTAAAATATTTCAATTTTTCATTCGTACGTATCCATGTTTAATTATTTGTTGTGGTCTCTTCCTTTCTTCGTTTATTTTCGAGCGGCCTGGGAAACGAGTGCGTCCATTTCGTTTTCTCTTGAATTCGCCGTTTGAGATATTTTTGACACGATTCAGGGGCGATATGTATCATGCCTTGCTTTAAAGCATTGTGAACCTCTGTCTCATCGGCGTCTGCCTCATATTCCCATCTGTATTTTCCCTTAACTAGTCCGTCCACGATTTCTTTTTGTTTGAGTTGTTTAGGTAACAGTTTGGCGTGAGGACCGTAAATTTTTATGTTGAAATCTTGGGTATTCAGTTTGGGTGTTTTGTGCTTTCTGGGATCGTCTTCGAGGTTTCTTCCTCGGTGGATTCCTCTTCAGAATCGGTCTCCATTCCGGCTTCGTCTTCTTCCAGGTTCGTATTTTTCGGAGTCTCTTCTTGGGTCATGTTTATTTTGTACAGTTCGCTCGAATGAGGGTTCTCCGGGAACCACATTTTTTTAAGTTCGTTCTTTTCCAGCATGGTGTTCAATTCATTTACATATGAGCCTGGCTTCGCCATGTTTACTAAGTGTGCATGCATTATGTAGAGAACTAAATCTGGCATCATGTTTCCCTCTATATTCACCGTTGTGGTTTGTGTTGGTGGTGTCGCTGGTTTTCCTTTTGCAGTTGCTGCAGCGTAGGAGGTAGTTTTCCTTCTTTATTTTTCTGTGATTATTTCAAGTTTTTTTTTCGTATGAGCTGCTTCTTTATTGGGCAAGACATAAGCAGTGTTTTGTGGTCATTTCCACAGTTTAAGCGTTTCTTTACCGTGCTCCTGCATTAGTCCCACCTGTGGTCTTGGCTTGCGCATTCGGAGCATGCATTTCCTTTGTAAGCGCAGCTTTTGGTCGGGTGTTTGTCGAGGGCGTAGCGTGTGAAGCATACTTGCACGGAGACAAATATCTCCCTCTCGATTTGATCGGGTGAGATCTTAGTGTAGAAGGCAGCAGGCAGTCCATGTTCCGAGGATTTTTGGGACATTTCTGTAGATCTAAATACTACTTTGAAGACGTGATTGTGCTCTTCTCCATTTTGGTTTTTGAATTTGATTATCTCTTCGATCTTTGCCCAATCCTGTTTTTTCTTCAAGTTTTTCCTTGATTTGTTTTGGAGTGTACTCACCGACCCAGGGGTCGAGTCGTCTGCAGATCACGGATCTTTTTGTTTGTACGTCCGGGGGACTTCGAGGTGCGAGTCCGATCTTTTCCAATTTCTTTGCTGCGTTTTCGCTCAAAAGGAGATCTAGGTCCTTTTCTGTGTCTCATAGCGCCACATAACCTTTGTGCTAGTCTTTTAGTCTAAGGAGTATGACCCCAATATCAGCGTGGATAATCCTTAGTGCAAATTTGCGAGTCGGTTACTCCCAGCCAGGAAGGATGCGAAGGGGGACCCTCTTCGCTCCTTCACGGTCGTCCATTTTGGCTCGTTTAAGCCTCCTTCTTCTTTGCACCTGTTGATTTACCTGGGATAAAAATATGTTAAATTTTTAAGTGAGAAATGAGAATGATCCCCCAGCCCCCACATTCCTTAGCGTAGTCCGTATATCTGCCTGGATGAAGATGATGAATGAATGAGATGATGGACCCGGGGAGGCCCTCCAGAAGGATGACTCATGGCGGACTTGATGATGGGTGGTGATTGAATCAATTACCACCACCCGGGGTGCCACCCCTCCTGGGGTTTAGTTATCGAGGCTGCGTCCGGCATACATAGAGACGGTTGTATGTCCTTTTATGGTCCTGGCTGGGTCGCCTCTTGTCCGGGGTGCCTATGACGGAAGGTTCCACAGTGGGTTGGTCCAGAAACCTGCTCTCCCAACCGCCTTGAATTGTGCCTTGTCGGGCGACGGGCAGAGTTCGAACTAGGTTATGAATGGCAATACACACGGCTACGCCTTAGAAGGCGAGAGCGGAGGGGGTGATGAGTTTAGGTAGCCATAGAATTAATTATGACCACTTGGTACAAATCTCTTTTTTTTAAGTCCCCCGTAGGGGAAAAAGTGGCGTTGGAGAGAGGAAGCTTTCTTCCGTAAAAATCGAAGTGCAAAATGCCCTTGTAATTCTCTGATCTTCTTTCTTTTCCAAAAGGTCAGGCGTTGAAAACCGAAAGTAGCGTAAGCTGTCTTTCGAGTGCCTCTAATTCTCGGAGGAGTCTTTGGAAATTTCCCCAAATATTTCCTCCTTTATCGAATACTGATGGTATAATCACTCTTTTTTAAAAGGGTAGTAGAAGGTAAAAGAGATGGTGAAAAAATAGGGTAAGGTTTGGCCTGGTTTTAGGGGCATCGCAGGCGTTCTTGTTTTTGTTTCTTGTCTTTTATGTTTCCATTTGGTTTGTTTTATTTTGTCGTGTGTCTCTGTGATCGTGCTCTTTAGTGTTCTTCTAATTGTTTGTCTTTATTGTGTTGTGTACTGATTTTAGTCGCGATTTCGAGCATTCGAGCCTTTGTTAGTGCTCGATGTTGTTAATGCACTTCGCGTTTGTGTATTGTTTACGCAATTTGGCTTGTATTTTTGTATGATTGGTGTTCGTATGATAGTTTTGTTTTGTGTTTATGTGTACATGTGTTCTATGTTTTCCTCGGAGCAGTGTTTAGTGCTTGGGAAGCGTCGATTTCGGGCGACCTTCCCGCGCAATCTGGCCGGGATGTTGATCCTGCCGCCAGTTCTTCTTATTTCTGGGATGATATCATTGGCCATTGTAGACCAGACCTTTTTGGCCAGTTTTTGGGTGGCGATATTAATGGGCTCCAGTTTTTGTCTTTGGTACAGTACCCTCTGCCGAATCTGCTCCCTTCTTCTCGTCTTGTTGATGCAGAGGGTTGCTGAGTTCTGCACTCGCTGGAGTCTCTTCATGGTGGTCTTGTTGGCCATTTGAGTCACTACTGCAATGTAGATGAGCTTAGCTCGGATGAACATCAGGTATAACTTCCTGATGTTCGCCGAGCTAAGATCACGGAACCTATATAGCTTGGGGATCTCTCTCCTTGCCATAGTCTGCCTCTCCTTGTAGTGACTCGAGTATCCGCGGTCGGAGATCTTTAGGCCCAGGATGGTGCCTTCGGCGGAGTAGCCGTATCTCCTCCCATCTATTATGATGGGCCACGTAGACTCTCGGCTCAACGGGAGAATCTTAAATTTCTCCCGGTTTGTCCGGATCTTCCATTTCTGTTCGTATTGGTTGATGTTACAGATCTCTGCAATTGTGTTGATTGCCTGATTCCTCGCTTTCCTAACCCTACTCGGGACGATCTGGGTGACGTCATCTGCATATTGCAGATATATCGTGTCCCGGTGTATAGGAGTAGGGAGGTCGATGGTAAAGACCAGGTAAAGCAGGGGACTCAGGCAGCTCCCCTGGGGAACGCCCGCTGTGAGTTCGAATTCAGGTCCTTTGTGCTCTTCAATCATAACGCGCCCTTCTGTCCATGATGAAGTCACAAAGGATCCGTTCCAGGACCGGGTTTAGCTGGAGACCGAGTATTTTGTACTGTAGTCCGCTCAGCCAAACCTTATCGAAGGCCTTCTGCACGTCCCTCATCACGATGTCTACATATTGACCCTTTGCTCGGCAGTGAGCGATCTTTTCGGTTAGGAGCGCCAGGGCCGTTTCCGTGCCCCTTTTAGGTCTAAACCCATGTTGTTGGGGGTTATGCGCTACAGAGGTGATTGCCAGGAGCTGTAGTGTATGCAGTCGAATGAAAGAAGAAGATGATACACTCCCTTTTAGAAGGTAAAAGAAGAAGGGGAGATAGTTAGAATATAGCATGAGAGGTTTTTTTTTAATATTTATATAAGGGAGAGGGGGGAGTTGTTAGTGTGGCTGATCTCTTTTTATCTTTTTATGCTCTTCTAATTGCTTTTGGGATTGTGTTTTCTATTTGGTTACTTCTAAGTTTTTTGTTCTGTCTTCTTTATTATCTGTATTTGTTTTCAGGCATTCATGCCTTTGTCATAGTTTTTGATTGCTTGTTGTTTTGTTGTTGTTTTTTTGTTTTAGGTGATTATTGGGTCTTCCTCTCACCGTAGGCGGAGCCTACTGCTGGGGAAGACTTGATGGTCGTAATTGATGTTTTCTATTTCTAGAATCCTTATAATCTCCTGGTTATCTACTTCAGTTTTTTGCCAGATTTCTTTGGCTCGTTTCTCAATAATTTTATTTATTGGGTCCAGCCCTGTCGTATCTATTATTTAGCGGTCTTTTTCTTTCTCGACGCCTTGTATTAGTTATAAGGTAGACCGCTTTATTTTTTACTCTTTGTTTGTTTGTCTTAGTTGTTGTGCGGATGGGGATCAGTAGATACACTAGCACCGATTCTGCAAATGCTCTGTAGAGCGTCTTTTTTCCTTTCGGCTCCAGATGTTTCAGGCTGAATATCAATCTCAGGCCTGATTTAGGCCTGTCAATCCTCTCCTTTATGTGGGCGCGGTATCCTCTTTCCCCCATCTGCAGGCCCAGCACTTTTCCTTCGGCTGTGTACCTGTATTCTGTGCCGTTGATGGTTATCCTGTCCTTTTTTACTCTCATTATTGGTATTATTTCAAATTTGTTCAGGTTGGTTTTAATTTTCCATCTTCTTTCAAATTCATTTATATTTTGGATCTCTCGATCTGTTCTCCTGGCTCGCCATCTGGGATTTTTATCCCGAGTGTTCATCACCTGACTGATGTCGTCGGCGTATTGCACATTCATGCAGCCTGGTGATAATGGAGGTGGCATATCCGCTGTGTACATCGAGTACATCCCCCTTGTGGGACCCCAGTTTTCAGCTGAAATTTGGGTCCTTCGTGGTCTTCGATGTCAATGTGCGCCTCTCTGTTTGTTACGTAGTCAGCCAGGATTCTCTCCATCCGGTGGCCGAGATCGAGTTGGAGGAGTTTGTATTTTAACCCCTCTGCCCATACCTTATGAAGGCCTTCTCGACATCCTGGAGTACCACGTCCACATATCCTTTATCAGATTTTGCCTGTGCGATTTTTTCGGTTATGATCGCGAGCGCCATAGTTGCGTCTCTTCTCTTCCTGAAGCCGGACTGATGCTGGTTGTATTTTAGGTGTTCTACCAGTCTCGTATTCAGTATTTTCTCGAATACCTTTCCCAGAAAATTAAGCAGCGATATTGGTTTGTAATTTGAAACCGATGTCGGTGTTTTTCCTTGTTTGTAAAGGAAAACCATCTTCGCTACTTTAAAGATTCGTGGGTATGCACCGATATTCAGGAATGCATTGAATAGATCCTTAATATATATTCGTATCTTTTCAGGCACTTTTTCGTCGTTTTGTTTTGTGAGCCCTTTTTTTCCGGGTGCCTTTTTTTAAAAGGTGGCGATTGTTCTTTTTACCTCCTCCAGAGTGATTAGAGCTCCTAATCCCTCGTACTCGTCTGTACTCACATCGACTCTCTTAAGTGGTGTTATTCTTCCTATGTTTCTTCTTAGGCTTTCGATGACCATTTCTTATGTTTCTTTGTCGAATCGCTCATTATCTTCTTCTTCTATTGTATACACTTCTTCCCACTGTCATCTAAACTTCTCTTCTATTTCCGCTTTGCTTTTGAGACATTCATTTTGCTCGTTCTTTATTTTTTTGACTCTCTTGGTGGTTTTCCTTTGATATTTTTATCATTCTCCAGGCCTCCCTTGGGTTTTCTGTGACCTCTATTTTGTTCGTGAATTTTTTCCAGTTTTCTTCTTGTTGCTATTCTATCAAAAAGACCATTTCCTTTTTCAGTCTTTTTAATTCCCCGCTTCTTTGTCTGTTTGTACCGAAAATTCTTATTTCCGAGTATTTTCTTTGACTTTTCTTTCTTTCTTCTTCATTTCTTTTGTCCACTTTAGATGTGGTCGAGTTCTGTATTTTATTTTTGGCACACTGACTCGTCTGCTTTCTGTATATTTTCGATTAAGTTTCTGGTTATTTCCTCTAGTTCGTCTATGCCTTTCCCGTTCAGTTATGGCTGTTCATGGCAACTTAATATAGCTGTGTATGTCTGCCAGTTCGCTTTCTTGTAGGCTTTACGAAGCTTGATTGGGACTTGTATCGGGTTTTGATATACAGTCACCAAAACTCCGATATGGTCGCTACAGGGGTTGGGTATCGGTTCCATATAAGCATTAGACGGGAAGTTCTCTGTCGTCATTATTTTGCCCGGTTTAGTTGAAGCTCTTTTCGTGAAATATGTTGGGAATTCCGGGCCTATTCTTTTTAATATATTTCTTTCCATTATTGTTTCTAGGTTCCGCCCTGCGTTGTATTTGTGCGGTACCCTGACTCTGGAATCCTCGCGTTGAGGTCCCCCAGGAGAATTGATGTTTTTCTTTGTGTAATAGCTCCATAACAGAGTGTATCAGTATATACGAACGACGGGGTGGTTGGTAGCCTGCCACTATTGTGATCGGGGTGTACTCCATTTCGATAGTAGCGGCTATGTAGGCTTCGTCAACTTCCCGTTCTTGTGTGTATATTAAGTTTCTCTTTATTGCGATGGCCGTACCATCGTACCTTTCCCCGGTGGGATAGTTTGAGATTTTCATTGTTTCTTCATTTTTTATTCCATGCTCCGAAGTTGTGATCACGTCAGGATCTCGTTTCCTAAAAATATTTCCATATTGTATGCTTTTCGTTTTTCCGGCCGTCGGTGTTAATGTGAAGGATCTTAGTTTTTTTATCGTGTTATCCATATTTTTTTTTTCTTTTGTAACTACTTGCTTTTTATTTTGGGGTTCTCCCATTTCCCGTTTTCGAGTCCTGGGGTAGATTCTAATTTAGTTTTCTTCAATCAGTTGCTGTATTGCTTTTTCGTCGTGATCGGTAACAAAGTTCCACTTACATGTTCCTCTTTCTATTCCTTTTTTGATGTCCTCTAGTTTCGCTCCTTTTGGCAAGGGGTTTGCTTCGAGTACAAAGATCTTTAATTTGAAGTCTTTGGTTTCATAACGACAGCCTTCTTCATTTTCTGTTCCTGATTCTGATTCAGTTTCTGATTGTGTATCCGTTTCGGTGTGGACTTTCTTGGTTTGACTTTTCTTCTTTTGGGGGGTTCCTATTTTTTTTCTTTCTTTCTTGTACTTTTTCAGATTTGCCAGTATCCTTTTTTTCTTCATTGGATCCGTCAGTATCTTCTACTGCTTCTCCCTCAGCCAGTGTGGCCCCTCCCTCTAACATATCTTTTACCTGCAGCGTTTTTCCAGCTGCTACGCCGTATATTAATGCTGAAGGAGGGTGGGGGGGAAACCACATTTTCCTGACTCCGTTCTTTTCTAAAAGTAGGTTCAGCGTCTCGGCGAGTGGTCCCGGTTATGCTATGTAATGCATGTGGGCAAACATTATACAAGCAGGTATGTCGAGGCCGGTCCCTTCATTGATGTCGATGTTAATTTTTTGCTCCTGCGATTCTTTTATTTCTTTTACTGTGGCTTTTGCTATGCTGGCGTATGTTTGGTTTGCTCTCTTTTGTATTTCTTATTTTTCCACTTCTTCTTTCCTCTTTATTATGGCCTTTCTTTTCGAACAGTTAATGGCCATAGTTCGATGCTGGCCCTGGCAGTTGATACATTTTTTTTATTTGTTCATTGCATCCGCGAAAAGTATGGCCAATTGTGCTGCACTCTGAGCAGATCTTAATGTCTTTTTTTTTGGGGGGGGGGCAGTTCCTTGTCACGTGATCTTCGATCCCATAGCATTGAAAACAGATCTGCACATTTCTGAATTTTTCTCTTTTGATGTTTTCTGGTGGTATCCGAATTCCGAATGTCAGTATTCCGTTGTTCGTAGCTTTGTTGTCCATCTCTGATGAGATACGCACTACCTTGATAACGTGAGTCTGGTGGCCGAATTTGATTATTTATGAGATTTTGAGGTACTTGTTTTCCCTTTCTAATTCTTCTTGAAGTTCTTCTTTTGTGTGAGAGCCAACATAAAGGTCTACTTTACGGCACACAAATGAGCGATTCGCCATTAATTGTGGTGGCAGTTTTGGTGTTAAGCCGATTTTGCTTAGAGCTTTCAGCCCATCGGTTGCCACCAGCCTTTCAATGTCTTCTTGTTTGCGACAGAGAGTGCAACGTATCTGTTTGGTACTTCTATCAGCTTCCTCAGCGCGATTTTTAATTCAGTGTTTAAGGTCATGATGAGAAGTCCTCTTTCTGGTTTAGTTTTCCCTGCTTCGGTCCTTAGGAGCAGTCTTCTATACTCCAAGTTCATGTCTGTGATATGAGAGTCCCTCCCCCCCAATTATCCCGTAGACCCACCCTCGCTAAAATGGCTGATATGATGTTGTGATGAGTGAATGAATGAATGGACCCGGGTGGGCTCCTCTCGAGGGGTGAAAAGTGACGGACTTTTTGTTGGCCAGCGCGGAATCACTCATCGCTAGCAGGGGGTGTCGCCGCCTCGAGAGAATTAAAAACCGCGGTTGTTTCCTGCCATACACTGAGACGGTTGCGTGTCCCTCAGTGGTCTTGGGGGCCCTTCACAGGGGGAGTAGTTAAACTCCTCTGCAAAGGTTGCAACCCGGCCCATTGTCTGGGGGCTCCTCTGGTACGGGTATCTGGCAGTGGGCTAATCCTCAAACCTTCCTCCTCCCGTTCCCCCAATTATGCATATGCTAGTGCTCTGCATAGTTCGGACGAGGTCAAATATCATCGTCCTTTAGCTTAGGCATTGGGCCTTGGGATTGGGGATTTAGGCAGTCATGGGGAAATATTTGACGGGCTTAAAAAAGTATTTTTCTCTTTTTAGTACCCCCTTGTATGGGAGGATTTTGGGTGTGGGAGAGGAAAGGTGATCGAGACGATAGATGAAGATAAAAATGAAAATGAGGTGAGCTGCGGCTTCCTTCTGAATCTCGTATGCGAGTAAGTAGACTCGTGTCGATTCCTTCCGAGAGTAATGCGTAAAAATCTTCTTCGATCGAGAATGAGCTGAGGTTTTGTCGTGAGTCTGCTTTACCAAGCTTAACGAGAGTGGTCTATCAGCTATCCAAGCGGCGAATTCCTTAATTTTAGAAGATTTGGGGATAATGGAAGATATAGTGGGTGAACAATTAAAGCGGGGAGGGGTATCTTGCCCTAATAGGGAGGGCATCGCTTTACTTTTATTTATTTTTACTTTCGCTTTTATTATTTGTTTGAACTTTTGTCCTATGTTTTTTTTTATTTTCATGAGCTTTAGTGTTCTTCTTATTGTTTGTTTTTAAATGGTTTGGTGTAATTATTTTTGGTGTAAATATTCAGCTTTCAAGCCTTTGTTAGCTCTATTTGCCAACAATTTACCTCGTGTTAAAAGTTTAAATGTAATGTTGTTACTTACTCCTTGATTCTTATATGTTGTATTAGTTGTATTGTTTGCTGTTTCGTTCCTATCCTGGGTGTCTCATTTTGGCTGTCCTTTCCAGATTAGTGCCTGTCCTGCCAATCTCTTTATAGATTTTCCTATGTTCCTGGGCGATTTCTCTCATCTCGTTCGTCCACCTAGGTTGTGGGAGCCATTTATAGGAGATTCTGGAGACGCATCTCTCGTCGGCTTGTATGAGGAGATTGGTGATCTTGTTTATCTCTTCATTAATCGCTTCGAGATTAGCGTCTTCCAGGTCAGCTGGCTGGTATGTACTGAGTATCTCTCTATATAGATCCCATTTAGCTTTAGTGTAAACTTTCCTAAGTGGAACGGGCTTGGGTAGTGGACCAAGCGATATCGTGGTGAGAATCGGGATGTGATCACTCGGTACCACTGGTCTGGGCTCATTGCTGATGTTGAAGTTGAAGGGGAAGATTTTGCTTATTAACAGAATGTTCGGTTTAGTTGCTGAACGTTGTGTTAAGAAGGTTGGAAAATCTGGCATGACCTTTTGAAGTCTGTCTCTTTCGAGTAGCAGCTCCAGGTTTTTTCCCCTTTGGTCGGTGCTTCCGTAGCCTGATGCAGAGAGCATCAGGCATTTAGATCACCACCAAGCAATGTAAGTTGCCCGCGCCCCGAAGAGTGTAAAAGTTAGGGGTCGGCAGGTATTTGCGACGTGGAGGTTGATAAGCAGCCGCCACGGTCAGGTTTCACACCAGGGTTGGTATTTCAACAGCCACAAATGACTCATCTAGGTTTGAAAGTGTTCTGTATGAAATGTTGTTTCGGATCGCGATGGTTGCGCCGTCGAAACGATCCTGTGTGTAGTTTTTGCTCATAACTGTGTAATTTGGTATCTTTATTCTGTTTGTATTTGTGTTAACGCCGTGTTCAGTGATGAGGATTAGGTCGGGATCCACTTTACGGAATATGTTTCCGTAAGGAATGTGTTTCCCTTCCCATCCATTGACGTTAATTGTGAGTATTCTTCATGTGTTGTTCGTGTTTTCCATGTTTGTGTTGTCTAGTGCTTGTGTTTTTTATGTGTGTGTCTTCTTACAAAGCTTTTTGTTACGTGTCTTTTTACCGTTCCTAATTTTAAAAAAGTCTGCTTCGCTTACGGCGAGGCAGGAGTCCCTACAGAGTTTTATTTCGGCCGCCATGAGCGCTGCGTCAATTAGCGCTTCTTGGTCTGGCGAATCGTGTCCATCTCAACATGTCAGCCTTGACTCCTTCGATGATCTTCCCTATCTTGTGATGCTCTGGGAAGGAGGTTTCAGCTTTCCTGTAGATCTGGATTTTGATGTCTACTCCATCGTATTTTTTGTTCTGACGAGAATTCTTACTTTTGTTCCTACTCCTCTCTCCCCCATGGGTCTCAGGAGGCTGGAAGCACTCTTGTTCATCTCCAGAGGAAGAATCAGAGCTTGAGATGTTACCTTCAGCCTGTTTGATCCTTCTGGCTGCTCTTTTCTCGCTCATTTTGCTTTTCTTTCTGGCCTTAATTCTGGGGTCCCTGTTTGGGGACCTTTGAGGAGCTGGGGTGGATTCCGGGATCGTGTTCATTTCCGCTCTTTCTTTTTCATTTCTTAGAAAAGCGGCCGCTAGTGCCTCTTCCTTTGGCTGGTATTGCATCTGGAGGACTTCACCTGATGAGGGGTTTTCCGGGAACCACATTTCTGCTAAGCCATTGTTCTTGAGCATGATATTTATCTCTTTAGCGAAGCAGCCTGGGTTCGTCAGATTTCGGAGGTGGGCATATAATATGCAAGTGAGGATTTTTGTCGAGTTTTCACTCTCTTTGCCGATCTTCAAATATGTTTTCTGTGGGGTGATATTCTCTACATTTCAAAGGGGCGGCTTTTGCCGCTTGGGCGTAGGAGGTGCTCACCACCTCCTAATTCTTTCTGCCTTTTTCTTTTCCGCCTTTCTTTTCAGGATCTCCTTCTTTTGGGGGCAGGACATCGCTATTGCCCCATGTCTTTGTCCACAGTTTATGCACTTCTCTTCTTCTACTGGGCATTCACGCCAGCCGTGGCCTTTTAGGCTGCATCTGAAACAGTTTAAATCCTCCTCCTTGTAGTCCTTCGTGGTGTGGTGCTCTAATCTATAGCGTCTAAAGCAAATCTGCACCGGGGTGAATTCCTCCCACTCGATTTGCTCACCCCTTATTTTTGCGTTGAAGAGAAGTAGCCGTCTCTCCTTTGCCTTTGTCGACATCTACGTGTCTGAGAAGATAATTTTAAACACGTGGTGATACTCCGTGTTGCCTCTTTATTTCTAAATTTAATTATCTCAACCATCCTCACCCATTGCTGGTTCCTCTCAATTTCCTCCTTTATCTCCTCTTTATTGTACTGGCCGATTCAGGGGTCCAGCCTTCTGCCCACCACACTTCTGTGTGCTTGGATCTGACGAGGTGTGCTTGGTTGTAGGTTTATATCATTTAAGACTTAAACCTCTTCCTTCTTCGTGAGTATCTCAACGTTGTCTTCTTTGTCTCATATTGAGACGGATCCTGCCGGCGTATTTATTAGTCTTAGGACTACAATGCTTAGTTTCCCGAATAGCGTCTAAAACACCTTACCCTTATCCGGTTTTTCATGGCCGCTTAGGCCTCTCAGTGAGACCCTCGCGGCATTTTGGGTCGCCATTATGGTGGTGAACACCCCTTGAGGAGGGGAGCGCACTCTGTCCTGTTCACGGCTTTTTTTCCTGCTCTTTTAGGGACTCACTAGTGTGTATAAGTTTCTGTTACTTTCTTAAGAAATGATATGTTAAGTTGCTTTTGGGGAGAAGAGACTCCCCTCCTCGCTAAACCGCCGCCTGGATGAAAATGGAAGTTGCCTTTAGGGTGAATGATGATAATGGATGAAATGAATCTGAGGGGATCCTCTCAGGGGTATGATTGTAGGGTGGACTTATTGACAACGCCACTCCCCCGAGGGTGTTTTAATCGCGACCGCATTCCAACATACCATAGAGACGGTTGTATGTCCCTTTATGGTCCTGGAAAGCACCCCCACTGTGATGAACAACTGAGGTAGTAGTCCGTCCGTTGGCCGGATTTGTTTCTGATATTGTCATCAACTGTGGGTTACTCCTCAAACCAGCTTCCTCCAATGCCCCCAATTATGGTCGTGCTTATTGCCCGGCATAGTAGGGACGAAACATCCGACGCCAGTTCACGCAGGGGGGCGGGGACGGGGACTTAAGCAGTCATCTGCTTAACTGGGGCCACTAAAAAGAAAGATGAAATTATTAGTGATGGTGAAATGAGTATCGATCTCTTTCGCAATAGTGGTTCCTATGTAGACATCAATTCTCGGAGGCGTCTTTGGGATTTTCCCTAAACTTTCCTTACTTTGCCGAATTTTGAGGTAGTTGTCAGAGTGATTATAACACGAATTCTACGCAGTCGAATAAAAACCCCCCATTTGTTCATTTTGTGTATAGAAAGGACATAGAGGGATCACTGTGTAACATAGGCGAACAGGCAATCATAGAAGAAAGGTTGCGGAAATAACTTGAGAAGAGATAGGAAGAGTTGATAGGTCGGTGGCTAGACACTGATGCGTGGTGTGGTTAGGTTGGTCTCGAGGTGTTCGTAACTGGACGACGGTTGAAAGTTGGTCAGGAAGGAGAGCGTGTCTGCTTAGTCGGAAACGCGTTATTCATGATGCCTTTAGTTTATGCGAAGAACGGTATGGGTTGCGGGTAGTCATGGGCCGCGGGGTATCGCGGTGCCATCGCATACATTCTTACATGTAGTGCGGTGTATAATGGGTCTCTGGCGAGTTTCCCGAGTTGTTTTGTGAGTCTGGTGTGAACATATGTGTTGAGGGGTGCTAATTTGTTGTTTTCGTGTAGTGTGGCCATTCTCGAGTACAAAGGAGAGCGGCAAACGCGCTTCAGAGCAGAGTTCTGAATGTGCTGAGCCTTCTGCTTCCACGTGTCACTCGCGGCTACGAGTGACAGTGGGGTGTACGTGAGAATAGGTCTCACGAGTGTTTTGTAAAGGCGTAACTGTAGTTTTTTGCCCTCAGGGTAGAACCTGCTCAGCGATGTGTTTGTAAGTGAAGCTGTTGCTTGTGTTATGTTCTGGTGTATATTGAACCTGAGGGTCTTGTCATAAGGTACCTCATGGAATTTTGTACGTTGTGTATATTCTAGCCTTGTTGGGTTTGGGTGATTCATGTCTGGTGTGTATGAAAAGATTTGTAGGTTGTGCATGAAGTGATCTCTTGCGCCGTAGAGTGTCATCTGTGTCTTCTGAGGATTCGTGGCAATCAGCTATTTATCCTCGTAATCTGTCTTCTCGTCTAGTATTGTTTGTGCGTGGAGCGCGATTTCTTCTGGTCCACGGCCGCTGACGAAAATGGTCTCGTCATCGGCGTAGGCCACTGTGTATGTGTGACAACAGTTTTTGGGAGGGCGTAGGGGTGCCGTTTGTATATATGATGTATAGTGTGGGTGCCAGTACGCTTCCTTGAGGAACGCCTGGGCGTGGTGTGAAGGGTTGTGAGAGGGTATTATTGTATTTTATGTGGCATCTCCGTTCAGTGAGGTAGTGCGAGAGGGGCTTTCTGGTGCAGAGAGGTATCTCTGTATTGTTGGCGAGTTTCCAATGGAGTCCTTCGTGCCACTTTATCGAAGGCCTTCTCCACGTCCTTGCTGATGGAGAGTGTCTTTTGATGTACCTGGCGTTTTTTTCTGTATTCTGTCATGAACGATGGTCACGGCCGCCTGAGTGGACCGGCCTCTTCTGAACCTATATTGGTGGGGGAAGAACCAGTCCCTCTCTTTCAGGTATTCCTGTAGGCGGCAGTTGATCATGTGTTAGAGTATTTTTCCTAGGTGCTCTAATAGAGCGATAAGCCTGTAGTTATTTGGGTGTTTGGGGTATTTGTTTGTTTTGTGTAGAAGTATGTTGTGAGAGACTTTGAATATTTTAGGGAAGTGGCCTAAGGCTAGTGAGGTGTTGAATAGGTTTGTAAGTATGAGGTATATGTTTGCGGGGAGGTTGTGTATTAGTGTAGCTGGTAGCCCGGAGGGGCCGGGGGCACGTTTTGGTGTCATTTTAATGAAGTGTTTTGTTTCCTCGACGGTGATAGGAGTGGTCAGTGTGGATGTGTAGTCGAGCAACTCCATTCGTATCAGGGGGGCGGGCCTTAGCTCGTGAATGTGGGCCCGCCCCTACTCCTGGACTTCCTGGAAGTGCTCCCGTACGTGTCGTTTAGGTGGGTTGTGTGTATGTACTGTGTCCCAGTGGGACCTAACTGCTTCGAGGATGACGTTAGTGTCTGTGAGTGTTTGGCTGTTTATGTTTACTTGGAGGGTGATGGGTTTGCGTGGATCAGTGCCTATCATCATTTTTACGTGCCGCCAGAAGAAGGAAGGGTTAGTGCAACAGGTATCGTCCGCGATGTGGACGACTTCTCGCCACTGCTGGTTCCTATCTAGCTGCACGCGCTGTAGGATGCGACGACGTAAGTGATTGATGTTATGTTGTCGTGAACTTCTAGTGTAGTGATTATTGTACTGTGTGATCAGTCCTTGAGTGTGTATAGAAAATGTGAAATGTTTTATGCAAGTATAGGTTTTCTGTGGTGAGTGTAGGTTGCGTGCTGTGGTTATAGTGTTTATGATTGAGCACCAGTGGTCGTCTAACAGGGCTGGATTGGTGTGCTCCAGGTCGAGGTTTTGTGGCGTGTTATCTGTTATGTGTCTCTTGAACTCTTCCCAGTTCGTGTTTTTGTAGTCGAAGAGAGGTGGTGAGGGTATGAGTATGGGAGATGTGGGTATGATAAGGCATATCGGTATGTGGTCAGAGAGTACGTGGGGACCTGGTGAGATGTGCGTGATAAAGCGTGTAGCGTGGTCGTTGCGGAAGACCACGTCCGGAAACGCGGTACCTCTGTGAGGACTGAAGAATGTGGGAAAGGCCGGGCCGATGTGCTCGCTGCAATAGCGTGGCAAGGCATCGGCTAGGTACCTTACTGCATCATTTGTGGTGTTTGAAAGGTGTGTTGAGTGTAAGGCGTTGAGGTCCCACGCAAAGAAGATAGGGCGATTGTGGTTTGATATAGCCTGGAGTGGGACTTCTATGTTTAATTGTAGACGTGGTGGTCTGTAGTGTGTGGCCACTAGAATGGGGCTGGGGCTTGTCTGTACCTTACATCCCAGAAAAGAGTGATCTTGTGTATGGATGAGGGAGTGGTGTATCGAGCGCTTTACTGCGATCGCTGATCCTAGGTGCAGCGCCTGTGGAGATAGGTACGTGTGGTAAACCCCCCCAGTTTTAAATGGATATTTATTTCGCCTGGTTGAATGTAATGTTAAAGGAAACGAGCCAATCCGGTAATTGGAATTTTAAAACAACTTTAATGTTCGATTCCAGCTTAACACTTGACTATTGATGGCAGGTTTTTCTATCCCCTACCCACACCTACTCTTACAACAACAACAACAACAATTTTCTTCGTTTATTAAAATGGCTTCTGAGATGTTCAGCTTTATTTTCCCCTTTTCTTTTAATTACGGTGTTGTCAACTAGAATATTTTTCGTTAGGTTGATGATGTGCGCGCTCTTTATATGATTTTTAGGTCTTCCGCTTTGCAGATGCATGATTAAACGTCTAGAAAGTGTGGTAGTTGTCATGCCACTATATTTTGAGTTATTATAAAGCTTGAAGTCTTTATTGGGGCAGATAAATTCGTAAACTATGTTGGTTGACTTGAGATTTGAGGGGTTTAGGCAGCTGTTGTTTTTCATAAGGACATTATTGGCTTTTGTCGTTTTATAGTGTATAATAAGTTGAATTTTGTCCATTTGATTCTTAACCTTGATGTTACGGTTAATAATCTCCTTGATGTTTTTTCATCTATGTGTTAAAATTCACTTATGAATTGAGCACGGGCAATAAACTACCTTTTTGGACTTTGAGGTTCAAAACATCAATGGCAGCTACATTACCAAAGTACACAGAAAAAGTACGGACGAGGGAAGATGCCTCAATGCGGAGAGTGAATGCCCTAAAAGGTATAAAATAGGTGTAATTGGCTAAAACATCCGCCGAGCATATATAGGATGCTCAAAGGGAAACTTGTCCACCATGATGTATATATGTATATATATATATATATATATATATATATATATATATATATATATATATATATATATATATATATATATATATATATATATATATATATATATATATATATATATATATATATATATATTTCGCACTTCACTTTCATCTCTCTTCTAACTTTTCTCCCTCGTCTCAATATTTCTCTCTTCTTGCGCTCTCTTCTCTCTCTTCTTTCTCACTCTTCCATCTCTCATCTATTTCTTCTCTCCCTCCCTTCCCTTCTCTCTCTCATCTCTTCTCCCGGTCTATTTTTTCTTCTTTATGCATTAATTATTTCATTGTTTTTATTTTTTCTTGTTCATGTACTTTGATCCCTATATATTTTGTTTCCTTGTTTTTTATTTATTTTGGCCTTATTTTATTTATCTACTCCGCGTTCTTGTTTTTTTTATTTTCTCCAGTGTTCATTAATTTATTTTTATCCTTATTTATTTATCTTTTTTTCGATATATTTTTTCTTTCCTTGTGCTTTTATTTATTTTGATCATTATTATCATTCATCGATATTGCTTCAATGTTTATTTATCTATTTTGTTTCCTCGCACATCTATTTCATAACGCTACCCGTCAGTTACCTTCCGGGGCAGTACACCCGACTGGTTAATGAAACCAACATAATGATCAGTATATGAATCATTAACAAGCCCAAGTCCTTGGGGAGAGCAGGAAAGAGGGTGCATCCCACCGTGGCTCAATGGAGAGCCACCCATTCAACGGCAAGAGTGTGGCCTTGCAACCTCTTATGTGGATTACGAATGATGGAAGAGTGATGTGTTTGTGTGAGTTGGATGGAGGCGACAGAGAGTGCGATATTGTTAGTGGCTCTGTGTGTGTGTATGTGTGTGTGTGTGTGATGAAGGAGAGGGGAGAAGGAACTACCTAAGCGTGTCACTCGGATCTCTGGCATGATTGGCGAGAGTTTTCTACGCCTGGAATCGAACCCACGACCTAGGTGGTGGATATCCTTTTACCTACGAAGAAGGTCAACAGATGTCCTGGATTTCTGGAGATCTCCTCGTTCTCGGGACTTTTAAAGGACTTTATTTATTCTGAGCATTTGGAAACGTTCCAATATGATGTGAAATGTATGTATGTACATATGTATATATATGCATATGTAGGTAGGTATAAGAGTTGAAGTAAATCGAATTTAGAGTGAAAGCGCCTCAACAGAACAATTAAATGAACCTTTTAAATAAAGTTTGTTTAATTTTTCACAAAATCTGATAAAATCAATTAAAAAAATGGTAAATAAATAAGTTTGGTTGCTTTATATAGGTGTAAAGTTCGGGGGGTAAATGTATGAACGGTGCTAACCTTCATTATATAAAGGGTGTGAAAAAACGAAAAGAAACACCTTTTGTTCGTCATTCTCAGAGTCTTTTCCCAATCTCAGACGCAGATTAAAACGATTCGAGATAAATATTGCGTTCCGAGATCAGATTCGTGGATTTAGCATTTACTTTATCACACCCCGATCGGCAGCACACAGGAAGGCTCTCACGACCAAAGCCCTCACCACATGGGCTCTCCTCAACATAGCCCAGCAGCACACAGGAAGGCGCTCACGGCCTGTGCCCCGACCGGATGAACTCTCAACAACGGAACCCAGTAGCACACAGGAAGGCGCTCACGGCCTGTGCCCCGAACGGATGAACTCTCAACAACGGAACCCAGTAGCACACAGGAAGGCGCTCACGGCCTGTGCCACGACCGGATGAACTCTCAACAACGGAACCCAGTAGCACAGAGGAAGGCGCTTACGGCCTGTGCCCCGACCGGATGAACTCTCAACAACAGAACCCAGTAGCACACAGGAAGGCGCTCACGGCCTGTGCCCCGACCGGATGAACTCTCAACAACGGAACCCAAAAGCAAACAGTAAGTCTCTCACGGCCTGTGCCCCAACCGGATAAACTACCAACAACGTAGCCCAGCAGCACAAAGGAAGGCGCTCACGGCCTGTGCCCCGACCGGATGATCTCTCAACAACGAAACCCAGTAGCACACAGGAAGGCGTTCACGGCCTGTGCCCCGACCGGATGAACTCTCAACAACGGAACCCAAAAGCAAACAGGAAGTCTCTCACGGCCTGTGTCCTTACCGGATAAACTACCAACAACGTAGCCCAGCAGCAAACAGGAAGGCGCTCACGGTCTGTGCCCCGACCGGATGAACTCTCAACAACGGAACCCAGTAGCACACAGGAAGGCGCTCACGGCCTGTGCCCCGAACGGATGAACTCTCAACAACGGAACCCAGTGGCACACAGGAAGGCGCTCACGGCCTGTGCCCCGACCGGATGAACTCTCAACAACGGAACCCAGTAGCACACAGGAAGGCGCTCACGGCCTGTGCTCCGACTAGATGAACTCTCAACAACGGAACCCAAAAGCAAACAGTAAGTCTCTCACGGCCTGTGCCCCAAACGGATAAACTACCAACAACGTAGCCCAGCAGCACAAAGGAAGGCGCTCACGGCCTGTGCCCCGACCGGATGATCTCTCAACAACAGAACCCAGTAGCACACAGGAAGGCGCTCACGGCCTGTGCCCCGACCGGATGAACTCTCAACAACGGAACCCAGTAGCACACAGGAAGGCGCTCACGGCCTGTGCCCAAACCGGATGAACTCTCAACAACGGAACCCAGTAGCACACAGAAAGGCGCTCACGGCCTGTGCCCCGACCGGATGAACTCTTAACAACGGAACCCAAAAGCAAACAGTAAGTCTCTCACGGCCTGTGTCCCGACCGGATAAACTACCAACAAAGTAGCCCAGCAGCACACAGGAAGGCGCTCACGGCTTGTGCCCCATCGGATGAACTCTCAACAACGGAACCAAGTAGCACACAGGAAGGCGCTCACGGCCTGTGCCCCGACCGGATAAACTCTCAACAACGGAACCCGGTAGCACACAGGGAGGCGCTCACGGCCTGTGCCCCGACAGGATAAACTACCAACAACGTAGCCCAGCAGCACACAGGAAGGCGCTCACGGCCTGTGCCCGGCCTGGATGAACTCTCAACAACGGAACCCAGGAGGACACAGGAAGGCGCTCACGGCCTGTGTCCCGACCAGATGAACTCTCAACAACGGAACCCAGTAGCACAGAGGAAGGCGCTCACGGCCTGTGCCTCGACCGGATGAACTCTCAACAACGAAACCCAAAAGCAAACAGGAAGTCTCTCACGGCCTGTGTCCTTACCGGATAAACTACCAACAACGTAGCCCAGCATCACACAGGAAGGCGCTCACGGCCTGTGCCCCGACCGGATGAACTCTCAACAATGGAACCCAGAAGCACACAGGAAGGCGCTCACCACCTGTGCCGAAACCGGATGAACTCTCAACAACGGAACCCAGTAGCACAGAGGCAAGCGCTCACGGCCTGTGCCCCGAACGGATGAACTCTCAACAACAGAACCCAGTAGCACAGAGGAAGTCTCCCACGGCCTGTGCCCCGACCGGATAAACTACCAACAACGTAGCCCAGCAGCACACAGGAAGGCGCTCACGGCCTGAGCCCTGACCGGATGAACTCTCAACAACGGAACCCAGTAGCACACAGGAAGGCGCTCATGGCCTGTGCTCCGACCGGATAAACTCTCAACAACGGAACCCAGTAGCACACAGGAAGGCGCTTACGGCCTGTGCCCCAACCGGATGAACTCTCAACAACGGAACACAGTAGCACACAGGAAGACGCTCAAGGCCTGTGCCCTGACCGAAAGAAGTATCAACAACGAAACCCAAAAGCAAACAGGAAGTCTCTCACGGCCTGTGCCCCGACCGGATAAACTACGAACAACGTAGCCCAGCAGCACACAGGAAGGCGCTCACGGCCTGTGCCACGACCGGATAAAGTCTCAACAACGGAATCCAGTAGCACACAAGGAGGCGCTCACGGCCTGTGCCCCGACCGGATGAACTCTCAACAACGGAACCCAAAAGCAAACAGGAAGTCTCTCACGGCCTGTGCCCCAACTGGATAAACTACCAACAACGTAGCCCAGCAACACACAGGAAGGCGCTAACGGCCTGTGCCCCGACCAGATGAAGTTTAAACAACGGAACCCAGTAGCACACAAGAAGGCGCTCACGGCCTGTGCCCCAACCGGATGAACTCTACCCAATGAAACCTAAAAGGAAACAGGAAGTCTCTCACGGCCAGTGCCCCGACCGGATAAACTACAAACAACGTAGCCCAGCAGCACACAGGAAGGCGCTCACGGCCTGTGCCCCATCGGATGAACTCTCAACAACGGAACCCAGTAGCACAGAGGAAGGCGCTCACGATCTGTGTCCCGACTGGATGAACTCTCAACAACGGAACCCAGTAGCACACAGGAAGGCGCTCACGGCCTGTGCCCGAACCGGATGAACTCTCAACAACGGAACCCAGTAGCACACAGGAAGGCGCTCACGGCCTGTGCCCCAACCGGATGAACTCTCAACAACGGAACCCAAAAGCAAACAGTAAGTCTCTAACGGCCTGTGTCCCGACCGGATAAACTACCAACAACGTAGCTCAGCAGCACACAGGAAGGCGCTCACGGCTTGTGCCCCATCGGATGAACTCTCAACAACGGAACCAAGTAGCACACAGGAAGGCGCTCACGGCCTGTGCCCCGACCGGATAAACTCTCAACAACGGAACCCGATAGCACACAGGGAGGCGCTCACGGCCTGTGCCCCGACGGGATAAACTACCAACAACGTAGCCCAGCAGCACACCGGAAGGCGCTCACGGCCTGTGCCCGGCCTGGATGAACTCTCAACAACGGAACCCAGGAGGACACAGGAAGGCACTCAAGGCCTGTGTACCGACCGGATGAACTCTCAACAACGGAACCCAGTAGCACACAGGAAGGCGCTCACGGCCTGTGCCCCGACCGGATGAACTCTCAACAACGGAACCCAAAAGCAAACAGGAAGTCTCTCACGGCCTGTGTCCTTACCGGATAAACTACCAACAACGTAGCTCAGCAGCACACAGGAAGGCACTCATGGCCTGTGCCCCGACCGGATGAACTCTACCAAAGGAACCCAGAAGCACACAGGAAGGCGCTCACGGCCTGTGCCCCAACCGGATGAACTCTCAACAACGGAACCCAGTAGCACAGAGGAAGGCGCTCGCGGCCTGTGCCCCACCAGATGAACTCTCAACAACGGAACCCAAAAGCAAACAGGAAGACTCCCACGGCCTGTGCCCCGACCGGATAAACTACCAACAACGTAGCCCAGCAGCACACAGGAAGGCGCTCACGGCCTGTGCCCCGACCGGATGAACTCTCAACAACGGAACCCAAAAGCAAACAGGAAGTCTCTCACGGCCACTGTCCCGACCGGATAAACTACGAACAACGTAGCCCAGCAGCACACAGGAAGGCGCTCACGGCCTGTGCCCCAACCGGATGAACTCTCAACCACGGAACCCAGTAGCACACAGGAAGGCGCTCACGGCCTGTGCCCCGACCGGATGAACTCTCAACAACGGAACCCAAAAGCAAACAGGAAGTCTCTCACGGCCTGTGCCCCGACCGGATAAACTACCAACAACGTAGCCCAGCAGCACACAGAAAGGCGCTCACGGCCTATGCCCCGACCGGATGAACTCTCAGCAATGGAACCCAGTAGCACAGAGGAAGGCGCTCACGGCCTTTGCCCAGACCGGATGAACTCTCAAAAACGGAACCCAGTAGCACACAGGAAGTCTCTCACGGCCTGTGTCCTTACCGGATAAACTACGAACAACGTAGCCCAGCAGCACACAGGAAGGCGCTCACGGCCTGTGCCCAATCGGATGAACTCTCAACAACGGAACCAAGTAGCACACAGGAAGGCGCTCACGGCCTGTGCCCCGATCGGATAAACTCTCAACAACGGAACCCGGTAGCACACAGGAAGGCGCTCACGGCCTGTGCCCCGAACGGATAAACTACCAACAACGTAGCCCAGCAGCACACCGGAAGGCGCTCACGGCCTGTGCCCGGCCTGGATGAACTCTCAACAACGGAACCCAGGAGGACACAGGAAGGCACTCAAGGCCTGTGTACCGACCGGATGAACTCTCAACAACGGAACCCAGTAGCACACAGGAAGGCGCTCACGGCCTGTGCCCCGACCAGATGAACTCTCAACAACGTAGCCCAGCAGCACACCGGAAGGCGCTCACGGCCTGTGCCCGGCCTGGATGAACTCTCAACAACGGAACCCAGGAGGACACAGGAAGGCACTCAAGGCCTGTGTACCGACCGGATGAACTCTCAACAACGGAACCCAGTAGCACACAGGAAGGCGCTCACGGCCTGTGCCCCGACCGGATGAACTCTCAACAACGGAACCCAAAAGCAAACAGGAAGTCTCTCACGGCCTGTGTCCTTACCGGATAAACTACCAACAACGTAGCTCAGCAGCACACGAGAAGGCACTCATGGCCTGTGCCCCGACCGGATGAACTCTACCAAAGGAACCCAGAAGCACACAGGAAGGCGCTCACGGCCTGTGCCCCAACCGGATGAACTCTCAACAACGGAACCCAGTAGCACAGAGGAAGGCGCTCGCGGCCTGTGCCCCACCAGATGAACTCTCAACAACGGAACCCAAAAGCAAACAGGAAGACTCCCACGGCCTGTGCCCCGACCGGATAAACTACCAACAACGTAGCCCAGCAGCACACAGGAAGGCGCTCACGGCCTGTGCCCCGACCGGATGAGCTCTCAACAACGGACCCTAAAAGCAAACAGGAAGTCTCCCACGGCCTGTGCCCCGACCGGATAAACTACCAACAACGTAGCCCAGCAGCACACAGGAAGGCGCTCATGGCCTGTGCCCTGACCGGATGAACTCTCAACAACGGAACCCAAAAGCAAACAGGAAGTCTCTCACGACCTGTGTCCCGACCGGATAAACTACGAACAACGTATCCCAGCAGCACACAGGAAGGTGCTCACGGACTGTACCCCAACCGGATGAACTCTCAACAACGGAACCTAGTAGCACACAGGAAGGCGCTCACGGCCTGTGCCCCGACCGGATAAACTTTCAACAACGGAACCCAAAAGCAAACAGGAAGTCTCTCACGGCCTGTGCCCTGACCGGATAAACTACCAACAACGTAGCCCAGCAGCACACAGGAAGGCGCTCACGGCCTGTGCCCCGACCGGATGAACTCTCAACAATGGAACCCAGAAGCACACAGGAAGGCGCTCACGGCCTGTGCCCCAACCGGATGAACTCTCAACAACGGAACCCAGTAGCACAGAGGAAGGCGCTCACGGCCTGTGCCCCGACCAGATGAACTCTCAACAACGGACCCTAAAAGCAAACAGGAAGTCTCCCACGGCCTGTGCCCCAACCGGATAAACTACCAACAACGTAGCCCAGCAGCACACAGGAAGGCGCTCATGGCCTGTGCCCTGACCGGATGAACTCTCAACAACGGAACCCAAAAGCAAACAGGAAGTCTCTCACGGCCTGTGTCCCGACCGGATAAACTACGAACAACGTATCCCAGCAGCACACAGGAAGGCGCTCACGGACTGTACCCCAACCGGATGAACTCTCAACAACGGAACCTAGTAGCACTCAGGAAGGCGCTCACGGCCTGTGCCCCGACCGGATAAACTCTCAACAACGGAACTTAAAAGCAAACAGGAAGTCTCTCACGGCCTGTGCCCTGACCGGATAAACTAACAACAACGTAGCCCAGCAGCACACAGGAAGGCGCTAACGGCCTGTGCCCCGACCGGATGAACTCTCAGCAATGGAACCCAGTAGCACAGAGGAAGGCGCTCACGGCCTGTGCCCAGACCGGATGAACTCTCAAAAACGGAACCCAGTAGCACACAGGAAGTCTCTCACGGCCTGTGTCCTTTCCGGATAAACTACGAACAACGTAGCCCAGCATCACACAGGAAGGCGCTCACGGCCTGTGCCCCATCGGATGAACTCTCAACAACGGAACCAAGTAGCACACAGGAAGGCGCTCACGGCCTGTGCCCCGATCGGATAAACTCTCAACAACGGAACCCAGGAGCACACAGGAAGGCGCTCACGGCCTGTGCCCCGACCGGATAAACTACCAACAACGTAGCCCAACAGCACACAGGAAGGCGCTCACGGCCTGTGCCCGGCGTGGATGAACTCTTAACAACGGAACTTAGGATCACACAGGAAGGCGCTCACGGCCTGTGCCCCGACCGGATGAACTCTCAACAACGGAACCCAGTAGCACAGAGGAAGTCGCTCACGGCCTGTGCCCCGACCGGATGAACTCTCAACAACGGATCCCCAAGGCAAACAGGAAGTCTGTCACGGCCTATGTCCTTACCGGATAAACTACCAACAACGTAGCCCAGCAACACACAGGAAGGCGCTCACGGCCTGTGCCCCGACCGGATGAACTCTCAACAATGGAACCCAGAAGCACACAAGAATGCGCTCACGGCCTGTGCCCCAACCGGATGAACTCTCAACAACGGAACCCAGTAGCACAGAGGAAGGCGCTCACGGCCTGTGCCCCGACCAGATGAACTCTCAACAACGGACCCTAAAAGCAAACACGAAGTCTCCCACGGCCTGTGCCCCGACCGGATAAACTACCAACAACGTAGCCCAGCAGCACACAGAAAGGCGCTCATGGCCTGTGCCCTGACCGGATGAACTCTCAACAACGGAACCCAAAAGCAAACAGGAAGTCTCTCACGGCCTGTGTCCCGACCGGATAAACTACGAACAACGTATCCCAGCAGCACACAGGAAGGCGCTCACGGACTGTACCCTAACCGGATGAACTCTCAACAACAGAACCCAGTAGCACAGAGGAAGTCTCCCACGGCCTGTGCCCCGACCGGATAAACTACCAACAACGTAGCCCAGCAGCACACAGGAAGGCGCTCACGGCCTGTGCCCTAACCGGATGAACTCTCAACAACGGAACCCAGTAGCACACAGGAAGGCGCTCATGGCCTGTGCTCCGACCGGATAAACTCTCAACAACGGAACCCAGTAGCACACAGGAAGGCGCTTACGGCCTGTGCCCCAACCGGATGAACTCTCAACAACGGAACACAGTAGCACACAGGAAGACGCTCAAGGCCTGTGCCCTGACCGAAAGAAGTATCAACAACGAAACCCAAAAGCAAACAGGAAGTCTCTCACGGCCTGTGCCCCGACCGGATAAACTACGAACAACGTAGCCCAGCAGCACACAGGAAGGCGCTCACGGCCTGTGCCACGACCGGATAAACTCTCAACAACGGAATCCAGTAGCACACAAGGAGGCGCTCACGGCCTGTGCCCCGACCGGATGAACTCTCAACAACGGAACCCAAAAGCAAACAGGAAGTCTCTCACGGCCTGTGCCCCAACTGGATAAACTACCAACAACGTAGCCCAGCAACACACAGGAAGGCGCTAACGGCCTGTGCCCCGACCAGATGAACTCTAAACAACGGAACCCAGTAGCACACAAGAAGGCGCTCACGGCCTGTGCCCCAACCGGATGAACTCTACCCAATGAAACCTAAAAGGAAACAGGAAGTCTCTCACGGCCAGTGCCCCGACCGGATAAACTACAAACAACGTAGCCCAGCAGCACACAGGAAGGCGCTCACGGCCTGTGCCCCATCGGATGAACTCTCAACAACGGAACCCAGTAGCACAGAGGAAGGCGCTCACGATCTGTGTCCCGACTGGATGAACTCTCAACAACGGAACCCAGTAGCACACAGGAAGGCGCTCACGGCCTGTGCCCTAACCGGATGAACTCTCAACAACGGAACCCAGTAGCACACAGGAAGGCGCTCACGGCCTGTGCCCCAACCGGATGAACTCTCAACAACGGAACCCAAAAGCAAACAGTAAGTCTCTCACGGCCTGTGTCCCGACCGGATAAACTACCAACAACGTAGCTCAGCAGCACACAGGAAGGCGCTCACGGCTTGTGCCCCATCGGATGAACTCTAAACAACGGAACCAAGTAGCACACAGGAAGGCGCTCACGGCCTGTGCCCCGACCGGATAAACTCTCAACAACGGAACCCGATAGCACACAGGGAGGCGCTCACGGCCTGTGCCCCGACGGGATAAACTACCAACAACGTAGCCCAGCAGCACACCGGAAGGCGCTCACGGCCTGTGCCCGGCCTGGATGAACTCTCAACAACGGAACCCAGGAGGACACAGGAAGGCACTCAAGGCCTGTGTACCGACCGGATGAACTCTCAACAACGGAACCCAGTAGCACACAGGAAGGCGCTCACGGCCTGTGCCCCGACCGGATGAACTCTCAACAACGGAACCCAAAAGCAAACAGGAAGTCTCTCACGGCCTGTGTCCTTACCGGATAAACTACCAACAACGTAGCTCAGCAGCACACAGGAAGGCACTCATGGCCTGTGCCCCGACCGGATGAACTCTACCAAAGGAACCCAGAAGCACACAGGAAGGCGCTCACGGCCTGTGCCCCAACCGGATGAACTCTCAACAACGGAACCCAGTAGCACAGAGGAAGGCGCTCGCGGCCTGTGCCCCACCAGATGAACTCTCAACAACGGAACCCAAAAGCAAACAGGAAGACTCCCACGGCCTGTGCCCCGACCGGATAAACTACCAACAACGTAGCCCAGCAGCACACAGGAAGGCGCTCACGGCCTGTGCCCCGACCGGATGAACTCTCAACAACGGAACCCAAAAGCAAACAGGAAGTCTCTCACGGCCACTGTCCCGACCGGATAAACTACGAACAACGTAGCCCAGCAGCACACAGGAAGGCGCTCACGGCCTGTGCCCCAACCGGATGAACTCTCAACCACGGAACCCAGTAGCACACAGGAAGGCGCTCACGGCCTGTGCCCCGACCGGATGAACTCTCAACAACGGAACCCAAAAGCAAACAGGAAGTCTCTCACGGCCTGTGCCCCGACCGGATAAACTACCAACAACGTAGCCCAGCAGCACACAGAAAGGCGCTCACGGCCTATGCCCCGACCGGATGAACTCTCAGCAATGGAACCCAGTAGCACAGAGGAAGGCGCTCACGGCCTTTGCCCAGACCGGATGAACTCTCAAAAACGGAACCCAGTAGCACACAGGAAGTCTCTCACGGCCTGTGTCCTTACCGGATAAACTACGAACAACGTAGCCCAGCAGCACACAGGAAGGCGCTCACGGCCTGTGCCCAATCGGATGAACTCTCAACAACGGAACCAAGTAGCACACAGGAAGGCGCTCACGGCCTGTGCCCCGATCGGATAAACTCTCAACAACGGAACCCGGTAGCACACAGGAAGGCGCTCACGGCCTGTGCCCCGACCGGATAAACTACCAACAACGTAGCCCAACAGCACACAGGAAGGCGCTCACAGGCTGTGCCCGGCGTGGATGAACTCTTAACAACGGAACCCAAAAGCAAACAGTAAGTCTCTCACGGCCTGTGCCCCGACTGGATGAACTCTCAAAACGGAACCCAGTAGCACAGAGGAAGTCGCTCACGGCCTGTGCCCCGACCGGATGAACTCTCAACAACGGAAACACAAAGCAAACAGGTAGTCTGTCACGGCCTATGTCCTTACCGGATAAACTAACAACAACGTAGCCCAGCAGCACACAGGAAGGCGCTCACGGCCTGTGCCCCGACCGGATGAACTCTCAACAATGGAACCCAGAAGCACACAGGAATGCGCTCACGGCCTGTGCCCCAACCGGATGAACTCTCAACAACGGAACCCAGTAGCACAGAGGAAGGCGCTCACGGCCTGTGCCCCGACCAGATGAACTCTCAACAACGGACCCTAAAAGCAAACAGGAAGTCTCCCACGGCCTGTGCCCCGACCGGATAAACTACCAACAACGTAGCCCAGCAGCACACAGGAAGGCGCTCATGGCCTGTGCCCTGACCGGATGAACTCTCAACAACGGAACCCAAAAGCAAACAGGAAGTCTCTCACGACCTGTGTCCCGACCGGATAAACTACGAACAACGTATCCCAGCAGCACACAGGAAGGTGCTCACGGACTGTACCCCAACCGGATGAACTCTCAACAACGGAACCTAGTAGCACACAGGAAGGCGCTCACGGCCTGTGCCCCGACCGGATAAACTTTCAACAACGGAACCCAAAAGCAAACAGGAAGTCTCTCACGGCCTGTGCCCTGACCGGATAAACTACCAACAACGTAGCCCAGCAGCACACAGGAAGGCGCTCACGGCCTGTGCCCCGACCGGATGAACTCTCAACAATGGAACCCAGAAGCACACAGGAAGGCGCTCACGGCCTGTGCCCCAACCGGATGAACTCTCAACAACGGAACCCAGTAGCACAGAGGAAGGCGCTCACGGCCTGTGCCCCGACCAGATGAACTCTCAACAACGGACCCTAAAAGCAAACAGGAAGTCTCCCACGGCCTGTGCCCCAACCGGATAAACTACCAACAACGTAGCCCAGCAGCACACAGGAAGGCGCTCATGGCCTGTGCCCTGACCGGATGAACTCTCAACAACGGAACCCAAAAGCAAACAGGAAGTCTCTCACGGCCTGTGTCCCGACCGGATAAACTACGAACAACGTATCCCAGCAGCACACAGGAAGGCGCTCACGGACTGTACCCCAACCGGATGAACTCTCAACAACGGAACCTAGTAGCACTCAGGAAGGCGCTCACGGCCTGTGCCCCGACCGGATAAACTCTCAACAACGGAACTTAAAAGCAAACAGGAAGTCTCTCACGGCCTGTGCCCTGACCGGATAAACTAACAACAACGTAGCCCAGCAGCACACAGGAAGGCGCTAACGGCCTGTGCCCCGACCGGATGAACTCTCAGCAATGGAACCCAGTAGCACAGAGGAAGGCGCTCACGGCCTGTGCCCAGACCGGATGAACTCTCAAAAACGGAACCCAGTAGCACACAGGAAGTCTCTCACGGCCTGTGTCCTTTCCGGATAAACTACGAACAACGTAGCCCAGCATCACACAGGAAGGCGCTCACGGCCTGTGCCCCATCGGATGAACTCTCAACAACGGAACCAAGTAGCACACAGGAAGGCGCTCACGGCCTGTGCCCCGATCGGATAAACTCTCAACAACGGAACCCAGGAGCACACAGGAAGGCGCTCACGGCCTGTGCCCCGACCGGATAAACTACCAACAACGTAGCCCAACAGCACACAGGAAGGCGCTCACGGCCTGTGCCCGGCGTGGATGAACTCTTAACAACGGAACTTAGGATCACACAGGAAGGCGCTCACGGCCTGTGCCCCGACCGGATGAACTCTCAACAACGGAACCCAGTAGCACAGAGGAAGTCGCTCACGGCCTGTGCCCCGACCGGATGAACTCTCAACAACGGATCCCCAAGGCAAACAGGAAGTCTGTCACGGCCTATGTCCTTACCGGATAAACTACCAACAACGTAGCCCAGCAACACACAGGAAGGCGCTCACGGCCTGTGCCCCGACCGGATGAACTCTCAACAATGGAACCCAGAAGCACACAAGAATGCGCTCACGGCCTGTGCCCCAACCGGATGAACTCTCAACAACGGAACCCAGTAGCACAGAGGAAGGCGCTCACGGCCTGTGCCCCGACCAGATGAACTCTCAACAACGGACCCTAAAAGCAAACACGAAGTCTCCCACGGCCTGTGCCCCGACCGGATAAACTACCAACAACGTAGCCCAGCAGCACACAGAAAGGCGCTCATGGCCTGTGCCCTGACCGGATGAACTCTCAACAACGGAACCCAAAAGCAAACAGGAAGTCTCTCACGGCCTGTGTCCCGACCGGATAAACTACGAACAACGTATCCCAGCAGCACACAGGAAGGCGCTCACGGACTGTACCCTAACCGGATGAACTCTCAACAACGGAACCTAGTAGCACACAGGAAGGCGCTCACGGCCTGTGCCCCGACCGGATAAACTCTCAACAACGGAACCCAAAAGCAAACAGGAAGTCTCTCACGGCCTGTGCCCTGACCGGATAAACTACCAACAACGTAGCCCAGCAGCACACAGGAAGGCGCTCACGGCCTGTGCCTCGACCGGATGAACTCTCCACAAGGAAACCCAAAAGCAAACAGGAAGTCTCTCACGGCCTGTGCCCCGACCGGATAGACTCTCAACAACGCAACCCGAAAGCAAACAGGAAGTCTCTCATGGCCTGTGCCCCGACCGGAAAAATTACCAACAACGTAGCCCAGCAGCACACAGGAAGGCGCTCACGGCCTGTGCCCCGACCGGATGAGCTCTCAACAACGAACCTAAAAGCACACAAAAAGGCTCTCACGACCTGTAACCCAACCGGATGGACTCTCAACAACGGAATCCAAAAGCACACAGGAAGGCTTTCACGACCTAAACCCCCATCGGATGAACTCTCAACAACGGAACCCAGTAGCACACAGGAAGGCGCTCACGGTCTGTGTCCCGACTGGATGAACTCTCAACAACGGAACCCAGTAGCATACAGGAAGCCTTTCACATCCTGTGCCCCAACCGGATGGACTTCCAACAACGGAACCCAGCAGCACACAGGAAGGCTCTCACGGCCTGTGCCCCGACCGGATTGACTCTTAACAACAGAACCCAGCAGCACACAGGAAGGCTCTCACGGCATGTGCCCTAACCGGATGGACTCTCAACAACGGAACCCAGCAGCACTCAGGAAGGATCTAACGACATGTATCCAGACCGCATGGCCCTCATAAAATGAACCCGGCCGCACTCAGGAAAGCTCTAACTGCTTGTGTTCCCACCGCATGGACTCTCAACAACGGAACTCGGCAACACACAGGAAGTCTCTTACTGTCTGTGGCCCCACCGAATGGGCTCTCAACAACGAAACTCAGCAGCACACTAGAAAGCTCTCACGGCATGTGCCCCTACTGCATGGGTTCTCAACAACAGAACCCAGCAGCACACAGAAAGGCTCTCTATCGTAGAATGGCCCTCTGTTTTTCATCACTATACTCTCTGACACCCTTTTTGTAACGGTATGCTTTGTGGTGCATGAGTTACTTCTATGATGAAGTAGGCTTTGTTCTAAGAGTGCTAATTCAGTAGTTTTGTTCTTAATGAAGAGCTATTTTGAACACATAAGGATAAGACGAAACCATAGATATATACCAAAATAAACCTGTATTTTAAATGAAACACTTAACCATAACAAACCAACAGTTAACACATTTCTTATCTTTGGCATCTAAACCTTTTGCACGGATCCGATGACAAAAAATAAACTAATAGGCTTCCCGTAAACATACTAATTGCCGATTAGTATTTTTATCGCGATGCTATTTGATTAGCGTTAAACATTAAATTAACGTACTCTCGTCTACAAGCACATATGACTTAGGTTCAAGAACAATGGTTTCTACTCTCCTTTTAAAACGTGAGACGTACTAAACTTCTACTATCGCAATATGAATATAAATGTTCCTTCTAACTTACATGATAGGAGGTATTATGGATTGCCGGATGTCGCTGGAGGACTTATCTCTCACTTTGGAGTGTTATGTCCGATGGTTGAAATTTCGTCGAGGAGGGGGCTGATTCTTCAACGTAATTAAAGAACGGGAGCTCGTTGGGGCTGGGTTCTTCTCCTCTCACTCTTACAAAGCTTGAGGTGTGAGAGTCACTCGAGTGTGAGCGGCTTTGCTTTTCTTCAGTCAGACTTCTTCGCAGTCTGTAAAGGATTCTTCGGTAAGGCACCGATATAAAGCTTGACTATTTTGGTTAATACGGCCCGAAAAGGAAGGATCAATTTTCTCAGTCTGATCCTATCGTTTCTCACTGAAATAGTCTTGTATGGCTGAAGGATCGATCTTCACGAACTGAACCTTTTTCTGGCGTATCGACTTCTAATCTTCTTGTCTGGCTGAAAGATCGATCTTCACGAACTAATCCTTCCTCGACGTGAATGGTGAGTTCGCATCTGGGGAGAGCGAGAACTGCTGAGGGTGGTAGTGGGGTGCCCAAGTCAGCTCGCTAATTAGAGGCTCACAACCGCACCGCTACTTGGCGTGCCTTTTGACTCGCACCGCTTCTTTTCATAACCACGGGTTTATGGGTCTCGTAGGTAATTGGATCGTTAGAGCGTCGTTTAAGAACCTTATGTGGTCGCCTTAAAACAGATGTTAGCTCCAACTGCCCAAAGCGGCAGGGAGATCAAACAGGGTAAGCAGTTATGGTTATTCGCCGGCAACCTTTCCCACGCTTCTCCTTATGAGAAGGGGGAGGGGGCTTTAATGTACCTATACTCCTCTAGGATGCTTAATGTAGCCATTTCTCTACACTCTCACAGAGTAGATCTTTCGTTGTGTTCGCGAGTGTTTGTAGACATTTGGAATATAGGTTCTGTAGTTGATGAAGGGGACAATTCGTTTGTAGTATGATGTTTCTCAGGTGAATTATTGCACATTGTTTCGTTGTTGTTGGTGATTGAGAAGCAATTCTCACTGAGTCACTGTCCTAGCAACATACTACAAAACTTCTTATAGACGAGCCAGGAAGAAAGAATAGACTCTATGCATAACTATGGAGACCTCCACGAAGCGTATTCCATGCGAACATCGCAAGATGTTATTCAAACGCTGGAACAGCTTGAAACATCTACAACAATTTCGAAGATATCCCTGCAATCACATATGAAGGTAAATATCTGAAGATTCCTAAATAAATCCTAAATTTGAAGTGATGATGATAAAATAGTCATCTTATTTCCAAAAAGTTTAAAAAACTTTAAAACTCACTTCCTACAAATTATTTAAAAGTACTAATACCAATGTTTTATACTTTACAGGTTATTGTGCCGACCACCGCCTGACATGGTGCAAGTACCACAACGAACCAGCATTCTGGTGTCCACACAACGGAGAACTACCCCCTTATCAATGCATAGGTTGCCATGAAATTTCAATGGGAACCTTTCAAACCAACAATCCCGACAACAACGAAAAAAAGGTGCAATAATTCACCTGAGTAACATCATCCTACAAACGAATTGTCCCCTTCATCAACTACAGAACCTATATTCCAAATGTCTACAAACACTCTCGAACACAACGAAAGATCTACCCCAGATCTACCAACCATCCCTTGCATTGCTGAAGACGAGGAATTTAACTTCTCCGTACTTTGTTATTCTCCAGAACGTTTCCAGCAAAGAAATAAGGAAAATATTCGGCCAGTCATTCAACCAACTGAAATAAACATCAAACCTTCATGTAGTACAGACAGATTACGTGACAGCAAACAAACCATCAGAAAGATTCGACCTACAAATACCAACTCTCCCAAAATCAAGAATTTCTAATGACAACACCAGAAAAAATGACACCCCGAGTGTCGAGGTATAACCTTTTTGTCGTGATATACTTTTTTTTTAAGTATGCTTTGGTCTAAGAATGCTATTTTTTGTTGTTTTTAATGAAGAGCCGCTTCAACACGTAAGGATATTGAGAAACGCACAGGAATTATCCCAAAATAAACATATATTTTAAATTTAACAATTAGATATGACAAACAAACAGTAAACACATTTATATCCTCCTACTAAGCTAACCAAGGCTAAACCGGTTGGCACTTGAGCCTATTACAATATCTCTTTAAGACAAAAATAAACAAATAGGCTACACGTAAACACACCAATTGCCGATTAGTTATTTTATCGCGCCCCTTTTAGATAAGCGTTAAACATTAAATTAAATTACTCTCTTCTACTAGTAAACATGACAGGGGTTCACGCACACTTGTTTCTCCTTCCGTTAAATCGTGAAACGTAATAAACTCATACTATCGCAATATGAATATATATGTTCTTTCTAATTTAAATGACAGAAGGGATCAGGGGTTGCCGGATGTCGCTGGATGGCTTTTCTCGCGCTTCAGGGGGTTGCCGTGGCCGATGGTAGAATTTCGTCGAGATGGGATGTCAACTTCTTATTGCAACTTTGCCTCCAAGTACGGAGAGAGTTACGGTGCTCCAACTACGTTTTAGGTATAAGAGGGGATTTCTACCGTAATTAACAAATGGAACCTCGTTGGGGCTTGGTTCTTCTCCTCTCACTCTTCAGAGCTTGAGCTGTGAGAGTCACTCGAGTGGGAGTGGGGCCTCTTTTCTCCAGTCAGACTTCTAAGTCTGTAAAGGATTCTTCGGTATGGCACCGATACAAAACTTGACGTTTTATGTTAATTCGGCACTGGGAGGAAGGATAGATCTTGTCAATCTGATCCTTTTTCGTCTCTCCTTGAATAATCTTGACTGGCTGAAGGATCGATCTTCGCGAACTGATCCTATATCGTTCTCACCGAATAGTCTTGACTGGCTGAAGGATCGATCTCCAGGAACTGATCCTATGACGTTCTCACCGAATAATCTTGACTGGCTGAAGGATCGATCTTCGCGAACTGATCCTATATCGTTCTCACCGAATAATCTTGTCTGGCTGTAGGATCGATCTCCACGAACTGATCCTATGTCGTTCTCACCGAATAATCTTGACTGGCTGAAGGATCGATCTTCGCGAACTGATCCTATATCGTTCTCACCGAATAATCTTGACTGGCTGAAGGATCGATCTCCACAAACTGATCCTATGTCGTTCTCACCGAATAATCTTGACTGACTGAAGGATCGATCTTCACGAACTAATCCTATGTCGTTCTCACCGAATAATAATCTTTTCTCTTTCCTTCATGGGCTTATTTATAGGCGGACCACCGCCCCATCTAAAGGGCGAGGCCGCAGAGGGGAGCGCGAGTGGTCAGGTCGCATCTGGGAGAGCGAGGAGTGAAGAGGTTGGCACTGAGGTACCCAAGTCGGCTTGTTAATTAGATAGCCCCTCAACCGCCACCCCCATTGGCGTGCCTTTTGCTTGGCACCGCCTTTTGGTGATATAACCACGGGCCTACGGATCTCGTAGGTAATTGGATCTTTTGAGCGTCGTTTAAGGGCCTTTGGTGGTTTCCTTAACACAGATAGTCGCTCCAACTACCTATGCGGCGGGAGGTCAAACAGGGTAGGCAGTTACTGTTATTCGCCGGCTACCGTTCCCATGGGTCTCCTCATGGGGCTCGCTTCTCCGGGAGGCTTTATGTTGCAATTCCTCTACACCGAGCAATAATAATTCCAAAACACTTAATCAACGAACACCTACTAACAGAAGCACTATTCGGAAATTTACCTCACCCAATTTACCCGCTAAAAACACCAACAAAACAAAACGTCGACTTGATTTTCCAAGCCCTACAGGAAGTAAACCTAAATCTAGAAGAATTACCACCGACTCTACCTCTTCAACTACAAGAAAGAACGAAGACATCAAACTTATTACCAACACACCTCAAAGGACTACCAATGGACAAGACACAATGGACGCAAGGAGATTGGAAAAGAGCAAAATTGATAAACAAATGGAAAACACAACATAATGGACATTCATCCTCCACGAACGACCAGACACAGGAACAGGCAAATCGCCAAACTTCATAATCACAGAACACCCAGAAACAAACGAATCAGAACAAAACTGGCACATTACTTTTAAATGTTCTAAAGAGAACGTCGCAAGAACTCGAAACAATATCATCAGATTCATCAAATTTACCACCGGTCAAAAAGCAGAAGCTATCAGTACTACACAAGCCATTAAATCCATTTATAGATGGATTCGATATCTTCTACGATACGGAATAGATCATGGGATTAGCGATCCCATCCTTAAATCCATAATCAACTGGACACGTAACTACGCACCTGATTCAATTGATGGACCATGTCCTGAAATGACAGAAAAAAGAACTTAACGAAAAAAATTAACCAATCTAAGAAAAAATCAAACATTTGAATTCATAGAAGAAATACTAGATAAATATAAAGTTAACTCAGTCATCACACTAGAAAATAAAATCTCTGGCCAAGACTACATTGAATTATGGTCTATCTGCGGACATGCATACAAAGACCATGTACGTAACGTAATTCGATATAAACAAAAAGAAAAACGAGCAAACTTTGAAAACAAGGAATGTGACACAGTTCCCTAAAACAAATAACACAACCTAAAGACAATAATATTAAATGGATATACAATCTTTTCAAAAACAATGATATCGAAATTGATTCATTTTTCGCTTGGTTTGATATAATTGCTGATAAACGCATTGATTAAGTAAATACCCAAGTCCTTCAAGGTCCAACCAATACAGGAAAAAACCTGATTCTAAGATCATTACTAAACGAACTACACGTCGTTGCCTACATAACAAGATCAGGAGATCAAAACCAATTTCACCTACAAAGCCTAATAAATAAAAGTGTTACAATATTCGAAGAACCCAAAATAAGCGTACAACTAGTGGATGATTATAAACTTCTACTTGAAGGAGAAACAATGGAAATAAACATAAACCACTCAGAACCTGAACAACTAAAACGAACTCCTATATTCATATCAACAAACAAACCAATAGAACACTGAGTTCCAACAGGCGATGTCGATGCACTAAAAGCAAGAACAAAAACATTCATCTTCAAAAAAGCAAATACCAAACGACAGTGATGTAAACAAGATCCTTGCATTTAATTCTCAGTCATTACTATACTGTCCACCAAACACCATCTCAAGCGCAGATTTCCTAAAAAATATATTTTGAAAACGAAGAAGCAATTGAACAAAATATTGAATGGATTAAACGCCATCAGCAACTCCACACAAACGAGTAAAACGGGACACATCTATTAAAGATCATAGCCATCATGGCCAAGAACAAGGAGCAGAAGACCCATTCTGGAGTATCCCACTTAAAACTCAAGAAACAATTACAGTCACAATTAGACAACAAAGAAATTGTGAAATAGATACATCAACAAGTCCTAAAAAAAATTATATGATACCCCACCTTATGATGCAATTTTATACACATTGCTTAGATGACAACGGTAACGCTCAAGAAACAGCAAGATGGAAATTCATTTCAGCTTTAAACCATTTCGGATTAAAAAAACAAAAAGTTGGATTTATTATGCACAGTATGATTCCACTAATGGATCAACTACAAACACAAGCAGGAACAGCAGCTAAGACAGCTACATTCAACACAATACCATATTTAGAAATTTTCAGAGACACAACATTTAACAAAGACAAATATACAACAGATGCTGGCGTAAATCTTAAATCGTGGCTAGACAATCCAGTACTAATATCATATGCTAATGATATTTAAAACCCAGAAGCAGCGTTACTACATTTTGGAAGTTTAGAACAGGGGACACCTGTTTCGCATCTCAATCCGTCCTTACTTCTTGGAAGACTGAACTGGTTCTTCACTTCACACCTCTTATATAGTAATAGCGAAACGCTTCGCTATTACTATATAAAAGGTGTGAAGTGAAGAACCAGTTCAGTTTTCCAAAAGGTGAAGACGGATTGAGCACCGCCTCCCATGGTGCACGTACCACAACGAACCAGCATTCTGGTGTCCACACAAAGAAGAACCACCCCCTTATCAATGCATGGGTTGCTATGGAATATCAATGAGAACATTTCAAACCAACAATCCCGACAAACACGAAAAAAAGGTGCCATAATTCACCTGAGGAACATTCCCCTACAACGAAATTATTTTGAGTAATACAGAATCATTGTGTATAGGTACATTATTTTGTTTATTTTTTGAGTACTCCAGATTAATAAGAATCAGGTATTGCTACAGGGGCGAGGGGAACGCTTCCCAATCTTTATATCTGAATTTTTGCAAGATCGTCGATTCAGGGTACGGGTTAGGGAAGCCCTCTCCGACCCAATAGAGTAAAAAGAGGGTGTCCCACAGAGAAGTGTTCTCAGTTTCACACTCTTTGCCCTGAGCATCAACGGCATCACCTCCGTGCTGCCGGAAGATGTTCTCGCTACGGTCCCCGTGGACGACCTTAGAGATCTCTTTTGGTGAAGCCCAGATGCCAACTCTGGAGCGTCGACTCTAACAGGCATTGAACCGCGTCTCTCGCTTTGCCGAAGCGCACAGGCTTCGGCTTTCCTTGGCTAAGACTAAACTGGTGCACTTCTGCCATCATCCACGGCTCCACTCTGACCCCGACTTGTTTCTAAATGGAGCTCGCCTGGAAGTGATGTACTCGCACCGTTTCCTTGGTCTTGTATTTGACCGACGCCTCACTTGGAGGCTCATATGTATTCGCAGCCTTAGGGTTTCATGTACCCGCGCCGCGCCATGGATATACGTCGCTTCGTGACGTTCAGCTCCTGGGGCGCTGATAGGGCTAAGGCCTTACTTTTTTATCGATGCTTCGTTCATCCAAAGCTCGATTACGGATGCGAGTTGTATTGCGGAAGGTGGACTCGATCCACCACACCACCCTTCGCTTGGCGACCAGTGCCTTGCACACTTTCCCCATTGAGAGCCTATTTGTCGATGCTCTGGAGATGCCACTCACTTTGCGCCGTGCAGAGTGCATCATTCGCCTGTACGCGCGAGCCTGTCGCCTCTGTCAGACGCCAACAGCTCTCACTGCATCTGCAGCTGATCTCTAAGGTATCTATGCCGCCGAGAGATACCAGTTATACTCTAAGACCTTTGGGTTTAGGGCTAGGAAACTATTTTGAGAGCTCGGTATACATAGCTCTCGGGCCAGAGCGCCCCTGGTTCTGCCTAGGAGGCCACCCTGGAGGGTACCACCTTTGACCATTTGTCGCCACGCCTCTGCTCCCAAAGCTTCTGCTGCGCCGTGAGTATTGCCTTCTGCCTTTTTGGAGCATACTTCATATCACGCTGGAACCGTTCCAGTGCATAAGATGGCTCCAAGCTCAAGAGGGGTTCAGTTTCCACGCGGTATCCCTCTGTTTGAAGTCAACGGGGCTCTGCCAGGAGCTGCGTATGTTTTCACAGCCGAGCTGCTTGCAATACACCACTCAGTACGGGAGATAACGAGACGTGCCCGGTTCAGAGACCGGATTGTAAAATATATAGCGACTCATAAAGCGCCCGAAGTGCCCTGGGGTCATTGGAACCTCCATATCCCCTGGTTAGCGAGCTCGGCAAATGTCGAAATTATCTTCTGCTGGATTCCTAGGCATATGGCAATTGCGGGAAATGAGCGCGCCAAAAAGTCCTCGAGGACTGAGCGACCAGCCAGCGTTTCGCTCTTCCTCACATCGATTACATGGCAGAAATACGGGGTGGCCTCATGGCGGCTTAGCAAAGAAGATGGGAAACGGTCGAGCGGAACTTAATGTTGCGTGCCATTGCGTCGCGACTGTTCTTATGGATCTACTCCCTAATGCTGTTACAGCTTCAGGTTGCTTTATGGCCTCTCCGAATTGGACACACTCGCGGGAGGCAACGACATTTGGCGGAACACTCGCCTACGTCTTATTGCGACGACTGCGTTGTCCCCCAGACTGTTCGGCACATTCTCGTTGAATGTCCCAGTCTGGGCGATCTTCGCGCACGTTACCTGTTCTGGTACCAGGATGGGCGGGATCGCTACCGCTTGTCCCTTGTACTCGGGACTAGTTCGTGCAAACAGACTTGTGGACTATACGACTTTTTGAGGAGGCTGGACTCCTCCACTTTATTTGACTGTTTTTTTTTGTAGGTTGCTTGTTCCTGAGCTGATGGGGGGGGGGGAAGTTGGGCCTACCCCGACGCCGGAGCTTGCTTCCCTCCTGTCGCATTTTTGCTTTCTTTTCCTTCTTTTTATTTCTTGTTTTTTTGTTTGTTTTTTAGCCTGTGCTTAGCCTTTCTCTTTATATTTATCTTTGTTATGTATTATTTACATATTGTTGCTATTCGCTTTTTACTCTAGCCTACTAGTAGGCTTTAGCGTGAGTACGGTGACCTTTGCCTTTGTAGGCAGTCGAGAGATAGGCTCTGTCTGTCTCTCTCTCTCCCTCTCAATCGTCCAGAATACCCCCCCCCCTCCCCGACAATTAAATAAAGAAACTACAGTGAACACACTTACACACACAAATACTACAATATACACTCCTTGAGGGCTATGTGTGAAAACTCTGCATATGCCATATCCTTTGTGAGGGTCTCGGGAATGCTCGGTCAGACAATCAGAGGATCATCAACAACTGGGCTCATGATATTTCACACTTTCATCTCTTCAATCTATATTTTTCCTGCCTTTCTTTGCTGTAGCCATGATTAAAAGGACGCATAGAGAAAGTGTGGTGCCATCAAAAGTCTTTACTTAGATAAAACATTTGGTAGAACACAGCCATTTAACACAAATAGAGCCTGTCATAATCCTTCTATTGCAATTACACTTGTCTGATTTCTTCGTCAAAGAGGATTTTGATCTTAGTACAGATACAAACATTATTCTATCGCATATTTCAACGAGGGCTAGGCATAGGCTCGAGTTTTTTACGTTAAACATTTGAGAAAATATATAAATGGAAGCCTCCATCAACTTACAAACCTCGGCTAAATATTCCTACTTTCGTTCACGAAGATGCGATAACGATTGAACATTTTAAATCCATAATACTTTATTATTAGTATCTTAATGATTAACCTGCAGATGAATATACGAAACCTGACAAAGGTGATGATCGAAAATCCCTAAATTATTGGTTAATACTTAAATGAAACATTTTCAATCTTCCTTTAATACTTACGCTGTTCGTGACGTGATATTAAGGCTTTAGATATGAACTACACCATTTAACACTCAGAGAACTGAAATATTTAGCGGACACTCAAAGGTACAGAAATTGGCAACGGCAACACAGAACACTTTATAAAGCGCCAGGTTTTGTGAACATTGTAATCATCGGTTTGACACAGTAACTTTGGTTTATTTTAACCTAGAAAACTAAGCACATAAAACTGTGGCCCTAACAACAATAAGGTCAGAGAGATTTTGCCAAGAATGAGAAAAACGATAGTTTGGGAACAAGACCCAGTAAAAGGATATGTTGATGATGCAGCCTACTTTGTGGAAAATGTTTAGTCAGAAGTGATTAAAATCGTGAATAATGAAATCATTTGAGAGAGGAAAGATAGAGGAAGAGATGATTCTAATAGACATCAGATACTAACACTGATAAAACTGCGAGTCCAGAAATTTAGAAACCTTAATCTAACATGCATTTAAGTGGTCTATTTATCTTTTTTAATATGATTCAAAGTATTTTATGAATTTTAGAATTGTTCCACTGGAAGAACATATTTCTGTATGGCCTTTTTAACAATAATACGAGTGGAAAGAGTAATTAGTCTTTGAATATATAATTAGATCATGCCGAAGAAAATGGCTGTTATTTTTCCCAATTAACTCATGCAACAGCATAGTTTTCTACCCAGTAACAAATTTGAAAATCAATTGAAGTGTAAACATGAAAATAGGTCTGTGATCAATCTTACTCAAACCACTAAACTCGTTTAATGACTCGCTGTGTTCTTACATTCAACAACCAACTCCATAATAGGAGACCAAACAACTTATTTCACATTAGCTGGGAATTTACAACTTAATCGTCATAGTTAGCCATAGTTTCCAGTTTATCTCTTAGTGTTGTTGAGAACTTTAGCTGCATCCCATTTTTGCGCACCATACATCTAGATTATAATAATTATATCTATATATGATACGGTCAATTCAGACACAATGCAACTCCGTGACTCACTCGTTCACGACTCGCAGAAACTTCAAACCAGGACGTCTTTCTGTGCGTCACTGTGTCATTTCAGTGCTCTCAAGGATACCGGCGCGACCTCTCTTCTAATAAAGAGATTAATGGGCGTAACATTTTCATGGCACCAGTTTCGCATACCCATCAGTACTATTCATCATATTAGCCATACAACTAAAACAAATGCAACCCTTCTCTTAAAGTGCTACACATTTACGGACACAACATATGAATAACTGATATTGGAATGGTTTACAAATTCCAGAAGTTTGCCACTGTATTGGGTAAAATTTTCAGTTTGATTCCATTTTGTATAAATATATAAAAATAGAGCTTTGAAAAATAGCAAATTATAAGCAGAGAATGACAACAAAAAGATGAGGTTCGCTAAGGACCAAAATTACTTATAAAGAAATTATAACCAAGGTATCAGATGAATTTGTTTTCTAATCTTCAAATAAAAGTATTAGGGTTTTTTTGGGAAGGGGGGGGGAGTAAAGGCTAGTTGTAATGAAGTAGGGAAATTTCAGTTTTTAAAGTTGAATGAAAAAAATCTGTATAAATTAACAAATTAGGAACATTTTTCCTAAATTAATGAAAAGTGGGTTTATTTTCAAGTGAGTTTATTGACATTTCTTTTTATTTCAGGAGTTACCCAAATTTTAAGTATAATCATATTCTCTATAAAGAGACCAAATAAATTAAGTCCTAAACTCGCTGTCTTCACGATAGTAATTTAATGAAATATATTAGATATTATTAATACTTAGCATAGGCCAATGAAAGAAATTAAATACCTTTGAGTGAAGATTTGTTATTGACTGCTTGAGAGAAGAGTAATGAGAGAAAATTGGATTTGGGGCTAGGGGAGGGGGAGGCATTCTAATACTTTGTGCCTCGTCTTTTTCAGACATGATCGAACGATTCAGAATATAAGAAGTCCCATCAAATTGGCTCTCAATGAATACTTCAAGTAATTGTATTTTGATACCAGGGTAAATTTGGTCAATTATCCTACGTGAAGAATTACTTCTACAAATATTATCCATCGAAGTATTCTATCACATCTTTGGCACTTGTTTTTGTTTATGGATCTAATGCTTAAGGAGTCATTGATGGGGTAGGCTCGAAATGGATTTGATCGGGTGTTTGACGCGTTCACCATAAGGTAAAATAATAAACCAATATAGAGACCATTCGCATAATACACGCTGAGATTTCACAAGTGTCTTTTAAATATTATGTGGCAATAAAGAAGCGCAGTAGTCCAATACTAATTACGAGGATAAACTGAAATTAGCACCCGTCAAAACTTCTAGTATCCTATCCATTTCCTGTAGTATTAGATCACCGTACACTTACAAGGTTAAGTAGCTATATGAAGAGATTCGTCTATGTAGCTTTCTCTGTTTACAAAGTGACAAAAAATTATACGTTCCTTACAAATTGTCTGTTTCCTGATCACTACGTGGAAAGAACATGCATAAAAATGCCTCAGAGAGACGACTTCAAACTTATACAAAAGGATGAAGCCAAAACATTGTTTCATGCAATGTTCTACTAAAAATGTCTTTCTTTTCGAATAAAATCTTATTAATAATACAATTAATACCAAAATCGACTTCCATTTCTGTTAGAAGACACTTTCTTACCATTAAAACCTGCTATTGTTTCATCCAACGCAGGTTACTTCTCACACACAATAAATTCCACTCATAATGATCTCATCAGTTTTGGCGCAAAACCCTCTTCTAGATCTTTACAACCGTTTCCCTAGCGACGTATCTTTGGTTATCTTGCAACGCCAATTGCCTAATCCAATTCTTCACACTAAGGATCAGTTCTCATAGGTCCAATGACCATAAGAGCAATTAGTTCGTATTGAATAATTCATCTTATATAAAATTAGAGTCCATTTTAAGAGACCAGGATACTTTGAGAATCATAAGAGAATGAATGACTCGATCGTAACTAATTGACTTATTTGATAAGCGGTAATAATATAGTGTGAGCCGACATTTTTCTTGGATAACCATCATTTTACTTTAGTTATGAATTAATGCAAGTGACCCCTGTGTTTGAAACTTTGAAAGACATTTTATGTAACCTATCGAAAGATGAACGTATGGTACCAACTTAAGGCATGATTCTGACGGTCTGCTGCTCACAACACTAATTTGACGCCTCAATTCTTGATGGAATAAGCGAGGAAGTGTCTAGTAGATAAAATAGGAGTGAAAAATATGATTAGTTTTGCCCTGGTGAAGAGAGCATAATTTGGGGCAGCCACAGAGTGACATTTAATGTAGCCCCAATCTTTGCCTTACGTTAGAAACTGATCAAAATTCAAAGCGCCCTCTGGTGGCCGTAAAACACAGGCTGGAACTTTCGTTTGAATTGGAAGCAGATGTAAAAGGATTTCCTCAGAACATGAGCGAGGAGGGAATAATCTCGAAAGGTGAATTGGATTGGTTTGTGCCAAATAAATCTGGCGGGGGTTAAAGTTATTTTTTTTTGCAATACGTTTTTAATGAGGGTACCGAGTTGATTCTCTCCTGCTAAATAAGCACCAGCGTCTTCCCCTAGGCTGGGGAAGATTCCCTATAGGCACCAGAGGGGAGCAGGAGGTCGTTCGCTTCACATGCCTTGGCGTACCCAGGGGGCAGGTTAATTGTCCTTCCTGACGGAGGCGTACATAATGGTGGGTCTTCAGGCGATAGCCCTGGAGAGTTCGGGGTCGATTTAGCCACTACGAGACTCGGTCTTGCGCGAGAGGTAGTTTCAATCCGCTCGTTGCGAAGAAGCTGCCAATAAAAGGGAGCATCATTCAGGGGGCGTCCTCTTAAAGGGATCGCTGTATACACACGTATAGGACGAAAAACCAAGAAGGAAATTATGTTCAACATTGCATGTGTTAGAGCCTCATGTTGAAGTTATTTCAGTGAAAGATTGTAAACAAAGAAAACAACTGAAGAGGAGTGTGCGGACTTACAGAAAAGTGTTTGTGCGTCTTACGATTCCATAATACTTGCTGGCATTCAGTTATGAAAATTAAAAATCGTTTATGACTTATTATATTTATATATGGACGTCCCTGGCTCTAATTAAGCATAATAGTAGAAAGCGCACTAAACTACATTGTTCTGCACACTAATAAAAGCAATTATCGTTTGAATAAACATCGTACAGCCAAGTAAGCTAGATTAATCAATTAGCGAACTACTACTTATGGTACTTTCAAACGAGCAAGCTAATTTCACTTCTAGACTTCACCTCCATCAAAAACCACAGAATAAAATGAGTTTCATGATTTAATTTTGCTTGACTGGGGTCACAAGAGTGTCGAGTTCCGCCCTCGGACTTTTCAATACGAACCCAGAGTTCTGTTTCTCGGAAGACTATCTGTGAGAGCAAGTCTGTCCTGTCCCAGAGTCTTCCCTTCCAGCTAGATAATGTCCATCACTCTTGGCTTCGACAATGTGTGAGAAACCTCTGGTACAAATATCAGGCTCCAATCGCCCCGACACTTGACTGACTGACGATAATTTCGCGCACAATAGAAATCTTCATATTTTCGAACGATGTTCTGAATAATTGTTGTTGTTTCCTCGCTCCCCAGAAACAGATGACCTCTGCCCCTTCCGGCTGGTTGAGAGGTTAAGGGAGAAGGCCTTTGAATTTGTAGCTTTTACTGTCAGCTCAGCCCCGTCAACGTTATCACAATTAAGTGTGATCGCGCCTTTTCTCAGACTGTGCTTAGGGGCCATGTTTGAAGGGAATGTTAAGACGAAACTCGGTTCATTCTTACTGGCTTTTAACAGGAGATGCTAACATTTTCCGCTAACTAATAAGAGAACAAAGAAAAATAATCTAAAGTTTCGGATAATACCTTTTCGTAGTACGAATCGACAACGATAATGCAGTAAACGGTAACCAGACAGACCAGGTAGGAGGAAACGTCTGCCGCCCCAGTGTAGACGCCATCTGTCAAGGCTACGATGAGGGCCATCAAGTTGTAGCCGACCGTGTAAAAGAACCATGTCGACAACAGGCAAGTCGCACCCTGTAAGGGATATAGAGATTTAGGATGGTCGTATTCCATGGATGGAGGTATCCCATCTCCAGGAATGGTGGGATCCACCGAACCTTTAAGATGGTGACATCAATACACCCCTACCCGGCTAAAAGAAACTTCCGTCCCTTTGCCTAACCAAAGGTGGACTATTAACTTGACAAGTGGCAAAGCCCGGCCCGGTCCAGCCCCTGAAGGATGATGTGCTTGTAATTCAAAATTCCTTATTATGGGGTGCGTTTTCGTACTTTTGAATCTATGGTGCTCTGCTGTCCAAACGGGTTCGAGAGTACTTCGAATACACCTTTGCCCTCTCCACCGTTCAGAGGTAAAGAATTTTAGTGTAGTGATCATTTTAGCCTAAGTTGTGTACTTACTACTCGCGGTCACAACTATTTTTTCTTTCTCGGATCTTTTCTTACCATAGTCTTCTACCGGAGGTTGACAGAAATCCTTAAAAACCTCGTTTAAAGATAACTTAAGCTCTCAAACTTAATACCTCAAAATGAAATTGTAATAACACAAATACAAAAGTTCGATAAAAAGAAATAATAATCTTTGGTATATACAGTGGTGAGCCAGAAACGCGTCAAAGAAAGCAGCCCGCGGGCCATCATTCGGCTTGAAACCTCTAGTTTGTTCATTCCCCACAATTCACCCCACTTCCAACCCCTAACGGTCAATGCAGTGGATCCTCGTTCTACGACCGGCATTTAAGAATAAAACTAATATCGTGGTAGGAACAAAACGCGCGCATCGGATAATGTGCGCGAATCCCGACGAGTCACTTAATTGCTCACTGAAATGGGGTTGTGCGAGCTTGATAGCTATTAATAATTATTATCAATTCGCAGTGATTTCTCTGGTATCTTTTAATTACTTTATATTTAATGATTATTTCAAATTATGTAAGGTCATGACGCCAAATTGAAGAGAGCAAAACAAACAAACCCCCAAATAGCTTACATTAACAAAGAGAGTGATTCGCAACCTCCGAAAATACATAACAGTCCTACTGCACCCCAATATTTACCTTCGATGATGACCTACTCTTGACGATAATATTTGTTCTTCATTATTTTTTAATTTATATTTAATATTAAATTATAAGTATCGGTTTTATTATAAGTCAATACTTTTTACTTGAGAAGGCTAAAATAAATTAACTTTAAGGACAAATGTGGCGACTTATTTTGGGGGCTCTTGGCGCTTCGGAAAAGGTGAGACAAGCCATCAGTTAAGTGTGATTCGTGCAACAAATTTTCGATGTACGAACGATCTTCTGCAGCGAATTAAGTTCGTTTCACGGGGTTCCACTCTACGAGAGTTATAGACAATACCAATGAAAGCTGTTTTAAAGTGAAAGGCTTTGGGGGGGGGGGGGGGTCTTGATCACAAGTATCGGACTAGGTTTGAAGCATCATGCTCCATCCTTCAACTGTACATAGTTTGAGCAGAGATGAATCCTGTCACCATTAGCAGGATGCAACATTTCCTTCTCTCTCTCTCAGGCGTTATTATTAATGATATTATTATTCTTTTATTTACTTCCCATTTTGTATAAAAGAAATGATTTGGGTCAAATTTTGTCAGTGGTTGTTCGCCTAAGGATGGAGCGCGATGCTTCGAAACTAGTTCCAACCTAGTCAGGTACGAGTGGCAATATAAAAAAGACCCTTCTATAAAAAAAACAGCTTTCATTTGCATTTAACAACCAACGTGTACACTACGCTAATACTACAAGAGTGAGGTGGAAAGGTTTAATAAGCTATCGTATGAGTAGTGGCGAGCCAGGAAATACATCCGGTGTACGTATTAAAGAGTCCCTGGTTCGCAACCCCCCTAGTTTGTTCACCCCCGACCGGACTCATCACTCACAACCACACAGAAATGGACATCTCAACGACGCCTCTCTTTCACACCGCATCGCTTACTTGAAGGGCGCGATGCTGCCCCCATCCCTCCCCCATGCTCATACGGGTCGAAAACTGGGGGCACTTAATCGCGCCCCTTCAATCCCTTTTCAATAGTCGACGAGGTCCTCAAAACGGATAATGAAATTAGCAACTGACTGGCGCATAACTCAAACTCGACGCACCGCCTGAGTTGCGACAGGTTCCTGCGAACGCCTAAATAATTTGTGTCCTCGCCGGGATCGAACCCGGTACCCAGGTGTTAGAAGTTCAACGAAAGATACGAGAACTGTGCTCCACACCGAATGCCCCAGGGGTTCAAAATTAGGGTTACGCGACAAGAACTCGAAATCCGAACGGGTGGGTCCTTTTACCTTTTTCACTCCGATCATGAGCAGTAATCCAACGGGGGCGTAGAGGCACGAGGCGATCACCAGAGCCCAGAGGACGCCTTGAGCTGAAAGAGGGACGCGAGAGATTATGCCGGAGATTTCTGATGACGATTGCACCTTGGCCAAAATCCCCGCTAGGGAAGATGAACCGAGATTAACCATTTTGGACTCCCTCCTCGGAAATGGGGGTTGGATTAACGCCATGAGTCACATTAAAGGCATTTATGAAGTTGACGTAGCAGTGCCATTGGGTATGGAAACACACGGCGTTACATTGGGTATGGAAACACACGGCGTTTCATTGGGTATGGAAACACACGGCGTTACTAAAGTTTCATAACACACAGTCGTTATTGATAGGCCGTGCAAGCTGAGGCGGACGGGCGGGGGGAGAGAGAGAGAGAGAGAGAGAGAGAGAGAGAGAGAGAGAGAGCGGAGGCAAAGGGCTCGGTCGGCCTCATGATCGACTCGGTTCTTTCGCTCTCCGGTCCCGACTCTCAGAGAGGACTCTCCGATATGGGAGGTTGTCCGGAGTCGTAATTCATGACTACAGCAAAGTATGGTTAAAAAGGAGCAAAATTTTTTGGGGAGGGGAATCTAATAATAAAAAGCTGTTGTGGTCTGCCGAGACAGGGAGCGAAAGACAGCGGGATTGAGAGTTGCTCTAGAAAGCTACGCGTAGCACGACACTTGAGGTCTGCGCAACTCTTTGGATTATTTGCCCCTGCAAAATCATTAGAGGTTTACAGGAGACACGAAGACTCTAGCTTCCTATAGACTAAAGTAAATGATATAAGAGTAGAGCAGAACATCGAATCTGGACGAATCCTGATCCCATACAAGGATGATGAGGTCTTGGTAGTATCTAACGAATGAGAATAAAATGCCATAAATGTCCTCTCTTCAAATTTAAAATATGGCGGTGGTTTCTGATAAAAATAATTTATATCTGAATAAATAACCGAGTGACTTTAGGAAATTCAATATGTGCTGTTCTGATATGCGGTCTACCGACATGTTTGATGTTCTAATATTCATTCTACCTCAACTTAAACGTTCTAAACAGTACTCCACTGGGAGAAAATCCGACGTTAAAACAAAGGGTGGTTAATTTTGAAGGTTAGGTAAAGGGTGATCAGCTTTGTATTCTATTTGAATGGCTCATACAGCCCTGTTGTATAATTCCAAGTTGACTGAAAGTGAAAACTAACGACCCTTTCTTTACTTCCTAAACTTCAAAACATCCCACCATTTTCTTAAACAATATGTTAGGAGAGAAAATATTCTACATGGCAGACCTCTGGGGGTAAAATCAAAATTTAGAAAAAGGGGGACTGGGGTGTCTAGCCACCTGTGGTTTTCGAGCACTTCACTTGCATAATAACAATTGGAGAACCACTGAATTACACGTAGGCAACACCCACCAGTCCAAAATTGGATTTCAGTAGTCAATAATAACTCTCGTCTCGCCTAAAAAGCGTCATGAATGTCGAAGATTTGCTACACTATGAGCTACTCATGTGGACAATTTACTCTTCAAGGTACTACTCATGTGGACAATTTACTCTTCAAAGTGCTACTCATGTGAACAATTTACTCTTCAAAGTGCTACTCATGTGGACAATTTACTCTTCAAAGTGCTACTCATGTGGACAATTTACTCTTCAAAGTGCTACTCATGTGGACAATTTACTCTTCAAAGTGCTACTCATGTGGACAATTTACTCTTCAAAGTGCTACTCATGTGGACAATTTACTCTTCAAGGTGCTACTCATGTGGACAATTTACTGCTCAACGTGCTACTCATGTCTAGAATTCGATCATCCTCTCGATAGCTTCCTGACAAGCGGCACGACGAGGAATAAGGCCGGAAACTAACTGCCCATACTCGGCCTATGGCTTCCCCAGCTCCCATTTACGGGTGGTGCCCCGTTGAAGAATCGCCCGGAAGGGGTCGATCTCCCCCTTGGGAATGTACTTACTAGGGGCGAGACACGATATTTTGGTGGTAGTGAGCGCAGTGCCGTTGAAGAGAGCAGACAGATTAGCTCCCTGGGGGGCGCTCCAGTTGGTCAGCGGGGGCAGGGGACCGTCAACTACGACCGAGGAAAAGGCGCTCCCGTTGGTCACCCTTGGCGTGGGGCCGTCCACCCCGACAGAGGAGAAGGCGCTCCCGTTGGTCAGCGGGGGGTCGTCAACCTCGACTAAGGGGAAGGCGCTGGCGTTGGTGAGGGGCTCGAGGGTGACGTTGGTGAAGGCGGTGTCGTTGCGGATGGTCTTCGCCAGGGGGATGAACCCGAAGGGGCAGAGGGAGGAGGAGAACGAGTACGAGGATCCCTCCAGCTCCTCGTCAGCGATGGTTTTGTTGATGGTCGAGGACGACCTGTACGAGTCGTAGCTCTCGAAGAGAATCAGCGAGAACACCAGCGCCTGGGTGATGCTGGCTACCTGCGGAGGAGGAGGAGGAACCAGACATCAGCTGGATGAAAACGCGAAAACCAACGAGGGCAGGGCGAGAGGCTTTCCGAAAGAGAGAGAGAGAGAGAGAGAGAGAGAGAGAGAGAGGGAGAGAGAGAGAGTGAAGTGGAGTTAGGGGGGGGGGGGAAGGGCAACCCTTTTACGAATCCCAGAACCAACCATTAATGATTCAAGAGTTTTAAATTGACTCACCCTCCACAATTCTTCTCCGAGGCCGCTCCCTACATTGCCCCCTTCATGTCCTCTATTTAAAGATTTTGGCCTGTACATGCATCATCAGGACACCTGATGAAATTTCATGAATTTTATTTGTAATCTAAAATTTCATGAATTTTAATTATGATTTGAAGTTTCATGAATTTTAATCACGATCTCAAATTTTAAGAATTTTTTTTTATCATCTGAAATTTCATGAATTTTCTTTATGATCTCAAAATTCATAAATTTTAAATATGATCATAAATTTCATGAATTTTATTTATATTCTAATAAAATTTCATGAATTTTATTTACAATCTGAAATTGCATGAACTTTATTTAAATCTTAAATTCCACGAATTTTAATTATAATCTGAAGTTTCATGAAGTTCATTCATGATCTCAAATTTCATGAATTTTATTTCATTAATTCTAATTATGATCTAAAGTTTTATGACGTTCATGCATGATCTAAAATTCATGAATTTTATTTATGATCTGATATTTCATGAATTTTATTTTTAATCTGAGATTTCATTCATTTTAATTATGATCTGAAGTTTCATGAAGTTCATTCATGATCTCAAATTTTATAAATTTTATTCATGATCTGAAGTTTCATGAAGTTCATTCATGATCTCAAATCTTATAAATTTTATTCATGATCTGAAGTTTCATGAATTTTATTCATGATCTCAAATTTCATGAATTTTATTTATAATCTCAAATTTCATGGATGATATTTTATGCCTAGTTGACTGACCGGTGTTGCAATGGTGAAAATTTAGATTTGGAATTTACAGATCACCATTTTTTGCAGCTCGCCCTCGCGGGGTGTGGAAGGGCCACATTTACTTTGGGGCGTCATCGAACATGTTGTGACACATGGAGCCTGGAGCACGAAACGCCCCTCCTCACCACCACATGTTTAAAGGAAACTAATGGAGTTATTCACACGAGATTTCACTTTCTGTGCGGCGGCCTCGGTGAGAATAATCTTCGTGCTAACACACACTGTTTATATCTGTGGTTAATGTATAGTCCCGGTACCCCTGGTGCCTCCCGGACCTATTTTGGTTTCTAGCTGCTCGTTCATCAGCTAAGCTCCAGGGACTGTGATTAATAAACATGTGTGCATGATGTTTGTGGCTACACCCGCGTGCAAATGAATTAAAACATAGAGTGAACGAACACCCAGAACATCTCTTTTATTTTACAAAACAAAAAATAGAGAATGATTTGACATTTAAGACTTAATGTGACTTCCTCTATTCTTCAGTAGCATTTGAACACATTCTGGCATTGGATTCATTAATTTTGAACAATCACGCGCCATTTTCGGATCTTCCATAACCCTATATTTTAAGAACGAGATTTTTTGAAGGTTTGAATAAGATTTTTTCTTTTAGTTCGGTTGTCATTTAAATTTTTTATCAAAGTTATTTCTAATAATTCCTTTATAATAGAAAAAAATAAAATGGTAAAGTTCAGAAATAAATATAAGTATCGAATTTGTGTGACTTTTTTAGAACTAAAAGAATTACAAATGGTGAAGTTCAGAAAATTTATTAAAATTTTGGCATGGAAATTATTATAGCAAATTTAGATGGAGAAAAGAAAAAAGAATCATGATAGGCCGTAGGACACAGACTGAAGAAGAAGAAGAAGAAGAAGAAGAAGAAGAAGAAGAAGAAGAAGAAGAAGAAGAAGAAGAAGAAGAAGAAGATGAAGAAAAGGGTGTTCAGGGTGTTAAAATAAAGAGTCTATAAAGGGAATTAAAAAAGGTGGTTAAGATTAGCAAATAAGGCCGTAGGACACACCCCGCAAGGGTGCCTGTGTAACCAAGCTCTTCCTGTTAAGGAAGAGAACAGCGGCTTGTGATACTAGATTTTAATCAACGCAGCTTTCACAAATTGCCCCATCATTCTCAATCGGGTTGATATCTCGACTCTTTGCAGTTCACTTTAGGACTTTTATAGGCTTCATAAACTCTTTATACCATTATTGAAGTGCAGCTTGGGGACGGATCTTGGCGAGAAACTCCTGAACAATCCAGGAAATCGCTTTTCCAGCTCAGGATGAACCTATCTTCGAAGGACCTCAATCAATTGTTGCCATTTCATTATACCGTCACTTGGGTGTAAAGAAGCAACACAGTAGTGACCAAAGCACCCCCGCCCCTCAAACATCGGCTTGCCTAGTGTTTGACAATGCGTCAATATGGCAGTCGCGAAGTTATTACTTTGATGACATTGGAACATGGAAGCTACAGTCTCCCTGGACGTTGGTAATAATGATAATAATAATAATAATAAGTCTTTTGTAATGCGCTCTTCAAGGCCTGAGGCCTTCCCAGAGCGCACGTTGTGCTGAGATGAGAATGGAAATTCAAGAGGGGGGAGAAGGCAATACTGAAAAAATGCGTTTTCAGGAGACGCTTAAATGTGGTAAGAGAGGGAGAATACCTGATTTCAGCAGGAAGAACATTCCGCAACTTAGGGGCGCAGATTGAGAAGGAGCCGTCCCCCATTGAGCAGAGGGATGAACAAGGAATATTCAAAAGAGGTGCATGTGATGACCGAAGGGCCCGAGGGACATGGCGTGGCGAGAGGGCAGAAGATAGGTAAGACGGGGCCTTGTTGTTTAGGGCCTTAAATGTGAAGAGAAGTATCTTGAAGTGAGTACGGGATCTGATAGGGAGCCAGTGCAGTTCATACAGCAAGGGTTTCGAGGGAGAGAAGCGAGTGCGACGGAGGAGAAGCCGGGCGGCATAGTTCTGTACAAGTTGAAGGGAGCGGAGAGAGGAGGATGGCAGATTCACAAGCAGAGAGTTACAGTAGTCAAGGCGTGAGGTGATAAGGGCATGAACAGCAGTCTCAAGACTTTGGCGATCAAAGTGAGAGCGAATGCGAGAGAAGTTACGAAGGAAACATAGAGAGGATTTGCTGACATTGTGGATATGAGGCTTAAAGGAGAGATGCTCATCAAAAACAACACCCAGATTTCTAACGCAGTCAGAGAAAATTATAGTATTACCGCCCAGAGTAAGCGAGAGAAAGAGAGATTTAGATTTTTTGACAAGAGCAGGGGTGACGACGAGGAGGACCTCAGTTTGGGAGTGATTAAGCCTGAGGAAGTTGGTAAAGAGCCAGTCAGAAATGGAGGAGTAGGCAGCCAGGTCAGTGATAGAGTAGGCAAGAGACGTGGGGGATGAGGAAACGAAAATTTGAGTGTCATCAGCATAGAGGTGGAAGGATAGACCAAGATTACGGAGAAGGGAACTAAGAGGGAGAAGGTAGATATGAAATAGTAGAGGACCAAGGACAGAGATGTGTCACTCCAAAGCAAATGGGGATAGAGTTGGATGAAACGTCGCCAATCACAACGGATTGGGCACGAGACGAGAGGTAAGAGCGGAACCAGTCAAGCACGGTGCCTGATATGCCGAGGAAAGAGTGGAGACGATCAAGTAGGACGGTATGGTCAATAGTATCGAAGGCAGAGGAGAGGTCGAGTAGAACGAGGATGGAGGCACAACCCCTGTCCGCGGCTCTTCGTAAGCAATCAGACACATTGAGAAGGGCAGTTTCTGTGGAGTGACCTGACTTGAAACCAGATTGATAGGTTTCATCAATGTTACATGCCACCATGTGACTGTTGATGCGTGAAGCAACCACTCTCTCCAGAACCTTAGAGAGGAAAGGAAGTTGCGAAATCGGGCGATAATTGGAAGGGCCAGTGGGGTCCAGTTGAGGCTTTTTAAGAATCGGAAGGATGTGGGCACGTTTGAAGGAAGAGGAAACAAGACCAGTTGCAAGTGAAGTGTTGAACAGGTGAAGAAGTGTTGAGAGGATAGCAGGCAGAAAGGCTTTTCAAAACTGAATACTACAGTTAGTTAGTTAGTCAGCGCTAATCCTTCCATGATACTGAGAGGATCCCCCACCAGATAATGGTCTGCTCGAGGGCCAAAGGAGCCGGTCCTCTTTTGGGGAGAGGTGCCAGGAAGTATTATGTTTTTGACACTAAACAGCGTTCAGGTGGAAGCCTTCGTCACCTCGGGGGAGAGGGATCTGTTCCGCGTCAGAGGTACGTGGATATAGATACCCATCGGCAGGATTCCTTGGAACAGAGTGTGTGTGCGTGTGTGTTGTGCTGTGAAGGCGGGAGAGGATTAAAGCAGTATGTGTGACGTGAGTGGTATAAGATCTACCCCCCAGTACAAGGCTGAGCACAGCGCGTCCACCAATCGGTAGCCAGATCTCTACATGCGCTGATGTTTGTGTCCGCTCATGCCGGGATTCGGAATCGAACCCGGTACCACGTCGTTGGGAGGCCAACGCCGTATCCACTCGGCTAGCATGAGCTCTCTGAATACTATATTTCTCTAATTATCATTGGTCCTTTTCTTTTATTTCAGTCAGTGCCCATTTGTAGGTTTTCTTTCACTACCTTTGTCCGGAGTTGTTTTTGCTTTTTTAACAAACGCAGATCTTTTCAACCCACATCTAAAAGGCGTATGTAAGCATTAGAGGAACTGATGCCATTTCAACTTTAACTCTGTTCAGATTGTCACTTGTCTTGCGAGTTTTTTTTTTACTTCTCCTGATAATATACACATCGTTCTTGTTCGTTTTTTTTCTTTTACGATCACAGCTTCCTTTTCGTGTTAGGGAAACAGATCCTGTTTCCATATTCAGCTTAATAACGCAGCTAATATTGGTAAGACACCTATAATTTTAGAATTTCCCTGCAGGTTTTTGATGGTGATCATATATTGTAATAATCTTTAGTTTATTACGAGTCATACACTATATGCTGAAGTAAACCAATGTGACATATAAATTTCAATGCCGCCATAAGGACTGCAATCCTCATCCTCATCATGTCTAAAATGGCATGACAATAACCCTCAGCCGAAGATTGACCTAAGGATAGTGCTATTAAACCTCACTACGAGAGAACACGGACAACAAATAACGAGAAAACCCCATGTCGAAAACACAAATAAGCTCAGAAAAAAAACTCAGACACCCATCACCTAAGAATTATCGAAGCCATGTTCATCAATGAGATGAACATAAACTCAACACACAACGTACACGCTCAGACAGAATCATCCATCTCTTCCATTACAAGGAGAGTTACTGGACAAAAGAATCCTTCGTCTGAATAACTTTAAACAGTCTGTCCAGTGATGAATTCAACGTTTTTGCGCAGTGACCAGAAACATCAGTTGCCTCTTCTTGATTGGCTTCCCCAACGGCATTTCTGTTGTTAAATTGCCTGAAATCTGCTTAAATGTCTATACTGCTACATATCTTCCATGTCTCAGATTTTTCTTAATTATAGGGAATCGCTTGTCTCTTACAGTTCTTTGCGATTTTTTTTTCTGGTCAAAGCCTATATTTGTTCAGCTTGCCTGTTGTGACCTTTTGCTGATAATTATTCTTAGCCCGCGTATGTTTGTGTCAGCGCGAGCTTTTATTTGGTCAGGTGCTGACCTTTGATAGTTGTTTCCATCATGTGTATGTTCGTGTGTTTCCGTGCGATTCTATTTGTACAATTTGACATATATTTTCTTTCTCTTTCTAATTCTCTTAAGTTCTTTATTTATTACACTTGTAATATTATTGCCTTAATTTACACATATAGCAGTTTTTAGGATTTGATAAATCAACCGAGTGTCGATTTGTGGAGTTCCTCGCTGGGCCTATTAAATCCGGCAATTTCGGTCCCACAGGCCTACCTATTTTACAAAACGAGCCCTACAGATTATCCCCTATTAGTAATGGAGTTACGCATTATAAATACATATTAAGTACGTATTTAAGGCAGACCTAATGTTTGACAGTTTTTAACACTCGTGCAGGGCATCGGTATTCGTAAGCACATACATCTGTACGTAACAAAATGGGCCTATAAATTATGCCATGTTCTGCCATTTAGTGCGCAATAATATATAATTTATCTTACAATTTGGTCTCATCCTCTTTTCTACTGCTATACTAATGCTATAATTATGACAGTACATATGTATATACTTAGTTTCAACACGCAAGATAGCTATAGAGTAATGAGGCGTGTTTATATTTAGGCCTATTCCTCTTTCATTATAATACGCCGCTGCAATATAAAGCCTACAAAAGGATTAAAAAAACATATAAATTACGGATTTCTGACAAACGTGATTCGTCTCCCAGAGCGCGTGAAGACGTCAGGTCTGCCGTTATTCTCTGGTACCGTTACAAGGCTTTATTGAGTTCCCCCGATGCTCATACGTAAGGGTTTCGACATGGAGCCTATTTTGCCTCGCAAGGCACTTTTGGCTTGTTAGTGACATGAGCAAAACTATACATTGTTATTTTAAAAAGATATCATATATAAAATTATTAATTTACATCATTATTTTAATAATATGTTTTGTATATTGAGGTAACTCCCATTTTTATATACACCAACTATGTACACTTAATATTCAATAATTAAATTACTGGCATTGTACATTTTACTTCGGTCTAGCAGAACAGATATTCTTTCTACATCGACGGACATTTACTATTCACCTTTTTAAAAAATTGAATTTAGGCCGTTAAATTGATTATCACTGGAATACTTTCGACGTTTGTTATCAATAAATTATATAAAACTGTACTCAAACGTATGGCGTGAGTGTGTGTCTTCATCTTGCTCCGGGTTAATCAACATCGAGCCAATGTACGTAATCACAGTGAACAATCTGCGCTTTGTCTACATATGTACAATCTTAACCATAGCATTAACTGGAACAGTGCCAAACCAGGCATAAAATGCAGTAATTATATTTCAAGAAAAATATTAGAATGTATCGCCATTAACGCGTTCCCAAATTTCAACTTTAGCCCTGGTTTGTTCATGCTAGACCCCATTGTCACTACATATATAAAATCTCAAATAAAGTTGTTTCAGGATTTTGTACCCCCTAATTAAGGTTCATAGGTGGGTAATCTAATCCCCCCTTCCACTATTTAAGGCAATGTATGTCCAGCCTCCTGTTCATTCTTTGAAAAGGTCTCTAAGAATAAAGACGAAAGCGCTCGGAATCATTTTTCACTTTTCCTTTGTGGGTGTATCTGTGTAAGTGAGATATTACCACCCACTTTTGGATCGGGAGGACAAAAATTAAACTATAGTAAATTAAGTAGTTTACAATAGAAATAAGCAAAGTAAGTTAATACATAAGAAGAAAAAAATGGGAAAAATTCAATAAACTAAATAAAGTAATTTGCTAACAGTAAATACACAAAAGAGGAAAAAAACCCCCAAAATAATGTGAAAATTAAACCGAGGCTGAGCTCCGAAGAAAGTGACAAATTTCCGTGACGGTGAACGACCAAGGAGATGATTTGGCGCGGTTCTCCGCTTGGCTCAGATTATAGTTTTCGACTCTTTTTTGAGCCGAATTTCTTGAGTTAGAGTTCGATCAATCACGAAGATGATTTTCCTACAAAAAGAAGATTAGGAATAATAATCTCAAACTAAATAAAGAAAGCAATAGTCCCTTCAGGAAGGGACTTAAAAATACACATGAAATTACCTTAAAAAAGTATAAATGAGGTAAAAAATAATACACAAAAACCTCAGCCTTTTAAAAAAGGGCTTATAAATGAACAATCACCAAAAAAATTACCCTTAAAAGGTAAAGGTTATACACAAAACACTTTTAAGGGGGCACAAAAATATAGAAAAGAAAATATGCACAAGTCAAAAATTGATAAATATATACAAATAAACTTTAGGAAAACGGGACACACACAATGGAAAGCCAACGCACCTTTCTGTTGATGTTTCCGAAACTGGAGTCAAAGTTTGGGTTTAAGGTTTGCCCGATCTCGGGTCGTCTAGGCGCCGTGCGTCCAATGGGCGCGCGCGAGGTGGTGGTTGGTTGTCTGAGAGTGAGACCAGTCGCATTCGGACGATAGTTAAATAATTTGCGCGACTGTTGAGTTTCCGATGCTTTCCATTAAAATATATATATATATATATATATATATATATATATATATATATATATATATATATATATATATATATATATATATATATATATATATATATATATATATATATATATATATATATATATATATATATATATATATATATATATATATATATATATATATATATATATATATATACTGCCATTGTCTACAGCAATGGCAGCGTTATTCACTCTAAACTCTCTCATGGCGTCCCTCAAATCCGGGAAAGGATCAACAGGAACACCTACATTATGGTGCGACTCCAAAATCGCCGGAGCCTGCGAATGGCCGAAACCGTCTTCATCCAAATGAATAAACCACCAATTAAGGTGCAGCTTCAGCCAGAGACCCTCCTTCCGACAACCTGGTGCCTTCGTGGTGACCATCCACATTCCTTGAATGTGATTGATCTTGATCTTGATGAAAAAGGTGAGAAATTAGTTAGAGATTTGATAGGTGTGCAAAGAGTTATTGTAGGGTTTGCCTTGGTTTAGATGGCATCACACGTTTTCTTCTTTTAATTTTTATTTTATTTTCGTTTTCCATTTTGTCTTCAGAGCCACCGGTGTAGACCACTGGTGGCTGAGTTAATCGCATGACGATCATTTGTTTCCTTGTTATATTTTACTTTTTAATATATATGCACAAAACATAATCACAAAACGCACGTGATCTTTAAAACGTAAAATTTCAAAGGAAAGAAAACAAACGACAGCCCAAGCGCTTTCGTTGCTAAAACATCTTCAGGGCCAAGTACAAAGGTAAATGACAAGGAAAAATGGAGCGAACATATCAAAAACAAACATGGGACGTCATAAATAAAAGACTAATGACACGTCATCCCCAGAAACAAACGAATGACGAGAAATACAGTCTAACTGAATAAATAATTATAATACAAATTTATATAAAATTATCAAGTTTAAAAAGCCCATCACTAACATTAAAATTCTGGTGCTGCGTAGATTTAATAATTGCTGATACAATAAGATTCCGTTCTCTAGGACCATTGACATAAAATAGAGCTTTTGCTCCTGACCAATCAATCTGATGGCCATTGGAACTTATGTGTACAAATAAGGTATTAGAGGTCTGCCCTATCCAGCATCTATATTTGCGCTGGGTGATCCTCACAGATACACCTTTACCAGTTCGACCAACATAAAATTAGGTGCAGGAAGTACATGGAATTGCATAAATGCAACAACTTTTGTTAGATGGCGAATTTTTAGTCAACAAATTCTTTAAAACCAAATTAGAAGTAAAAACGACACGTACATTAATTGAGGAAAAAAGCTTGGAAATATGTCTAAAATTATCATTATATGAAATACTCGAAAAAACTTTCTTAAGGAAAGTTTTTAGGTCATTATTATAAAAATATTTGGGGGATGACGCCAAGGAACTATTCAAAGAATACTAATTTTGTAAATACACTCAAATTCCCGGTCCACAAATTCGGGGCTACAAACTCGTAGTGCGCGTAAAAACATGGAAATAAATACATATTTTCTAACATTGCTTGGATGGTTCGAGTAAAAAGGAATGCACAGAGGAACATAGGTAGGCTTTCTATAAACTAAAAATTTAAAACTTTGCTCAGTACGATGAACAGGACAGTCCAAAAAGGGTAGTTTAGTTTCAACTTCAACTTCATAAGTGAACCTCATGAAAGGTACTAAGCTATTTAGTTCGTTCAGAAAAGTCTCAACATTACAATCATTGGGCTATGCACAAAAATATCATCGACATACCTAAGACAAATACTATTTCTTGGCAGGAACTCCGATTCAAAAAATTCCATGTAAAGGTAACTAAGTAGAGGCAAGAGGGGATCTCCTATTACCATTCTGAAGCGTTGTAAATACCATTTACCATCAAAGTTAATGGAACATTTTTTTTATGCACAATTCAATCAGCTTGATACAAACATTAGTGGAAAAAGTTAATGACACTTCATTCAAAACTTCTGGCAAGTAACTGAGAAGGTGAGCATAGAAACCGACATAGGGTAGGTCAACACCATAATAGGGTACCAACCTTCAAGGAGAGCGCACCTCCTAATACAAATTCGGAGAAAACAATAAAACCATGCCCATGGGGACCTCAATACAAGCACACACGTAAAAGAACAATACATCAATATAATCAATAGAACGGGAGTCTAGCCTTCGTATTGGTGAACCTCAACTTCCAACTCAATTCCACAGTGAACGAGACCCGCCCACCCCAATGATCGCGAAGTACTATATTTACTGGTATACGTAAATTCCATAAAAGCTAAAGGATCCAGGAGGAAGTGCTACAGAAATGTCAAGTGGAAGATAGAGTGACTCATGGCGACCCTAAGAGAAGCAAACAAGAGACAGATACCGAAAATGAACTACCGAATGTTCCCCATTCTCAAAGAATGCAGAAAATTGCCGACAAACTAAGAATTTACAAAGATATGTGAGGCCATAGAACGGAGCGGATATACTGTACACCATAGAGATACAGAAGACTGATCAAAGCCAGTATAAAGAGCTTCAAGCAACCACAGCAATGGAGTTATGGGGCGGTGGTAACGATTCTATTATTTGTTGCGCAAAGGTAACCAATTTGTGGGTGCTTGTTCGGTAATTATAAGAGGGGTGTAATGAAGAGTCCTCGTTGCCGTTTCTCTGCTCAAAATCATCCGTCTAGAGCAGTGTGAGGGAGAAGGTTCCGGTAGAGTTGACTCGAAGGGGAACGAGTACTTTAAGTAGTGGGCCTACTTTATGCCCCTGTTGAATTGGTTCTGACTTCTTATACTCCTTATAGTTTTCCACGAGGGATTATGCGTTAGGCTGTGTTTACCGAAGGTGTCTTCGTGGTTGAGGTCAGAAAAGGACTTCGAAAGGACGCGGAAGAAGAAAATAACTAAATTCTTAAATTGGCATACCAAAAGGGGCAAGCGGAAACGTCTCGAGTTCTTTACGGTCAGTGAGTAGGCTTCTGATTTACGCAAAGTATCGAGTCTAAAGGTGGCAGTATTTAGGCGAGTTTAACGGGGTTTCGTAACGCTATTAAGGGACTGATTGATTCTCTGATTAACCGATTCTGATTGACTAATCTTGACTAATGAATTTTTACTTAATGATCGAATGAATTAACTGCCGAATTGAAAGTCTGTCTAAATATATTGTGTATCGTCTCCAAGGGGCATGACTTTGACTTGTCTGTGGGGCGGACCCAGTGATCTAATTTGTTCGTTAGTTCCACCCCTTGGGCGGAGTTCCGACAGCTATGTGTACCTGTTGTAGCTACATAATTCCCATATCTCAGATCTATCTTAATTATAGGGAATCGCTTGTCTCTTACAGTTCTTTGCCAAATTTTGCTGGTCAAAGCCTGTATTTGTTCAACTTGCCTGATGTCTCCCGTTAGGACCTTTTTAGCTGAATATTATTCTCAGTACGCGTATGTTTGTATGTGTGTGAGTTCGTATTTGTTCAGGTGGTGACCTTTGATAGCTGTTTGCAGCGTGCGTATGTTCATGTGTTTCCGTGTGACGCAGACGAACCGCTTTATTTATATCTATTTGATAGATGTACAAGTTGATATGTATATTTTGTTTCTTTTCTAATTCCCTTTGGTTCTTTACTTACACGTGACATATTATTTCCTTAATTTACAGAAATAGCCATTTTTAGGATTTGATAGATTTACCGAGCGTCCATTTGTGGAGTTCCTCGCTGGGACTAATAAATCCTGCGACTTAAGGGACACAGGCCTACTTATTTTACAACATGGGCACCACTAAGTAAACGGCCTGTTGGGATAGACTAAATCAGGACACATAACACGAACTCAACCTGAGGAAATTTGTGTCTCTCCAGAAGAAAACCAGAATTTTGACTAATAGAAGTAATATAAGAACATAAGAAAATGACTCTGCAAAAGGATAATCGATAACCTATACGAAACAGTTTCTGTTCTTATCCCCAAGTTTATTCCCATCTAGCATCATCATCTATAAATCATCCAATCCCAAGCCTATTCAATTCATCTACCAGTCGATTTGTAAATCAATTTCTACCAAACTCTTTTATAATCCTAAATTTATCCCGCTTAATCGCATTGCTACATATCCTATCTTGCCTACTAAAAATAAGAGCCTTACCTATGTCGTTCTTATGTCTCCCCCATTATAAATGTTTACCCATTTTAAGACTTCAATCAGGTCTCTTCAAACCCTTCTCCTTTCTAACGTATGAAGAGTTAGTCTCCTAAGCATTTTAACATAAGGTAAGCTCCTCAAACCATGGATCATCTGTCATCCTTCTTTGCAGACTCAACCAAAGCAATATCCATCCTATAATATGATGACTTAAATTGTACCACATAGTCAAGATGGGGCCTAACTAATGGCCGGTAGCTTCAGAATGAGATCAGCACTCCTATTTCTCCCGCTTCTCCAAATAAACCCTATAGTTCTATACCTATACTACTTAAAATAGACTTGGGGAGATGTCCTACCATTACTTGTCCTCAAACAGACTGGATCAGCAAGGCATAGACAAAAATAACTGTCAGAGTTAAAAGCAATACTGCAGCGCAAGAAGACAAAAAGACCGCAGGAGTGGGGAATAACCTGAGGAAATCTCATAAAGGATACGGATTCATTCTTTAAAGCAATCATTGATTTGATGTTTGCGAGGCAATTTCCAGAAATCCTGCAGCACAGTAAGATGATCTCCTTCCCCAAATTAGATAAGCCTCCAAACACTCCACATAACTTCTACCCGATATATCTGCTTGAGGTCATAGCCAAGCTACTAGAGAGGGTCCTGACCAAAAGGCTGCCCTCCACCTAGAAGCAGACGGATTTTGAAAGAAACAGCGAATAGACACTATTCTTCATTTCGCACGGAAACGTTAACTAGGGCAAAGTACGACGGCCATTACGTCGACAGTTTGGTATGCCGTCGGCCATGACCAGAATCGTTTGTGACTAGCTATCGGGCTAAAAGGCACTCATTATAATAATAAAAGAGGTCTTATATGACTCCCTTCAAGACCATGATCCTTCGCAGGGCGCCTTTTAATCGACTAGGAAAAGGCCTGACAGAAAGTGAGGTTTCAAAGCCAGCTCGAAAGCGCCAGACGAGCAATAGGAGCGTTTGTCAGGTGCCATGCCATTCCATAACTTAGGAACAACTACAGAGAAGGCGAGACCATCCATGCAGCAAAGAAGAGTGCGAGGAATCAAGAGCAGGAGGGTCCTTCCCAAGTGATGGGTTCTTGGTTGTCTGGGCAGAGTTAGTGTAAACCACAGGTAAAGGAGAGTTGCTGTGTTTAGGCTTTTAAATGTGAGGAGGACTTTAAAAGTATTTCTAAATTTAATGGGCAACTAGTGAAGTTGGCGGAGCAGGTGTCTGGCACGAGAACTGTCCTGGAAGGAGAAGAACTTGAGCCGCAAAATTCTGAACAAGTTGAATAGGAGGAATTTTAGTGTAAACCAAATAAACCAAATGCAAGTGGTAGTATCCGGAAACGATTAGACGATGTACTACTGACCAACTAAAAGAAAAGAAAAATACAAAGTCCAAGACAGGCAAGAAAACAGAAAAGGGAAATAAGAACACAACCCTTACATAAGTAAACTAAAAGAGAACGCAACGCCCAACTAAGGGCAAAGGTACAGAATAAAAACTATGCGATAAACCACAAATAAAGATCAAGTGACATGGTAAAAATAAGAGAGGGTTGAGAGCCAAAACAGAAGCCAAAGAAAAAGCACATTAACAAACGAGACGGTGAACCAAACTACACCTTAAACACTCTTTACACTCAAATAACTATTTCTACTATTACTTCTAACTTTTTTTCAAACGCCTGAGTCAGTCCACTTTCAACATGCACAATAAGAAGAGCCCAGAAAATGGCTGCACAGACCGAAAGCTTCGCTCAAAGTTTTACCCGCTTTAACCACTAGTTTTCTTCGTTTTAATATTCAACGTGTTGGGTCCATTATTCTCTATCCTACTTGACGAACTCAAGTTTTCAGCAGAAATGTGGAAAATATAAAATTGTAGTAAAAGAAAAATGTATATATGTCGTAGAATAGACTCTCGACGATATACCATATATAACTATTCGTTGAGGGAACTTCTTTAATTATCTTTAGAGTGCGTGGATGTCTGGCGGGCCGATATTATGAATCTTCGATATGCTTAAGAAGTGGAACTGAGCTCAAGGATAATAATATTGTTATCATTAATAAAATATAGTTTTATTAATAATAACTATCAACAATACACAAAACGGAAAATATTGACATAAACAGAGAATGGAAAAGGGTCGTGGAGACTCGGGGTAATCCGAGGATTAAAGGATTTAAAAAGGTAAAACAAATATAAAGTTAAAGAGCTGGGATGGTTCGCTAAACCAATTAAAGCACAGGATAGAATTGAAAAAAGGGTTAAGTACTCAAAGGTAACGTTCGGCTTACAAAACTTTATACTAGTGGTGCAGAGGAAGTCAACGTGAAGGAATTTTCGGTCCGCTGGCTAGTTCCAGCCGAAGGGGGGGAATAAAAGGATCCTGACGTGGCGTCTTGGGAATGAGAACCGTTTCTCGACGAACGGCTTGAAGAACAATGGCTGTTCTACGTTGTTCTCTTCTGAACAACAGGGGGGTGAGAACCGTCTCTTGTCTACGGGCTCAAGCCCAATGGCTGTTCTAATGTTGTTCTCTTCTGAACAACAAGGGGGAAGGGTGAGAACCGCTTCTTGGCGAACGGGCTCAAAAGAACAATGGCTGTTCTAATGTTGTTCTCTTCTGAACAACAAGACGAAAGGGTGAGAACCGTTTCTTGTCAACGGGCTCGAACTTCGGCACTCAAGGGATATTGTCCTTCTTCTGGACAAGTGATGGTGAATCTCGAGGTCGAGGTCCCTTGGTGCACAAAGTGAGAGAGGGTCGTGGTGATGTTTCGCGACGAAAATCTGGATCTCCAATCTGCTCTTAGTAGTAAAGTTTCCATCTAAATAGTCGAGACACTCCCTTGGCGTGGGGGACAATGGAGTGGGAGCTTCGAGGGAATGCACAGCCGAGCCTGGGAACAATGCCTTATCTGCCCATAAGCCTAACTCAATCTGGCGAGGTTGGCGTATTGGGGCGAACGGGGGGGAAGATAAACCTCCTTGTTTAAACATTGACTCAGGTGGCTGCGATAAGGCGCCAAGCTTCGAAGCAAAGATGCACGTGGGTAGCATCGTGGTTTTAAATAATATGTGATAGGGGTTGAAACTAACGCGGCCTCAACCCGTTCTATCACACCCCTCCATTCCGGGGGAAGTTGTCACTTCGAAAAAAAAGAGAGAAGGGACAACAATAGAGCTCCGTTGTGGGAAACTCGTTTTCTTGTACCAACCGTACCTTCCTGCACCTAACTAGTATTACCTCAATACATATGATTATTTTGATCTTTTGATTATAAGGGAAAATAACCTTTAATACAAACTTCATAAAAAAAAAGGCATGGAACAATGAAATGATATAAAATTAGTACATATGGGACAAAATAATTTATACGTAATTAATGGGTACAAATATATATACATACAAAAAAAATAGACATTGAGCGTTACAAAATTCAGACATATACATTAACTAATTATAATACAAGAGAATCTAATTTAAGTCGTACAAGACGGTATATACCTACATGGAGATACTAATCCTATGAATACAATTACTATACGCTATTCGGTAACGCATTCCTACTGAGTGCGTCAGCGACCTGGTTATCGGAACCTTTTATATAATTTATTTTAAATTGATACTCTTTCAAGAGTAAACTCCAGCGCATGATTCGGCCGTTGGAGTGTCGCACATTCCTAATATAGGCTAACGGACGGTGGTCGGTTCCTATCTAAAATTCTTTTCCTATCAAGTACCTTTTGAATTTGTCTATGACCCAGATAATTGATAGAACGTCCTTCTCTATAGATGCATATCTCTTTTCGCGTGGTAATAATTGGCGACTAGCATATGCAACTGGATGACTCGTTCCGTCATCCTCGTAATGAAGGATTACACCTCCAATGACCTCGTTGGACGCGTCGGGCTTAATCCCAAAGGATTTTTCCGGGTTGGGCAACTTTAAAATGGGGGCAGAAATGAGCTTACTCTTGAGCTGATTAAAATGGGAAATAGCGACAGCATTCCAACGTACACGATCGGGTGAATTCATTTTTAAAAGGGAGCTGAGGGGCGCCGAAATCGCAGCAAAATTCGGAACGAATCGCCGATAGTACGAAGCTGATCCTAGGAACGATCTTAATTGCTTCTTTGTAATCGGGAGGGGCATGTCGGCGATTTCCTTAATCTTGTTCTCTTGGGGACCTAACTTGCTTTGTCCTATTTTGAAACCCAAATATTTTATGGTTTCGTGGGCAAAATGGCATTTGCGGGGGCCAATGGTGAGGCCATTTTCGCGCAGTCGCTCGAAAAGAACTAATAGGGTGGTTAAATGGTGACTCCATTCAAATAGTTCTTGTAGCTGACTCTTTTGACGTGGTGTCAGCTGCGCGTCAATATCCAGGTCAGAGGGTTCTAAAGACTCGCCTGGTAGGGAAGGAGGAGGGTAATCGGCATCAGGTTGGGTACACACTATCTGTATTACATTAAGGGACTCCGCGGGGTAATCTTCTTCAAGCGCCGATGTTTCGTCCAGTTCTACGAAGGTATCTCCATGGGTGCGTTGGGGGTTCTTTTTTTCTTGGGGTCCACGGACAGTCTCCGTGTCCTTGTCTTGGGCCTTATCGCCTAAGGGTGTTAGTAATTCACACTCCTTTTGTGCCGTCCTGAAGTCCTGGTTAGGGGTCTCCGAGAAATCGGACGGTATCGGGGTTCTGATGGGGACGGGCTCCTGGGCTTCTTTCTTAGCTCGGCCTCGAGGAAGGGCGGCCTGAGACACAGGGTCGGGACTTACTTGGGGGCTCTGTCCTATAAGTACGGAACAGAATTGTATGGGTGCTGAAATGACTTCAGCCCACCCATCATAATATTGACACTGCAGGTAACATCTAACGACGGAGAATACGTTCGCCCGCCCAAGGTAGTCATGTACCACCGCAAATTTTTCGTGGTTAGGGTCCACTGGGGGGAGGAGTTCGTCAGACACGATGAAACACGTACATCCTGTGTCCCTGACGAGAGTCGATACTCGGCAGCCGTTCACGCTTCCCTTCTCAAATCTCAAAGTTCCCGATGAACTTTTATCAAAAATAAAATTTACCTGGTGGCCTGACGGAGGGGGAGAAGTTTCTGCTTGGGTCTGCACCACCGGGGGAGCCGGGGTTGCATTAATCTGGTGAACTTGGTGGGCTGGTCCGCTTTTAAGCCTAGAATTTTGGGGGCAATTCCAGCTCATGTGGTTTTCTACACCACAGGTGAAGCATATGATTGGTCGCTTCGGGAAGAGAGATGGAGGAGAAATCTTAACGGGAGGTTTGGAGTCCCGTTGTTGGTTATGGGGAAAGAAGTTTGGGGGTTTTACGGGGCTCGGAAACTTCGTCGGCTTTCCTGTGAAAGGGCGCGAATCCTTCCTTCCTTCCTTGTAGGGGGATTGGTGAGAAGTTCGATTCTCCTTTGGGTATAAAATATGGCTTGCGGCATAGACATCCGCTTCTTCGGTACATTCTTTAAAGGTCTGGCAGCGACGATCCTTGACGAACGGCGGATCTCCGTCGGGAGAGACGCCAAAAATTGATCTCGCAACACGAAGTCTGTTAAGGACTCGTAGTTCGGATCAACCTTTGAGGATTCTAACCAAAATTTTTTAATTCCTCTGAAGAATGTATCCGAATTGACGGAACGTCTGTCCGGGTTTAATACGACCTCCTCGAAATTCTTGGCGGTAGAAATCGGGAGTCATATTATGAGCGGCCAATAACTCAGCTTTTAAGGTGCTGTAGTTAATTATACACTCAGATGGTAAAGATATAAAAATTTCACGCAATTTACAATTTTAACAGGGAAAGGAATCTGGCTACACCTTCAGCCTCCAGATCCATGTTATTGATTTCGAGGATCTTTTCGAAGTGGGCTAAAAATGCTCCGAAATCCTCTCCATCCTTAAAATTGGGGAGCTTTAGTGAGAGATTGGGGGGGGGGGGGCCTTCGGAACGGGAACTGGCGGACTGCATCTCTGCTTCAACACGAGCTAATTCAATCTGATGGTGAAGCTCAGCTTGTCTTATCCGTTCCTCTCTTTCTCTTTCTTCTCGTTGGATTTCTTTTTCCCTTTCTTTTTCTTCTCGTTGGATTTCTCTTTCTCGGTTTTCTCGTTGGATTTCTCTTTCTCTTTCTTCTCGTTGGATTACTCTTTCTGTTCTTTGCTCCTCTTGAACGTACTCAATTAGTTCTTTTCCGGAAAGTCCCAAGGATTCTCCTTGCGCTTTAAAGATTTCGAACTGAGTCATCTTTGCACTTGGGGGCGCACTAGTCAACCAACTAAAATTCCTTGCAACAAGAATTATGCCTCTATAGAATTACCCTACCTAACTATGGGCACTGACCTATTCGTACTTGGTTTCTTGATCTAAATAACCACTGACTAAAATCACAAAAAAACACCACAAACAAATTATTATAACAGTTCCTTGAGCTACTCCAGCTTCTTAAGTTTCAAAAAAGGGGATAGCAATCGTTAGAACAAAAGGGAACTACTATACTCTATTATTGTAACGAATAACACTATGCTTTACTCGACTGAGACCAGTGTTTGCAAAGATATAGCGTTAAACCTTACACACTTGATACCAAATTTAAATAGTATATATATATATATATATATATATATATATATATATATATATATATATATATATATATAAATATATATGTATATATATATATATATATATATATATATATATATATATATATATATATATATATATATATATATATATATATATATATATATATATATATATATATATATATATATATATATATATATATATATATATATATATATATATATATATCGTAGAATGGACTCTCGACGATATACCATATATAACTATTCGTTGAGGGAACTTCTTTAATTATCTTTAGAGTGCGTGGATGTCTGGCTGGCCGATATTATGAATCTTCGATATGCTTAAGAAGTGGAACCGAGCTCAAGGATAATAATATTGCTATCATTAATAAAATAGAGTTTTATTAATAATAACTATCAACAATACACAAAACGGAAAATATTGACATAAACAGAGAATGGAAAAGGGTCGTGGAGACTCGGGGTAATCCGAGGATTAAAGGATTTGAAAAGGTAAAACAAATATAAAGTTAAAGAGCTGGGATGGTTCGCTAAACCAATTAAAGCACAGGATGGAATTGACAAAAGGGTTAAGTACTCAAAGGTAACGTTCGGCTTACGTAACTTTATACTAGTGGTGCAGAGGAAGTCGACGTGAAGGAATTTTCGGTCCGCTGGCTAGTTCCAGCCGAAGATGGGGAATAAAAGGATCCTGACGTGGCGTCTTGGGAATGAGAACCGTTTCCTGACGAACGGCTTGAAGAACAATGGCTGTTCTACGTTGTTCTCTTCTGAACAACAGGGGGGTGAGAACCGTCTCTTGTCTACGGGCTCAAGAATAATGGCTGTTCTAATGTTGTTCTCTTCTGAACAACAAGGGAGAAGGGTGAGAACCGCTTCTTGGCGAACGGGCTCAAAAGAGCAATGGCTGTTCTACGTTGTTCTCTTCTGAACAACAGGGGAAGGGGTGAGAACCATTTCTGGTCAACGGGCTCGAACGAACAATGGCTGTTTCAACGTTGTTCTCTTTCTGAACAACAAGGGGGAAGGGTGAGAACCGTTTCTTGGCGAACGGGCTCAAAAGAACAATGGCTGTTCTAATGTTGTTCTCTTCTGAACAACAAGACGAAAGGGTGAGAACCGTTTCTTGTCAACGGGCTCGAACTTTGGCACTCAAGGGATATTGTCCTTCTTCTGGACAAGTGATGGTGAATCTAGAGGTCGAGATCCCTTGGCGCACAAAGTGAGAGAGGGTCGTGGTGATGTTTCGCGACGAAAATCTGGATCTCCAATCTGCTCTTAGTGGTAAAGTTTCCATCTAAATAGTCGAGACACTCCCTTGGCGTGGGGGACAATGGAGTGGGAGCTTCGAGGGAATGCACAGCCGAGCCTGGGAACAATGCCTTATCTGCCCATAAGCCTAACTCAATCTGACGAGGTCGGCGTATGGGGGCGAACGGGGGGAAGATAAACCTCCTTGTTTAAACATTGACTCAGGTGGCTGCGATAAGGCACCTAACTTCGAAGCGAAGATGCACGTGGGAGCATCGTGGTTTTAAATAATATGTGATAGGGGATGAAACTAACGCGGCCTCAACCCGTTCTTTCACACATATATAAAGTTGCAAAATAAAGAGAGTAGAAGGGTCGTGTTGGTTGTAAAGGTTTAAGTAAGTCATTATATGCTATTCACACAGCCAGCGACCACTCACAGCCCAATGATTGCGACACCTGTCAATTTCACGCCATTCGGGCCTACTTATTCGGCCGCGTACATGATTGTCATACACAAAACGCTCGCTGCCACCCTCGCTCCACGATACGAGTAAGTGCCAGTCTTCACTCAACTTCCAAGAAGATCTCCCTCAATGCGAGCTGCGAGCCCGCTGAGTTGAGTTAACAAGAAGAATTCTGCTCTTACCTTGTCAATAAATAAGATTAATTGTGAGTCTGTTAGTAAAACAACCGCTCCAGCAAGAAGCTTGATGGGGGGAATTGTAATTTTTGAGTTCTGGCTGTAGTGTTTTAAGATACAATTATTCTAAACTAGTCAAATCTATATTGCTCTATGCGGAGGACAACAACTACACACAAACGTCCCACTCCAGGCTCTATTGAACCATAATCTTTCACTCTTCTCTGTAAGGACCTAAATGCACACCATCCTACACTGGTTTCGAACACCACTAATGATGCGGGCAGGTATCTAATCGGCGCCTTGCGGAGATTCGGCTGCGACCACATCGGCCCGATCTTCCCTACATTCTTCGGACATTGCGGGGCGACTACGTCCCCAGACATAGCTCTTCGCAAAGACCACGCCACAGCTTCCATACCCACTCAGCTCCAGGTCCCCAAATATTATCTAACCACATACCTGTATGCCTCCGACTATCCTCTTCATCTATCCTACTCCCAATACCACCACTACGATTACACTAACACAAACTGGGATTTCAGAGAGACACAACCACTAACACTCCATATAACATCAATCTCCAGGATGCAGACTCCTTACACCTAGACGACTACTGTAGCACATTCATGAATATCATAAACATTGCACGCAACATGCACAAACCACGCAAGATTAACACATGCATTAAACACTTTAAATTCTCTATTCACACACAAAGATTTATTACATTGTACAATATCACTACAACAGAGGCCCACGACAACACATCACAATACTTGTGCTTGATTGGAATCGCCAGGAATGCGAGGTGACCGGCGTCGGGGATGACGCTCGCTGCACTCACCCTTCCTTCTTCTGGTGACGCGTAAGGAGGATGTTAGGTACTGACCCACCAAAACCAGTTACCCTACTACGCAATAACAGCGCACTCACTGATATTAACGAGATCCTAGATGCAATCAGGCGCCATGAGACATGGGGCATACTAACAACGCACTCACTGATATTAATGAGATCCTAGATGCAATCAGGCGCCATGAGACATGGGGCATACTAACAACGCACCAAAACCAAACGCGCAAGAACGCTTCCAGGAATCCGGAATTGGTGTCGATAATTTGACCACATTAGCTGCCCACTCACTGTCGAGGAAACAAAACAAATTTGCAAAAGTACACCAATACGCGCTCTTGGCCGTTCCGGTCTTCTACCCCCCAGAAAACATTTTCCCTACACTTACACATATTCAACCTCTCACTCGCGTCTAGATATTTCTCCCGACCTTTTAAAACACCACACGACATACTACTGCATAAACAACGCAAAATACAAAAACTCGCAAAGAGCTATAGGCCTATTGCACTATTAGAGCACTTAGGGAAAATACCTAAGCGTATGGTCAACAGCCGTCTCCGGAATTTTCTGCAGGAGAGTGAATGGTTTCCGCCTGCCAGTATGGTTTCAGGAGAAGCTGGTCCACTCAAGCAGTTGTGAATCATCGTTCACGAGATAATACAGAGAGCACGACAGAAAACACTCTTTATCAGCAAAGACATGGATAAGACCTTTTGCAAGATGTTTCAACAACACGGAGCTTCCTCTCTGGACACTAACTTAGCAATCGGAGGAAGTTTCACAAAAAATGCAATTACAAATCAAATACATTCACAGCACGCAGAGGTGAACCCCAGTGCAGCACATTGCCCCAACACTATCCATAATATACACAAATGACATCCCACATCCATCCAAAAACTGCACACACACATACGCAAACGATGTCCTATGCTGATGACAAGACTATTTTCCTCTCTGGTCATTGCCCCGACAGGATCTCTCGCTGTGCACAAGTGATGGTGAAGGGAATGACAGAATTTGAGGACAAGTGGCTCATTGCCACGAATCCTCTCAAGACACAGAAGGCACTCTAGGCGCGCTTGATCACTACATGAACAACATTCCAATACACACACATACCAGACTTATCTCCCCAGCACCCACAAGACTTATATAAAGAACCTCACATGAAATTACTCGCGGTTATATTTAGCAAATATTTACGCTTCCATAACACCAGAACAACAGACAAACCTCAACGAACAAACAAATTGATGCACTGGTTTTATCCTTACAGCCACAAACTACAACTACACTTATACAAAACACTAGCTCATCCACTTCTCACATACGCTCCGATCACACTAATAGTCGTGAGGCCCACATGTTTTTCTTTGGGGGCATCTGGTGAGTGCCATCAATGGCATAAGTTATCGTAATTAAATTTCTAACCTCGTACGAGGCTATTCTAAAATTCGAAAAAAAAAAATAACAAAAAACATAGATGAAGGAAGCACGTTCCGGCTTAGGGTGGAGGCTCGTCTTCACAACGGCGCAGGAATATGCGACGAACAACAAGAAGAGTGAAATGAAATGGAGGAGGCCAACCTTCTCCAAAAAGTCACTCCCTGAGTGTCTGCACATGAAATCCGTCCTGAGTAGAAAGGAAAAGTGGTAGCGACCCCGCTCCTCCCGGTACATGGGCAAGTAACGTGGGCGAGGATCATCCAGACCGGAACATTCAACAAGAATGTGCCGAACAGTGTAAGGGACAACGCAGTCGTCGCAGCAAGGTGTGGGCGAGCGCACCCATCAGAAAGCGACCTGAAGCCATCGTGCCATTGCGTGGTAGGTCCATGAGAACAGTCGCGGCGCAATGGCACGTAACTTTAAGTTCCCATTGACCGTCTCCCACCTTCTTTGCCAAGCAGCTCGGAGAGCTGCCGGTATTCCTGCCATGTAATCGGTGTGAGGAAGAACGAAACGCTGGTCTAGTAGCCCAGTCCTCACGGACTCTTTAGCGCCCTCATCGGTGCGCTCATTCCCCACAATTACCACATGTGCAGGCACTCAGCCAAAGATAATCTCGGCATCTACCCGGCTCGCGGAAAACGTGGCGGCACGGATAACGCGAACCAGAGGGAGTGGAGATTCCAATGCCAGAGAACACTCAAGGCGCATTGTGAGTCGCTATAAATCACAATCTAGTCTTCGAACCGAGTAGTACGCATTATTTCCCTTAGCGAGCGATGCATTGTAACCAACTCGGCCGTGAAAACAGACACAGTGCCTAGCACAGCCCCACTGAATCCGAATAGAGGGGAGAAGGCGTGGAAACCAACTCCCTACTGGAACTTGGAGGCATACGTATACACTGGCACTGATCCAAAATGACACGAAGTGGGCCCTAAAGGCCTAACAGAATACTTCGTGCGCTGTCGAAGCTTGGGGAGCAGAGGCGTAGCAACAAATACGCCACCCTCTAGGGTGGCGTCCTGTGCAGAACTAGGGGTGCCACCGGCTCGGGAGATATACCGAGCTCTGGAAGGAGTTTCCTAGCCCCAAACCCAAAGGGTTTAGGGCATGACTGGCGTCTCAAGGCGGCATAGGCACCGCCGAGATCAGCTGCGGATGTAATAAGAGCTGTTGGTGACTGATGTACGTGCCCAGCTTGCACGTACAGGTGAATAGTGCACTGTGCACGGCACAGAGCGAGTGGCATCTCATCAGCATCGACAAGTAGGCTCACAATGTGGGACATGCGATCAATCCCTGGGATTGATCGAGTAGTCTCCCCAGAAGGGGTGGCTGTCTACCGTTCAGATCCCCGAGCAAGAAAAAACGCCTCGGAAACCGTGGCACGACGCAGCGGAAGTTTCCTGTGTCGAAGTCAGCTGACGGTGGAATGCACACAGAAATAACAAACCCTCCTTTATAAAGGGTGTTCCAATATCTTGGACCGATTTTAAATGTGAGTTAAGTTTAAGCGTCTAATGAGTTTTTTCTTTTTCTTTCAGATTTAACAACGTCAGTCTTTGGCAATTTCAACCATGGAGAGATTAACAATCGAACTACGTGTTAAAGTTATCGAAGCCTATTACGAAAATGGACGTTCAAACAGAAACGCCTTTCGGGCACTTCGCGATATTTTTGGTCAACATAATCGACCAACAGAGAGCGCAATTGGGAAAATTGTTCGTAAATTCAAACAAACGGGTTCGGTGACAGATATGAAAACGCCAATGCGTGCTCGTTTACGCCGTTCAGCTGAAAACATTGCTGCAGTGCGCGAGAATGTGGCCGAAGATCCAGAGACCTCTATTCGTCATAGCGCGCAGGAATTGAACCTCTCCACAACAGCATTACATCGAATTTTAACAAAAAAATTGTCTCTACACGCTTACAAAATTCAATTGACACAAGAACTGAAGACTGCTGACCATTTGAAGCGCCGTACATTCGTCAATTGGGTGCACGAGCAAAGACAAGCCGATGATGATTTTTTGCAAAAAATCATCTTTAGTGATGAAGCCCATTTTCATCTTGGTGGATTCGTTAATAAGCAGAATTGTCGCATTTGGGCTAATGAAAATCTCAGGAAGATTGTTGAAAAGCCACTGCATCCACAAAATATCGCTGTTTGGTGTGCATTTTTTGCTAGCGGAATCATTGGGACGTATTTCTTCGAAAATGATGCCGGGAATTCTGTTAAGGTGAGACAGGCGAGCGATACCGTGCCATGATAACCAACTTTTTATGGCCTGAATTGAATTCTATGGATGTCGAAGATTTGTAGTTTCAACAGGACGGCGCCACATGCCACACATCCAATGCAACAATGGCTTTATTGAATGAGAAGTTCCCAGGTCGCATAATCTCTCGAAACAGCGAGGTCAATTGGCCACCACGATCGTGTGACTTGTCGTCTTTATATTTCTTTCTTTGGGTTCATCTCAAAAGTAAGGTCTATGCCAACAAGCCAACAACAATTCAACAGCTGAAGGATGAGATAATAAGGCCTATTGGTGAGATCAAGGATCAACTATGCAGAGACGTCATCAAAAATTTGACCATTGAGTGGAGGTGTGCCGCCGAAGCCTTGGCGGACATTTAGACGATATTATTTTCCACACATAATTGCCATGACTCAAATAACATGATCCAATAATCAATAAATTTTCACCAATAACACTGTTTTATTTACTGCTAACTTCGATCCGTCTTAATGGAACACCCTTTAGATTCCTATATACATTTCTATTCAATTTTTTACAGTAGCAAACAAAGTATTTTCTCCTCTATGTTTTACACGTACTTAAATAGTCTCCCCGGAAAATTTAGATAAAGTTGATAGAATATATAATATAGGCTTAAAATTTTGCTATCCAATGTACTTCCCTGATAATTGCCATAGGATCGCTAAGCGATCCTTTTATCTTATTAATGCAAATAACCCCAAATTTCTAACCGAAAACTTATTAATTTTACTTTATATAAAATTTTCAATAAAATACCTTGTTTATTCAGGTCTTTAAATATAAATGTAATATTCAAATATGAGACTTCAATTTATCGGATCCTGGTTAAAAATCCTCCTCCCCCCCTCCCGCCGATCAGGCATTGTTTACTCCATACGTTGTAATAATTGTAATAAAGGATAATATGAGCAAACCGGAAAAGAATTACGAGCTGGTGTAAAAAAAGAAATTAATGCACAAGTGATGGTGAAGGGAATGACAGAATTTGAGGACAAGTGGCTCATTGCCACGAATCCTCTCAAGACACAGAAGGCACTCTAGGCGCGCTTGATCACTACATGAACAACATTCCAATACACACACATACCAGACTTATCTCCCCAGCACCCACAAGACTTATATAAAGAACCTCACATGAAATTACTCGCGGTTATATTTAGCAAATATTTACGCTTCCATAACACCAGAACAACAGACAAACCTCAACGAACAAACAAATTGATGCACTGGTTTTATCCTTACAGCCACAAACTACAACTACACTTATACAAAACACTAGCTCATCCACTTCTCACATACGCTCCGATCACACTAATAGTCGTGAGGCCCACATGTTTTTCTTTGGGGGCATCTGGTGAGTGCCATCAATGGCATAAGTTATCGTAATTAAATTTCTAACCTCGTACGAGGCTATTCTAAAATTCGAAAAAAAAAAAATAACAAAAAACATAGATGAAGGAAGCACGTTCCGGCTTAGGGTGGAGGCTCGTCTTCACAACGGCGCAGGAATATGCGACGAACAACAAGAAGAGTGAAATGAAATGGAGGAGGCCAACCTTCTCCAAAAAGTCACTCCCTGAGTGTCTGCACATGAAATCCGTCCTGAGTAGAAAGGAAAAGTGGTAGCGACCCCGCTCCTCCCGGTACATGGGCAAGTAACGTGGGCGAGGATCATCCAGACCGGAACATTCAACAAGAATGTGCCGAACAGTGTAAGGGACAACGGAGTCGTCGCAGCAAGGTGTGGGCGAGCGCACCATCAGAAAGCGACCTGAAGCCATCGTGCCATTGCGTGGTAGGTCCATGAGAACAGTCGCGGCGCAATGGCACGTAACTTTAAATTCCCATTGACCGTCTCCCACCTTCTTTGCCAAGCAGCTCGGAGAGCTGCCGGTATTCCTGCCATGTAATCGGTGTGAGGAAGAACGAAACGCTGGTCTAGTAGCCCAGTCCTCACGGACTCTTTAGCGCCCTCATCGGTGCGCTCATTCCCCACAATTACCACATGTGCAGGCACTCAGCCAAAGATAATCTCGGCATCTACCCGGCTCGCGGAAAACGTGGCGGCACGGATAACGCGAACCAGAGGGAGTGGAGATTCCAATGCCAGAGAACACTCAAGGCGCATTGTGAGTCGCTATAAATCACAATCTAGTCTTCGAACCGAGTAGTACGCATTATTTCCCTTAGCGAGCGATGCATTGTAACCAACTCGGCCGTGAAAACAGACACAGTGCCTAGCACAGCCCCACTGAATCCGAATAGAGGGGAGAAGGCGTGGAAACCAACTCCCTACTGGAACTTGGAGGCATACGTATACACTGGCACTGATCCAAAATGACACGAAGTGGGCCCTAAAGGCCTAACAGAATACTTCGTGCGCTGTCGAAGCTTGGGGAGCAGAGGCGTAGCAACAAATACGCCACCCTCTAGGGTGGCGTCCTGTGCAGAACTAGGGGTGCCACCGGCTCGGGAGATATACCGAGCTCTGGAAGGAGTTTCCTAGCCCCAAACCCAAAGGGTTTAGGGCATGACTGGCGTCTCAAGGCGGCATAGGCACCGCCGAGATCAGCTGCGGATGTAATAAGAGCTGTTGGTGACTGATGTACGTGCCCAGCTTGCACGTACAGGTGAATAGTGCACTGTGCACGGCGCAGAGCGAGTGGCATCTCATCAGCATCGACAAGTAGGCTCACAATGTGGGACATGCGATCAATCCCTGGGATTGATCGAGTAGTCTCCCCAGAAGGGGTGGCTGTCTACCGTTCAGATCCCCGAGCAAGAAAAAACGCCTCGGAAACCGTGGCACGACGCAGCGGAAGTTTCCTGTGTCGAAGTCAGCTGACGGTGGAATGTACACAGAAATAACAAACCCTCCTTTATAAAGGGTGTTCCAATATCTTGGACCGATTTTAAATGTGAGTTAAGTTTAAGCGTCTAATGAGTTTTTTCTTTTTCTTTCAGATTTAACAACGTCAGTCTTTGGCAATTTCAACCATGGAGAGATTAACAATCGAACTACGTGTTAAAGTTATCGAAGCCTATTACGAAAATGGACGTTCAAACAGAAACGCCTTTCGGGCACTTCGCGATATTTTTGGTCAACATAATCGACCAACAGAGAGCGCAATTGGGAAAATTGTTCGTAAATTCAAACAAACGGGTTCGGTGACAGATATGAAAACGCCAATGCGTGCTCGTTTACGCCGTTCAGCTGAAAACATTGCTGCAGTGCGCGAGAATGTGGCCGAAGATCCAGAGACCTCTATTCGTCATAGCGCGCAGGAATTGAACCTCTCCACAACAGCATTACATCGAATTTTAACAAAAAAATTGTCTCTACACGCTTACAAAATTCAATTGACACAAGAACTGAAGACTGCTGACCATTTGAAGCGCCGTACATTCGTCAATTGGGTGCACGAGCAAAGACAAGCCGATGATGATTTTTTGCAAAAAATCATCTTTAGTGATGAAGCCCATTTTCATCTTGGTGGATTCGTTAATAAGCAGAATTGTCGCATTTGGGCTAATGAAAATCTCAGGAAGATTGTTGAAAAGCCACTGCATCCACAAAATATCGCTGTTTGGTGTGCATTTTTTGCTAGCGGAATCATTGGGACGTATTTCTTCGAAAATGATGCCGGGAATTCTGTTAAGGTGAGACAGGCGAGCGATACCGTGCCATGATAACCAACTTTTTATGGCCTGAATTGAATTCTATGGATGTCGAAGATTTGTAGTTTCAACAGGACGGCGCCACATGCCACACATCCAATGCAACAATGGCTTTATTGAATGAGAAGTTCCCAGGTCGCATAATCTCTCGAAACAGCGAGGTCAATTGGCCACCACGATCGTGTGACTTGTCGTCTTTATATTTCTTTCTTTGGGTTCATCTCAAAAGTAAGGTCTATGCCAACAAGCCAACAACAATTCAACAGCTGAAGGATGAGATAATAAGGCCTATTGGTGAGATCAAGGATCAACTATGCAGAGACGTCATCAAAAATTTGACCATTGAGTGGAGGTGTGCCGCCGAAGCCTTGGCGGACATTTAGACGATATTATTTTCCACACATAATTGCCATGACTCAAATAACATGATCCAATAATCAATAAATTTTCACCAATAACACTGTTTTATTTACTGCTAACTTCGATCCGTCTTAATGGAACACCCTTTAGATTCCTATATACATTTCTATTCAATTTTTTACAGTAGCAAACAAAGTATTTTCTCCTCTATGTTTTACACGTACTTAAATAGTCTCCCCGGAAAATTTAGATAAAGTTGATAGAATATATAATATAGGCTTAAAATTTTGCTATCCAATGTACTTCCCTGATAATTGCCATAGGATCGCTAAGCGATCCTTTTATCTTATTAATGCAAATAACCCCAAATTTCTAACCGAAAACTTATTAATTTTACTTTATATAAAATTTTCAATAAAATACCTTGTTTATTCAGGTCTTTAAATATAAATGTAATATTCAAATATGAGACTTCAATTTATCGGATCCTGGTTAAAAATCCTCCTCCCCCCCTCCCGCCGATCAGGCATTGTTTACTCCATACGTTGTAATAATTGTAATAAAGGATAATATGAGCAAACCGGAAAAGAATTACGAGCTGGTGTAAAAAAAGAAATTAATGTACGTAATCACAACGAACAATCTGCTCTATTCATGCCTATGTATAACTACAACCACACTATTAACTGGAATAGTCCAAAATCTGTCATTACATTTCTAGAAATATTCTACTGTGTATAGCTATTAACACGTTTCCAAATTTTAATATAAGCTCTGGTTGTTCACGCGAGGCCCGATCATTAATTACTATATAAAATCACAAATTAACGTGTTTCAGGATTTTGTACCCCTTAATTAGGGTTTGGAGAAAGGTAGTCCAACTCATCCCCACTTAACCCTACTATTTAAACCATTGTATGACCTGTCTTTTGTTATAAATCTTTGAGAAAAAGACGAAAGCGCTCGGAATCGTTTTTTTAATTTTTCCTTTGTGGGCCTTTCTTCATATATATATATATATATATATATATATATATATATATATATATATATATATATATATATATATATATATATATATATATATATATATATATATACGAAGGAATTAAAAAAAAAAGGTTTGGTGCAAACCTTTAATTTAAAAGATTATCGGACATTTTCAAGTCAAAACACGTTTGATCCTATCTTTGGTTTGCGCTGATATCTGCAAAACCATCATTTATTCCTCTGACGCATTTCAGGTAGCAAGTGGTGACTGCTTGCAAGAAATGACTCTTTTTATCATCCATGAAAAAGCAAATTTTTGAGATCAGAACTGTTATAAAATTTTAAAAAACCTTGATTGGAAATCCCCTGCTATTGTCGATTCTTTGCAGCATGTTTATGGTCAGTCTACACCACATAGAAACACTGTTTTGAGGTGAATGAAACGTTTCAAAGAAGAAAGAAAGACCTTAATGACGACGATAGAGAAGGGAGACCATCCACATCAACCAATGCAGAAAAGGTGGCCGCCGTTCAAAAACTTCAGGATGAAGATTGCAGGATCAGCGTTGAATTTATTGCGAAAGAAGTCGATATTTGCCAAGGATCAGCATAAGCAATTTTAACAGAGCCTCTTGGTCTAGGCAAAGCTTTCTGCCCGTTGGTTGCCGAAAGCGTTGTGGGGGTGATCAGCTTGCACAAAGGAGTCATGTTCCATCATGACAATGCTCCAGCCAATTATTTACGGCTAACAAGAGAAACTTTGAGGAAATTTCGATGGCAAATCATAGCTCATCCACCCTATAGCCCCGATCTTGCCCCCTCGGAACATTTAAAAGTAACAAGATTTCAATCGATCGAAGAGGCAAAACGTGAAATCAAGACATGGTGCATTTCGAAAAGCCGAGTTCCTCAGAGAGGGACCTGTCAGGTGGAAACATCGCCTTCAGAAGTGCATTGACCTAAATGGAAACTATGTTGAGAAATATTAGTGAAATTTGTGTTATTTTAATTTTTACTAAATATTTCTTTCATTTTGCACCAAGACCTTTTTAAGATCTCTCGTGTTTATCATATCATATTCAGTCATATCCTGAGAATAGAAAGACTCTCAAACAGAAATACTATAAATCTGATCCCTATCACTAATCAGGGATGTGAAATTAATCTAATAAAAATTTTGCATACGATCAGATTTGGAGAAAAAGAGCTACTTTTAAGTTGCCCTTCAGAAAGGTTGAAATGTGGGATTTCTCTAATGTGGATTCTCTCATTTGTCTTTTACAAAAATCACAAGACGACTAAATTATTCGGGGATAAAAAAGCTACTACGTGGCTAAAGTCATAAGTGGGCGTTATCGCGATAATTTATCGTGATAACGATATCGGGTTATCGGTTATCCGATATTTTCCCTGCGTTATCGATTCATCGGTATCGCCTATACTTTTGGTTTCAAACTAGCGATAATCGATAATTTCAGTCTTTGGTTCCAAGCAGCGCGTGCCTTAGAGGCAGCTGTCGGACGAGAGATCACGCACGCTACAGGTTTTATGCGTTCTTTGATGATTTTTTCCTAGGATAGGATCACCTGCTGGACCTGAAGCGGAGCAGTTGTCTAATTATGCCATTACCTTAACCGCACCAATTTGTCTTGGATATTTTTCCATCTTTCAAGCGTTTTGGCTCAGTCAACGCTGTTAATATATTAATAATAACAGTTTTCTGTGACGGTAAACGAGACGACATAAAGGCGTGTCTTTGAAATCAGCTTTTTTGGGCTGATGGATGGGTCATCCCTAAGTGTTGTCTTCCAGTTCAAGGAGGATAGGATCACCTGCTGGACCTGAAGCGGAGCAGTTGTCTAATTATGCCATTACCTTAACCGCACCAATTTGTCTTGGATATTTTTCCATCTTTCGAGCGTTTTGGCTCAGTCAACGCTGTTAATATATTAATAATAACAGTTTTCTGTGACGGTAAACGAGACGACATAAAGGCGTGTCTTTGAAATCAGCTTTTTGGGGCTGATGGATGGATGGGTCATCCCTAAGTGTTGTCTTCCAGTTCAAGGAGGATAGGATCACTTGCTGGACCTGAAGCGGAGCAGTTTTCTAATTATGCCATTACCTTAACCGCACCAATTTGTCTTGGATATTTTTCCATCTTTCGAGCGTTTTGGCTCAGTCAACGCTGTTAATATATTAATAATAACAGTTTTCTGTGACGGTAAACGAGACGACATAAAGGCGTGTCTTTGAAATCAGCTTTTTTGGGCTGATGGATGGGTCATCCCTAAGTGTTGTCTTCCAGTTCAAGGAGGATAGGATCACCTGCTGGACCTGAAGCGGAGCAGTTGTCTAATTATGCCATTACCTTAACCGCACCAATTTGTCTTGGGTATTTTTCCATCTTTCGAGCGTTTTGGCTCAGTCAACGCTGTTAATATATTAATAATAACAGTTTTCTGTGACGGTAAACGAGACGACATAAAGGCGTGTCTTTGAAATCAGCTTTTTTGGGCTGATGGATGGGTCATCCCTAAGTGTTGTCTTCCAGTTCAAGGAGGATAGGATCACCTGCTGGACCTGAAGCGGAGCAGTTGTCTAATTATGCCATTACCTTAACCGCACCATATATATATATATATATATATTTACTGGTTGAAAGGTATTTATAGGTTGTATGGTTGGGCTCAAAAAAGGACACCGTATAATCCTTGCAGAAAACGGAACGTATAGACAATTTTAGGGGGTGGGGGGCGAGGTAAAATGTTAATTTGATTTAGATAAGTTTTAGTTAATGATTTGGAGAGGATATTTCGATTCTACAGAGAGAAAGTTCGTGTAATTTCATTCTACAAAAACAAACAAACATGGAGCCTAAGTTCTAAATGCGCGCTCGGTTGCCTCCTTTGATATAATCGTGCCTTTCGTTAATTGCCTGACGGTGTGGTGGTGGAGGGAGGGGGGAGGACTTTTCATCTCACTCGTGGTAATTTAGAACAGTGGTTCCCAACCAGTTCCGACTTATCACCCCCTCAGTAACATTCTATTCCTTGTGACCCCCATAACCATTAAAACAACATTATGAGATTCAGGTACAATATTATTTATCACAGGACAATAAATAAACATAAGAACGAAACAGTGGCCAACGAAAATGTAATAACCTCTTAAAATAAATGGTTTTCCTACAAATAAATATCTTATAACCCCTTATTTATTCAATGCGATCCTTGTTTTGCAATATCAGGGTTTGTGGTTGTCCCAAAGGATAAAAGATTCCCTTCATGGAGTCTATGACCCCTTCATGGAGTCTATGACCCCTTCATCGAGTCTATGACCGCTTCGTGTAGTCTATGATCAATTCATGGATGGAGTCTATGACCCCTCTAAATCTTAACAAGTGTTTGTGTACCCCCGGTGGGGGGGGGACTTATTTAGACGGTGTCCCTGGAGGGGAAGGAACCAACCCCGCAATCGATCACAAGGTCAACTGAGAGAGGAATCAATCTAGGAAAATCAATCCAAACAAGAATCCATTTCGAGGGTAATTAATCATAGCGTTATCAAACAAATATGAAATCAATCTAGGTATCAATCGAAAGTGAACCGATTCTATGACAGCTGTCAATCAAAGACGAAATCAAGAGCAAATGAAATCAAGAAACCAAAGGAGAGAAATCCGCAAAAAAGGAGATAGAAGGAAATTATGACGTCATTTAAGAAAATCAATAAAGATCTAAGTCAATCAAATACATAATCAGTTGAAATAAACCCGATCACAAGTTTAATCGAAAAAGCAATCCAGGCGTAAATTAAGTAGTGTCGATCTAAACGAAATCAATCAATAACCAATTAATCTGGGATAAGTCAAAAGCAGAGTCAACCAAAGATTAAATCCATCGAAAGTGGATTTAACGAGAGAGAAATCAATCAAGTAATCAAGAAGAAAACTGATGAATCATAAAATCAGCCCCAAAATAAATCGAGTGGAGTTAATAAAAAAAAATCACGAGCAATCAATAGAGAGGTGATTTAATCAAATACGAAATCAATTGAGCGCGGATTCAACCGAAGAAAAATTCATCAGAAGAATAAATCAATACAGAAGTGAATCGAGAGTGAATCAATAAAGAAATCAATTGAAAATGGAATCAATCAAATACGAAATCAATCAAAAAAGGAATAAATCACGAACGAAATCATTCAAAAATGTAGTCAATCAAATGCGAAATCAATCAAGTGAATCATTCATTAAATCATTCAAAATAGGAAACAATCTATGGGGGAGGAGGAAGTCAATCAATCAAAACTTTAATCAATCTAAGGCAAATCAATCAACAAGGTAATAATTGAATCAGAAAATCCAGATATTACTCAAGAACACTCAATCAAATAACAAACCAATCAAGAGATACATCAACGGATTGGTTTACTTCCCCCCATCCCCGATACACAGAGATGCCCCCCAAAATGAGGGGAAGGAAAAGGAGGAAAGAAGGAGAGGCACAACAAAACCGAGATCAATACAAGACTCTCTCCTCTCTCTCTCTCTCTCTCTCTCTCTCTCTCTCTCTCTCTCTCTCTCTCTTCACGCACACAATATCTATCGAGGTCTCTTTAAATATATATATATATATATATATATATATATATATATATATATATATATATATATATATATATATATATATATATATATATATAAACCTGACACGAGTGTGTTCGCATCCTGTCAATAACCAATATTATATTAATTTCTTCTTCTTCCCCGCCATCGCTGAAGCCTCCAATTTGAGCTTGGATCCATTGACTTTATTCCCGATGACTTCATTCGAGCCATCGGAATCATAATACTGCGTTTCATTTCTCTCATTTTAAATAATAATAATAATAATAATAATAATAATAATAATGATAAACTCTGTGTCATTGGGAACATTCGGTGGTATGTCATTGGCAGCGTGTAGGAGAGAAAGAGAAGCCCCACTTTCGTCCACTCCGATAGTCGGGAGGCAGCAAAGATGGGAGGCGGCGTCAAAGGCGACCGGGGGTGGGTGTGGGGGGTGAAATAGTGTGGCAAGATGGCGGCGGGAGGGGATAGTGGGGAGTAACTTTGGAAACAAGTGGGGGATCGGTATTATTTGAATGTATCTGGGGGATGGATGAGAAGATGGAGTATGAATGACTCTTGTCTGCCAAAACAGCCTCACGTGATGCGTGATAGCGCGTGTAAGAAAGGCGTGGGAGGAGGGGGAGGGGTGGGGGTGAGGGGTAGCAAGGTTGTACCCGACTTTCTTCTTGATCTGGACGTGTCAGAAACGTTCAGGCAGCAACTCGGTTTCCCGAGGGCAGTGGTTATTTTATTAGCCTTTGTTTATTATTAAGTTTGGTTGCAATTATAAGGGCACTTGTTCTTAACTAATTTGGGAGTGTTGGCACTTGTTCTTATATAGTTTGGCGGTGATGGTACTTGTTCTTAACTAATCTGGGAGTGTTGACACTTGTTATTAACTAATTTGGGAGTGTTGGCACTGGTTCTTATATAGTTTGGCGGTAATGGCATTTGTTCTTAACTAATTTGGGAGTGTTGGCAGTTGTTCTTATATAGTTTGGCGGTGATGGCACTTGTTCTTAACTAATCTGGGAGTGATGGCACTTGTTATTATATAGTCTGGCGGTGCTGGCACTTGTTCTTAACTATTTTGGGAGTGTTGGCACTTGTTCTTATACAGTTTGGTGGTGATCGCACTTGTTGTTAAATAATTTGAGAATGTTGGCACTTGTTCTTATATAGATTGGCGGTGATAGCACTTGTTCTTAACTATTTGGGAGTGTTGGCAGTTGTTCTTATATAGTTTGGCGGTCATCGCACTTGTTCTTAACTAATTTGGGAGTGTTGGCACTTGTTCTTATATAGTTTGCCGGTGCTGGCACATGTTGTTAACCAATTTGGGAGTGTTAGCACTTGTTCTTATATAGTTTGGCGGTGATGGCACTTGTTCTTGAATAATTTGGGAGTGTTGGCACTTGTTCTTATATAGTTTGGCGGTGCTGGCACATGTTCTTAACTAATTTGGGTGTGTTGGCACTTGTTATTATATAGTTTGGCAGTGCTGGCACTTGTTGTTAAATAATTTGGGAGTGTTGACACTTGTTCTTATACAGTTTGGCGGTGATCGCACTTGTTCTTAAATAATTTGAGTGTTGGCACTTGTTCTTATCTAGTTTGGCGGTAAATGCACTTGTTCTTAACTAATTTGGGAGTGTTGGCACTTGTTCTTATATAGTTTGGCGGTGATGGTACTTGTTCTTAACTAATCTGGGAGTGTTGGCACTTGTTATTAACTAATTTGGGAGTGTTGGCACTTGTTCTTATATAGTTTGGCGGTAATGGCATTTGTTCTTAACTAATTTGGAAGTGTTGGCAGTTGTTCTTATATAGTTTGGCGGTGATGGCACTTGTTCTTAACTAATTTGGAAGTGTTAGCACTTGTTATTATATAGTCTGGCGGTGCTGGCACTTGTTCTTAACTATTTTGGGAGTGCTGGCACTTGTTATTATATAGTTTGGCGGTGCTAGCACTTGTTGTTAAATAATTTGGGAGTGTTGGCACTTGTTCTTATACAGTTTGGCGGTGATCGCACTTGTTCTTAAATAATTTGAGAATGTTGGCACTTGTTCTTATATAGTTTGGCGATTATGGCACTTGTTCTTAACTATTTGGGAGTGTTGGCAGTTGTTCTTATATAGTTTGGGTGGTCATCGCACTTGTTCTTAACTAATTTGGGAGTGTTGGCACTTGTTCTTATATAGTTTGGCGGTAATGGAATTTGTTTTTAACTAATTGGGGAGTATTGGCAGTTGTTCTTATATAGTTTGGCGGTGATGGCACATGTTCTTAACTAATTTGGGAGTGTTGGCATGTGTTCTTATAAAGTTTGGCGGTGATGGCACTTGTTATTAACTAATCTGGGAGTGTTTGCACTTGTTATTATATAGTCTAGCGGTGATGGCTCTTGTTCTTAACTAATTTGGAAGTGTTGGCAGTTGTTCTTATATAGTTTGGCGGTGATGGCACTTGTTCTTAACTAATTTGGAAGTGTTAGCACTTGTTATTATATAGTCTGGCGGTGCTGGCACTTGTTCTTAACTATTTTGGGAGTGTTGGTACTTGTTCGTATATAGTTTGGTGGTGCTGGCACTTGTTCGTATATAGTTTGGTGGTGCTGGCACTTGTTCTTAACTAACTTGGGAGTGGTGGCACTTGTTCTTATCTAATTTGGCAGTAATGACACTTATTCTTAACTAATTTGGGAGTGTTGGTACTTATTTTTATATAGTTTCACGGTGCTGGCACTTGTTCTTAACTAATTTGGGAGTGGTGGCACTTGTTCTTATCTAGTTTGATGGTAATGTCACTTGTCTAGTTCTTAACTAATTTGGGGGCTGGCACTTGGTTTGAACTAATTGCGGAGTGGTGGCACTTACTTATATCTAGTTTGGCGGTGCTGGCACTTGGTCATAGCTAATTTAGGAGAGGTTACACTTGTTCTTAACAAATTTGGCGGTGCTGACACATGTTTTCAACTAATTCGGAGTGAGGCCACTTGTTTTTACCTTATTTAGGTGCTCTCACTTGTTCTTAATTAATTTGACGGTGCTGGCCCTTTTTTCATCTCATAGGGGTGTTGTCACTTGTTTTTTCAAAGTTGGAGGGCTGGCACTTGTTCTTAACTAATTCGGACTGATGGCATTTGTGCTTACCTAACTTATTGATGCTGGCCTCACTTGTTCTTACCTAATATGACAGTGCCGGAACTTGTTCTTACCTAGTTTAAGGATGATGGAACTTGTTCTTAACTAATTCGGGGGTGCTGACGCTTGCTCTTACTTAATTACCCGGTGCTGGAACTGGTTCTTACCTAATTCGGCGCTGATGGCACTTGTTCTTACCTAATTTGTATGTGTTGGCACTTGTTCTTGCCTAATTTGGCGGTGGTAGCACATGTTTCTACCTAATTCGGGGTAATGGCAGTTGATTTTAGCTAAGTGGTGGGTGTTGGCACTTGTTCTTACCTAATATGGCTATGATGGCATTTGTTTTTACTTAGTTCGAATGTGATGTCACTTGTTCTTAACCAATTCAAGGATGATGGCACTTGTTATTACCTTATTCGTGAGTGTTGGCACTTGTTCTTACTTAATTTAGTGGTGTGGCACTTGTTATTACATAATCTGGCTGTGTTGGCACTTGCTCCTACCTAATATGGGAACTGGCACCTATTCTTATCTATTTTTGCGGTGCTGGCACATATTCTTGTCTAATTTAGCGATGCTAGCACTTGTTCTTACCTAATTTGGTGGTACTGGCCCTTGTGTTTACCTAATTCGGGGTGTTGGCACTTGTTCCTTCCTAGTTTTAGGATGATGGAACTTGTTCTTAACTAATTCGAGGGTGCTGAAACTTGCTCTTACTTAATTCCTCGGTGCTGGCACTTGTTCTTACCTAATTCTGCGGTGCTGACACTTGTTTTTACCTAATTTGGGGGTGCTGGCACTTATCTTACCTAATTCGAGGGTGCTGGCACTTGTTCTAAACTAATTCGAGGGCAATGGCACTTGTTCTTATCTAATATGCGGGTCTTAGCACTTGTTCTTACCTAATATGCGGGTCTTGGCACTTGTTCTTGCCTAATTCTAGTTGCTGAATTCAAATTTTAACTGATTTTATCTAGAAGCAACATATTTTTTGCCCTTCAGCGCTTTTTGAGTTTTTTTCTGCTAAATTTTGACACTTTTCTATTAATGTTATGCTCATTCGAAGCAATTTATTGTCATTCAATGTTAAAATTAGGCTTGTGTCGCAGGATACGTTGTGGTCGTGATGTACTTCTTTGATGAAGTAAGCTTTGATCTAAGAGTGCGATTTTTGTTGTTTTAAGGAAGAACCGCTTCAACACGTAAGGATATAAGGAAACACACAGGATTTATCCCCAAATATACGTACATTTTAAATTTTACACTTAACTATGAAAAACAAACAATGATCACATTTATATCATCGTCCTACGCTAATCTCGTCTATCCCGGTTGGCAACTAGGCCTCTTACAATATCTTCAATGACAAAAGTAAACAAATAGGCTCCCGGTAAACACACCAATTGCGGATTAGTATTTTTATCGTGACCCTTTTTGATTAGCGTTAAACATTAAATTACAGTACACTCTTCTACCAACAAATATGAAAGGGGTTCACGCACAATTGTTTTTACTTCTATTAAATCGTGAAACGTACTAACCTCATATCGCAATATGAATATAAATGTTCTTACTCACTCACATGACAGACGGGATCAGGGATTGCCGGAGGTCGTTGGAGGGCTTATCTCGCGCTTCAGGGATTTGGAGTGCCGATGATAGAATTTCGCCGAGATGTGATGGAGAGAGCGAGGTAGGGCGCTGTCAGCTTCTTATTGCAACCTTGCCTCTGGTTAAGTTAAGAAGACGGAGAGAGTTATGGTGCTCTTCGCTCCAAGAGTCATCTCCTGAATAATCGTGAAGCCTCTTGGTGTCTTATTCTTCAACGTAGAGTGCCCACTTAGATTTTGGGGTATTCGGGCGGATTTTTACCGTAATTAAAGAACGGAACCTCGTAGGGGCTGGGTTCTTCTCCTCTCACTCTTACGGAGCTTGAGATGTAAGAGTCACTCGAGTGTGAGCAGGTTTACTTTTCTCCAGTCAGTCTTCTTCTAAGTCTGTAAAGGATTCTTCGGTATGGCACCGATGCAAAACTTGACGATTTATGTTAATTCGGCGGCCCGAGGGGGGAGGGGAGGATCGATCTTCTCAATCTGATCCTTTATTGTTGCTCACGGAAATCGTCTTGTCTGGCGGAAGGATCGATCTTCACGAACTGATCCTTCGTCTTTCTTACCGAATTCGAATCTCTCTTGTCTAGCTGAAGGATCGATCTTCACGAAGTGATCTTTCGTCTTTCTTACCGACTTCTAATCACTCTTGTTTGACTGGTTGAAGGATCGATCTTCACGAACTGATCCTCCGTCGTTCTCACCGAATAATAATCTTTTCTCTTTCTTTCAGGGGCTTATTTATAGGCGGACCACCGCCCTATCTAAGGGGGAAGGGGTGAGGCCGCAGAGGGGAGCGCGAATGGTGAGTTCACATCTGGGAGAGCGAGAAGTGCAGAGGTTGGCACTGAGGTGCCCAAGTCGGCTTGTTAATTAGTGAGACCCTCAACCACCCGACTCCTTGGCGTGCTTTTTGACTGGCACCGCTTTTTGGTGACATAACAACGGGCCTACGGAACTCGTAGGTAATTGGATCTTTAGAGCGTCATTTAAGGGCCTTTGGTGGTTGCCTTAAAACAGAGGTCGCTCCAACTACCTATGCGGCGGCAAGATCAAACAGGGTAGGCAGTTACTGTTATTCGCCGGCTACCGTTCCCACGAGTCTCCTCATGGGGCTCGCTTATCCGGTTTTCTCCACAAGGGGGGGGGGGGACTTTAAGATATATGTCCACCTGGCCCTCCGGGAGGCTTAATATGGCCATTTCTCTACAGCTTGAATTTGAAATTAAGGCAAAGGAAATCAAATATGCAACATAAAAATATGTATTACTACTAGTCCAATCTGAAGCCTGTATTCAAATATCAATGTGCATCGCTGCGATTCAGAATGACCTATGAGAAAAAAAGAAAGCTCAAATTGTTCCAATTATGGCAAAAATTTATGCTTTAGCTCTTGCGTTTGAAGACATTGTCTGGGTCATCTCGTCTGACACCCCAACATTATTCCGCCCCCGTATATCTGGCTTCTCATTGTCCTTAACAACGTTTTTCCATCGTCCTATCTTGGCGAAAGCGTCCTTTCTGTTCATCACTTGCAACTCCAAGGTTCTTGGGGAATTGGCGAAGAGGACTATTTAGGAAATGAAACTTGACCCTCATGTTGCATCCAAGATCAAGAATAGCTAACAACATTCTAGCACCAAATCATCATAGTTATCGGCATTTTTGTTACCAAGAAAGTTTTGTATAAATGACATGTCACTCATCTTTCTGACAAATTCCACATCACGTATAGAGGCACGAATTATAGGTCCATCAAATACTCCTGCTTTGATTTTCTCAAATTGCAAACCATGAAATTATGTGTTGAAAGCATTCCCTGCCAGTACTCAATGCCTTCACAAAGTTCTTCATCAAGCCATGTTTGACATGCAGTAGGGGAGTGGTTGATTTTCTCTCGACTGACGATCGGGTCATTCACAATCAATGATTGGCATGCCTGCTTCCAGAGTTTCGTGAATGGGTCATTCCTTCTGTGTCCACATTTTATCTCGACGTCGACTTTCCTGTATGCAGAGATAACATGGATTTCTCTCAAATGCACTGAGTGACCAACTGGAGCTGAACCAAAAATATTGTTATTATGCAAGATAACACACTTGAGAGAGCGATTAGAACTAACAGAAAACACTTAACTGTATTAGAAGACTTAGGATCTCGTGTCAGTAAACAAATTACTTGTCATATGAAAAAGGTTGACAAAAATCTGTTTTTGTTTTATGAAATGACACTTTTGCAGAGCTATCAAGATTTTTTTTTACATTTAGTGCGGAAGAGAATATTTCCATTGCTTTCTGGGAGAGTGCCAAATTATGTATGAAGTAATTTAGTCCCGCCTGAGTAAAAAAGTTAATGGCCGATGACAGTTTCATCACATTAGATGAGGAGTCTTCGGAATCTGATACCATATCTAGAAATTCCTGATCATATTTAATGCCTTCATCTTCAGAGGATACACAACCATTAAAAACTGGAACTTTGTCAGAACATGAGGATGTCGAATTGCAGAATGAATATTAGGCTAAGATATATTATGCCTATTTTTAATGCTAACATCTTTAGTGCTGACCAAACCAAAATAGCAGTCAGTTATGTGGTCTTTTGGTTCTCACCAAACCATGGAGGCGCTAAAAGGTAGACTTTTCTTTTTCCTTTTGTCCAGTCACGAAGACTTTCCTCGCAAATAGGACACAGTCTGTTGAGCCTATTTCTAGTTTTCGTCAACAAGGAAAACGTCAAATAGGCCTTATAAGCACGATGCGAAAACCTTGTTATATTACCCCTTTGCCAAACAAGTGTGTAGCAACCACAGATTTTACGTAAAAGAATGCATTAGGATCATTTATGCCTATTTACTTTAAGAAGACACCATTAGTTCCAAAATAAAACATGAATGAGGTTAATTTCAGAAAAATCATAAATTTCAAATACCATGAAAACTAGAGCATTCAACCACTCTCTCCCGATTTTAGAATTAGAATCAGAGTTGGAAAACTAATTAGAATCAGTTGAAAAATCTGATGTAACAGAAGAAGAAGAAGAAAAAGTTCTCTAGTGTTATTGGTCACATCAAGAATCGTGTTTTAAATTAGATTACATTCCAAGTAATTAGTGAATGTTTGAACAAAATTATTTAAAAGGACTATTATTACAGCTTGTACCATTTGGCTTCCATGGACCACGGCGCCTATTGCGAGTTTTAAGGGTTTGTATTTTACATGTGTATTAAAACGGTGTTCGGACTAAATTTGACGATTTTTAATGGCTTCCTTTTCAGGAACATCTTGACGAATAGGTGAACATTCAACGACGTTGGAGAGCAGACAGAGTAAAGTTTGGGTTGAGACAAAGTTAGGTGATGTGGATGACTGGAAGCCATCTGAATATTGGAAAAGAGTTACCTGTATCATGATGATTCGCGACGGGTATCAATATGCCGACATCATTGACTGTTGCTCAATCCATGGGCAGCAGCAACGGGGTTTTTTTTCGCCTCGAATCTGGCGACTGCTTGCTAGGGCATAAGTCGCTGTAACCAACCGGGACAAGAAACGTGCGCGAAGATCACCCAGACTGGGACATTAAACGAGAATGTGCCGAACAGTCTGGGGGACAACGCATTCGTCACAGTAAGGTACAGGAGAACGCTCCACCCAATGACTGTGATCTCACGAGTGTGCTCAATTCTAAGAGGGTAGAAAGCGACCATAATCCGTCGCGTCATTAGGGGGTTAAGTCCAATGCCTTGAACCACATAAACTGGAGGATCTCATTGGAGCTGGAGAAGGATGTGCGATCTACATAGAATTCGGACCTGGACCGGTCTTTCGAGGACTTTCGAGTGGAATAGGGTCGTTGGTATATTTGGTTGGCATGACGCAATAATCAGGGCTTTCTCCGTTATGGCTGCAACCCAGTATAAAGGGATCGAAAAGATCCAGAGACGAGTAACATGAACATTGAACGAAAGGTGCCTACGTAACATGAACATTGAACGAAAGGTGCCTACGTAAGTTTAAACAGTATTTTTTTTAATAATATCGGTTCATCTAGAGAAGTAGTACTCGCTTCGTTGCCAAAGTAAACTTCAAAATGTTCAATTATCTTAAGTATCTCTTCGTGTTGTGTGCAAATTAAGAGAACGGACCTTCGCAGCGGGAAGGAGGTGGGCAGGTTTTCATATAAACTCCTTAATGCACGTAGTCACGTGAAACCCCCCCGCGTGTCTTGGCTATAGTACGAAATGGAGGATCGTATACAAAATTTTATATCATAACTAACATTTAGGTGCTATGTAAAACCTAGCCTACGCATAGCGTTAACCGCTTTTCGGTAGCCATGGAAACATCAAAAGTACAAGAATATCTGCGTTTGTTCCTCGAACAAAAGTTGGTAATGCAATTTTACATAAGTAATTTCAACCGTGACGTCTGTTTAATGCACATTTGGCGTCCTTTTTGCTATATGAGAAAAAAAACCGCGTTTAGGATTCTGTATCACGCGATCGGGTTCATAAGGACATTAGGGAGAACTGGTGCGAGGTGCAACCGCCGTCATTTAACTCAACCTCGGAATCAAGAAGGGAACTAATGGGTCTCAGCGTCCCCGGGACAACCCTCAAATTTGATGGGTCTTCTCCCCTATTAGTGTAGGCTCCCTAGTTCGCGTTTATGTGACCATTTTTTGTCTCTTCGCCTGGTCCGTATGCTTCATCGTGACCTAGATGATGCGGTAGTTGTTTCTTTGCTCCCAGGGATGGGAGGGGAAGGGGGCAAGATCCGTACATCGATTTCATGTCCACCCACAGCTTAGTACATCGTCTCGACCCTGGGATTCGAGGAAGGTGACCATCTTGCGATGCCACTACCGGTCACCCTTACCTTAGGGCTGTCTGCTTTCTCCTTTATGTAGACACGTAGCTGCGGGATCCCTCGGAGGCCCAGTTTTCGTGCTTTCCCTTTTCCCTCTCCAAAAGTGTCGGGGGATTTAGCGGAATAGCGTCAAACAAAGGACTCACATGTATGGAGGGGGGGGGGGGCATTTGCGAGGAAAGTTGAAAGTTTGCTTGACTGAAATTAGTTCACGGAACGTAAATTGTTCCAGACTTAGCGATGTATTTTCTTCCAGTGACCAAAGGAACAAATTTGTCCACCAATGTAATTACAGATCATTCGGAAAACTCAGACGTGGCTTAGTACTTTCATTAAAATGGCGTTGCGCGTATTTTTTTGCACTGCTACCATTTATAAAGATAAATAAGCATCAGAATATCAAGTACCAGAAACCCGGTAACTAATTAGAATGTACGAAATAGATGTAAATCCCCCCCTCCCCCAGTTTTATGGGATTCTGCGTTGATCTCCCTAAGAACATAACCCAAGTTGTGATCTGTTAGAAAGATAATAGACGTAAAGACATAAGTTATGCCTTCCATAGAATCACCTATAGTATGTACGTATTTCTGGCATTTATAAACTGAATGGGAGAGTTTTAGGAAGGTGAGATGCGAACGAGACTTGGGTGTAATGTGAAGTTCTGAGCTCCGGCCTAGAAAGCAGTGCATGAGTGCGAGGAATAAAGCTTATAGGGTATTGGGGCTTATTGAGAGCAGTGCAAGTAATAGGAGTGCCGATGTCATTCTGAAGATGCACATGACATTAGTTAGGCCTCATTTTGCCTATGTGGTACAATTTTGGTCATCATATTACAGGATGGATATTGCTCTGCTTGAGTCTATACAAATAAGGATGATTAATGGGTTGAGGAGCCTACCTTATGGTGAAAGGCCGAGGAGACTAAATATAAATACGTTGAAAAGAAGAGTTTGGGTTGACTTGATTCAAGTCTCCAAGTGCGGGAAAAATTAAGGTAAGGTTCTTATTTTTAGTGAGCAGGATAGGCCCCGGGTCAATGGGTTTAAGCTGGACAGATTTAGGTTTTATGAAAGGGATTTGTAGAAAATTGTTTACAAATTGAGTGGTAGTTGAATGGAATAGGCCTACTAGTCATGTGATAGAAGCGTCCTTCCTGCCGAGTTTTAGGGCTAGATTTATGGATGAGGATGCTCGGTGGGAGTGAACTCGGGGCTAGATGGGAACAGGAGCTGCTTCCTATAAGCTTTTGATTAGCCTTTTGTAGACTCATTCTTTTCTTATGTTCTTAAGTGAATGGTGCGAAATAAAGTGGAAAATTAAAGGTTTAAAATAGCTTTATTAATTTATATTATATCATATATCATAATTTTGAAGATCTTTGATTTTAGATATTAGATTATACATTTTAAATTTAAAATTAATATATTTTATATTTTTCAGGTCGTTACATTATGGTCGCTAGGCTAACCAGAGCAGAAAGAATAGAGGTGGTTCTTTTATACGCAAAGGATGGTACCACTTCATGTTCGGTGGAAGATACTTTTAATACCAGGTACACCGAAAGGTTTCCACTCAACTACACAAGTTTCAGTAAGATCTTCACCCATGTCAAGGAAACGGGAAGCGTCTGTGATCGACCACTAACTTCTACTGATCCCAGAACATCTGTACTGGTAAGGGATTGTGTGGAGCAAAGCCCCCGTAAGGAAACAGGTGTATCTAAGAGTTCAGTGACTGTGACTGCTGAGTCATATGTGCATGTATTTTCTTCTAGCTATATTAGAAGACATCTCCTTATACGATCCGGGAACTATGTGGCTTCAGCAGCATGGAGCTCCGCCACATTTGGAAGAGATTGTGCGCGAATTTCTACTACACGAAACATTTGGAGATAAATGGATTGGACGACGTGGACCAATTGAATGGCCACCCACATCTCCAGATCTGATACCTTTAGATTACTTTCTATGAGACTGACTCCCTTAAATCAGTTGCTTATAATAACCGCCCCAGAACCATAGCGGAACTAAAGGCAAACATATTATGATAATTTTAAGCCATAAATTCAAATAGGAGTAAATAGATGTCATTTTGAACGTGTAATTAATTGATAACGATAATTACTAAATAAAAAGTGCAAGTTAGTTTCTTTAATACATTTCCTATGGGACGAGAATGATGAAATATAGGCCTACTACATGAAAGAGAAATACGAAATCAAATTTTGTTCGGAGAAATGCTATTTCCTAATTCGAAAAATCCGTCCTTGGGTGGGATTCGAATCGTGCACACTGAGGCAGCGAGCAACCGCTTTGATCTCAATTAAAGCAAGGCCTTTTAACCACTCAGTTACGCGGGAGAACAAAAAGTTTTTAAGTTACGCTTCACTCGGTCGATCGGGACTAAAAAAAGGAGAGAAATTAATTGGAAATTCATAAGGAAATGGAGAAATTGAGTTAAACGTGCGAATAAGGAAATAATAATATTTTTCCGGAGAGAAAATTATTCCGTTTTTCTCTTTCTTGAGGTAAGAAAACGAAAATGCAAACGCTTAAGAAAAAAAGAAGAAGATTGCAAACACTTTAAGAAAACAAAATTGCAAACTCTTTATGAAGCCAAAATATGCAAACGCTTTAACCAAAATTGTAAGCGCTTAAAAACAAAAATACAAATGCTAATGGAAAGAAAAAAGCAAACGCGTTAATAATCCAAAAAATAAAAACGCTTTAAGAAAAAGACATTGCAAATGCTTTAAGAAACCAAAATTGCAAACGCCTTAAGAAACCAAAATTGCAAACGCTTTTAAAAACAAAAATACCAACGCTAAAGGGAAAAATTCAAACGCTTTAAGAAACTCAAAACTGTAAACGCTTTAAGAAACAAGAACTTTAATTGCTGTAAGAAAATCAAAACGCTTAAAGAAAAAAAAATACAAACGCTTTAAGAAACCAAAATTCCAAACGCTCTAAGAAACAACAAATACAAACGCTATAAGAAACAAAAAAGCAAACGCTCTAAGAAACTCAAAAATGCAAACGCGTAAAAACAAAGATACAAACGCTAAAGAAAAGAAAAAGCAAACGTTTTAAGAAAACAAATCTACAAACCAAAATTGCAAGCGCTTTTAAAAACAAAAATACAAACGCTTTAGGTAAAAATGTAAACGTTTTAAGATATTTATTATAGGGATCAGTACACAGTGTCCCCCGAAAATTTTACTTGGGGACACTTAATGAAGTCGCTCCGCTTTTCCCTATAGACTAAATAAAGAACAAATTTTGAGAAGGAGCGTAGGCCCTCTCAGGCCCCCATATGGATCTGCGTCTTCCATCAAGTCCTAATTCGAATCTTCCGCAGCAATTTTTCAAGAATTCTCTCGCGTCAGCAAAATGCACACACTAGCTTCCAATTCATCTTCTCCCTCATTAAACAAGGAAAGACATACATATGTATACGGATATACACGCTCAACCCCTACATGCATGCAGTTGGAGCAGCGAGAAAAAATATATACACATACGTATACATACATACACATTTACAAAGAGGAAATTCCGTGAGGGAGCAGCGGTTGGGGGAGATACCCCTTCAAAGTTTAAGGGCAAACTAAACTTCAGAAAAGTATTGGGGGCAATGCAGATTTCCCGACGCAGGGCCATCATTTTCGGTACGGGAAGGGAAAAACACACGCACGAAGACTCGTGTGCACACGTCTGCATATATCTCACACACCAAATAAAATATCTAGTCATTGTTAAAAAGAGCTGCGCGCGCCATTCTATAGGTGTTTTTTTCCAAGCCAAATCGGTTAAAAACACTCGAATATCTCTTTTTTAGGTGGAATAGAGGTGGCGCTAGTAGAGAATACTGAAATAATATGCCATGTTGTAACAATGGACTAATGTAGAACAAAGCAAATACTTGTAAATAATGTTGTAAGGATGCAAGCGAAATCGTTAGGTTCCCACGCGAATGTACAAACATACACAGAAAAGGAAACAGATGTGAGCCAAAGGTCTGGTGGAAACAGATAACGGAGGCAGTGGAAAACAGCTGGACGCACATAGAACGGAATCCAGGTATGTATGTGAGAGTATGCAGGTGAGGGGATATAAAGGGTGTGTGGATAGACAGCGGAAAGTAGACCAGTGGTGAAAAGAGAAAGAAGTGTGGTAGGGTGCAAAGTGATGCTAGAGCCTGGTGATCAGGCTTATCGCTTTCAGATTTTTATGTTTTGTAGTTCCGTTGTTGTTTATCATTTTGTTTATACATATATATTATATATATATATATATATATATATATATATATATATATATATATATATATATATATATATACATGTATATATAATATATATAATATATATATATATATTGCTAATGTATTTGGTTATGCTGTGCGCGTTTGCTGTTGTTTTGGTAAGTCGTTAATTATAACTTACTGTGTCTGTTTTAGTGTCTTTGTATATTCGTAATTTTGTAGTGTGTGTATTTCGTGTATTATGTTTCTTCTTTGTAGTCTTGTTCGGTGATTTTCGTCTTCTTGTGTGGGTTTCCTTCTTCGGTAGTTTTGTCTTAGTTGATTGGTTTTGTCGATATCAGGGAATTTTTGTCAAAATCGGTTGGTTTCATGATTGGTATTTTGTTTTGATTTGGGGTAAATTTAACTCATCTTGCGTAGAACGGCACTTCTGCTCCGCCAGCTAAAATCCCAGCGGAGCTTGGAAATCTGGCGCGACATACTGCTTTTCTATTTTGGTGAATCATTTGTACGATTTCCTCGTCCAACACTCGATTGACATTTTCCAGCATATTCCTTGTCCGTTCTTCGATGACAACGTTAATGGGGGTTAACCCCGCCTCCCGGTGCAGTTCTTCTTGAGTTTTTCTTTCCATTCTGCGCGTACCTGTAATTAGGTACAAGCATTTGTTCTGCACCACTTGTAGTCTTCTCTTCTGTGTCTTTGAGACACAAGAGAGGGCGGAGGCGGGTTATAGCAACGTCGATCTTACTAGTGCAGTATAAATCTTCTTTTTGTTGTTTTGACGAAGATTTCTGAACCTGTACAGAGTCTTGACTGCAGCAGTGACCTTGGTGATACGTTCTTGGACGTGCTTTGTGTACCAGATTGAGGTGATCTTCATGCCGAGTACATTGCATTCATTGGTGTAGGGATATTGTCTATCCCACACCCTGACGTCATCAAGTAGTCTCCTGCCTATGGGGAATACTTTGAACTTATCCTGGTTGGTACGGATTTTCCACCGGGCCTCGAGGTGTTAAGGTTTTCGATTTCTGCTGCTGTCATGCGAGCTTGCATAGGCGCATTCCTCCATGGACAAGTGATTATCTGGGTGAAATCATCGGCGAATTGTAAGTTGAGGCAAGTGGGGCTTACAGGGACTGGGACATCCGCGGTGTAAATCAAGTAGAGAGTGGGAGACAGGCACCCCACCTGCGGGAGGCCCGCATTGAGCGGAAACTTTGGCCCGTCCGTGCACCCTAACCTATGTACGCCGCTCTCTCCATGACATAGTCACAGAGAGTTCTCTCTAAGTTTTCACTTAGTCCCAGTTGTAAGATCTTGTACTGCATTCCCCGTTGCCACACCTTATCGAACGCCTTTGATACATCCCGACAAACAATGTCCACGTAACTCTTTTCCCGTTTTTCATGGGCTAGCTTTTCCATGATGACGTTAATCGCCATTTCCGTACTTCGCTTATTCCTAAACCCGAATTGGTGTGGGTTGTAGAGCGAGTTTTCCTCCAGGTGAGACACCAGTCTTTTGTTGAGGATCTTCTCGAAGAGCTTCCCACCAAATTCCTGTAGTGAAATTGGCCGGTAGCTCTCCTTCAACTTGGGGTTCTTTCCGTGCCTAGGCAAGAAAATCATTTTCGCCGTTTTATAAGCGCCTGGTAAGTACCCCGTATTGAGACAGGCGTTAAATATTCTTCTCATTCCTTCGATGTCACAGGCTGGTGCCTTTCAAAGTTAAGCTTTGTAAGCCTCGATTTTCCTGGGGCTTTTTGTTGGAATGAGCGAAGCGCGCCGAGTAGTTCTTCTTCTGTAATCTCGGCGTCTCCGTCGCGCTGTTTATCCACCTGGTGATGAGGGTACGTCTTGTCTGTTTCTTCGTTAAGCTCGTCGATGATGTTACTTTCGAACTCTAGGTCATAGTCTTCGTTTTCTTCTTCAGTTATAGTGAAGATCTTTTCCCAATAACTTCGGAATATCTCTTCAACTTTTTCTTCCTCTTCTTCGATGTCTCCGTTTTCTTTCCGTAGCTCGATCTTATGCTTCTTTCCAGTTGATCCTTTAAGAATTCGGATCTTCTTCCAAAATTCTTTAGGAGTTGCTTCGTGATCGAGGCTCTCAATCGCGTCATCCCATCTTCTGTTCTGTTGTTCGAGGATCAACTGGTTCAATTCTTCTTTGATTTCTTTACTTCTTTGCATCGAGTGAACTGATGCATTCACGATGTTGTATTCATACATTATCTTCAGTTCACGGTATAGTTCCTTCATATATTCGGTCCACTCGTAAGTCGAGATGGTCCTATATGAGGAACGAGGGATACAAGCCCTATCTGCGTCGATGATTTGGTTATTGAGGTCATCGAGTGCCTCGTCAATCTCCTCGAGAATTGCCTCGTCCAGGTTGGGCGGATCGTAGGCCTCGAGAAGGTGTGCGCACCGTGCCCAGTCTGCTCGTCTGTAGTTCTTCCTGACTACTGCTGGGACTTGTATAGGGTTCCTATTGATAGTGAGTAGGATCCATATATGATCACTACATGGCACCTGAACTGGTTCCATGTAGTAACTGAACGGTAGCTGGCGATTCACCAGACAGATGTCTGGCTTTGTGGCACATCGTTCTCTGACATAGGCGGGAAAGTCGGGGCCTATCCGCTGGGCCATATTTCTGTCCAGCAACAGGTCCAGGCCTCCTTCTATACCGTGGAAGGTCCTGTAACCGGATTCTCGGCATCTGGCGTTTAGATCCCCCATTAGTATGGTGGGGGCTCTTCTGCAAAATAGGCCAGTGAGAGTGTGAATAGGCAACACATCTCTCCTTGGTGGTTGATATCCGGTTGCAATGACCAACTTTCCTAAGTCGAGCTCGACCTCAATCGCGAGATAGGATTCTTCTAAGTTCCTTATCTGCTTGTATTTGATCCCTTTCTTTATTGCAATAGCGGCGCCATCGTACCGCTCTTGCGAAAAGTTCGTGATCAACACATCGTAGTTCCAGATTTTCATTTCTGTATTACGCGTGTCGATCCCGTGTTTTGAAATCAGTATGATGTCTGCATTAATTTCTCTGAATACATTTCCGTAAAGAATTCCTTTCGTCGTCCAGCCGTTGGTGTTGATTTCTATTATTTTAAGTCCGTTAAGTAACATGATGAGTTGCTCTACCTATGTTTTTTCTTCCCCTTTTTTGGTCTGGGGGCTGGTTGGGCGATTTTACTCGGCCCAGGGTTTTCCTTTTTCGGAGGGGGGCTCGGGGTCTTTGACCTGCTCTTGGTGGCTCACGTGCGAGTGCAGGGGCCCTCTTTGCTGTCAGATGAGGAGGATCCATCACCAGTTCCAGCCTTTTCCTCTTCTTCTTCTTCTTCTTCTTCAGTTTCTTCCGATGATGGTGCTTCAATCATCTCCTCCAAACCGGATTTGATGTTGTTATTTTTGATGACTGATTCTTTGAAAGCCTTGGAGCACTCGGGGTCATCTGACATGACTACTGCCGGGAGGTTATTCACCTTCATGAGCGCGTTGAGCACTTGGTTATAACAACCAGGCTTCACTGCATTCGCCACATTTGGATGGGTTATGCAAATCAGTATTTTTGCGCTCAGATCTCCTGTTACGTTGAATTGTGCAGGTGCCGGTGCAGTCTTCACCTCTGCACTCTTCTTAGCGGCGCTCGCGTACGTTGTCTCCTTTGCTTTTCTTTCCTTTTCCTCCTTCCTCCTAATGATTTCACGGCGCTTGGGGCAATTAAGGGCCATCGTCCGATGCTCCCCTTTGCAATTCAGGCATTTCTTCGAGGTGCTTTCGCACTTGTCGAATCTGTGCCCTTCTGTGGCGCACTCACTGCCCCACAGCTTGTTTTTTTTCCGGGCAGGTGGTAGATGTATGTTCTTCCAGTTTGTAGCATACAAAGCACATTTGTATGCTACCGAATTTCTCTTGCTGGATATTTTCTCCCGGTATTCTCATGTTGAATACGAGAATACCGTTTTGGGTGGCCTTCCTCGCCATGTCCGTGGTCGAGAACGTAATCTTAAACACGTGGGTGTGTTAGCGGAATTTAATAATTTCACGAAATTGTGCCCACGGGTTGCTTCTGGTAATTTCTTCTTTTAATTCGTCCGTCTTATGTTCCCCTACCCAGCTCTCCACTTTGCGGCAGATGACGCTTCTATTCGCTGCCACTTGGGGGGGGGGGCTTCTAGACGGTGTTCTTCAGTACTCTCGCTCCTTCTTCTGACAGGAGCTGGTCTACATCCTTTGTCTCGACACACATGGCGAGGAATCCTGATGAAACTTCGATGAGTTTCACGAGTGCCATCTTTAGTTCGATGTATAGGGTTTAACAAAGGTTTTTCTTGGTTGGGGTCTTCATTCCGGCAATGGTCCTTAAGGGGACCCTCTTAGTGAGGGCCTCCATGGTCTTAGTGTTCCTCTTCTTATTTATTATTTTCCTGTAACAAAAGTGTAATTAATATTTTTTTTATGTGTGAAAAGAAAGTTAGGGTTTGGCAAAGGAGGTATAGGATGGTGTGAGTAGGGCTGGTTCAAATAAATTTGAGAAGAACTCCCCCGTCCATTTCTCCTGTTGCCCTCCCGCTCGTATGCTGCCGGTATGATGGATGATAGAGTGATTGGGAACGGAATCGGATCTGATCGGCCAGATTTTATAGGGAGGTGTCGCTGGTTTATTGGTGGCCTGTTTATACGTGAATGGGAGATCGGTTTATGAATTATGAAAATGGATGGTAACAGGTGGTTTATCTAATAGGGAAGTGGAGGAAAAGTTACCCGGTTGATGTTTGCTTGCTCGGTAGTCACAATGGCGATTGTTTTGAAGAGTCCTCGTTGCTATTGCGCATGATGGGTGGTGAGGACTTTTGGCAACTGGGCTTACTTTAAACCTCCGTCGAATTGTTTCTGACTCCTTAACAATTCTCCACGAGGGTTATGATTTAGGCTGGGCTCATCGAAAGTTCCCCGGTAATCGGGGTAAGGAAGGACTTCGAAAAGGACGTAGCACAAATGACCACTTAAATGATCGGCGAAGACTGGGGATCACTATGGCCGTGTGAACCTCGCCGTGCACTTTTATTTTACCGCCCTTAGCTGCACTTGCAATGGCATGCCCAGCTAGTTTTACGCCGGGGCTGGCGAAGATGGCCTGGAGGAAGAGTGCATCTGCACTTGTTCTCCCCCCTTTGGCCCCGGCTGCACCAGGGTTTGCAGAATTTAACATTCTCACCAAAATACACACGTGAGCGGCAAACTACACGTCATTGGTTATTTCGGAAATGTCGTAACCCTCCTGGTATATTATACACACCGTGATCACCATTTTTCTGCATACAACTGGGACGATTACCATTAGGGTACGCGCCTTTGAGCACTGACCGCACATTTCCCGCCGAATTATTGATATAATTATCACTCGTATCGTTACTAATATAAGGCATAAACGCGCGGGCACAAAAACGGCACTGCGTCCTATCGACTCACTACAAGTATTTACATTAAGGCTAAATCGAAGGTCATCAGTTCATCCGCCAGTTTTCCTAATTGTGCCACCGGTGAGTTCCTTCTGTGTGACAATTATGGGCGCAATATTATCCGGTAAGGACTGAATGAAATTGTGCCTCACAAACTCTTCACCAGCTCCTACCTGAAGGGTAGTTCTCCGTAGTTCCTCTAAATTGGTAGATGATCGGCCTCTGAGAGTGGAGGATGTAATGAGCTTCTCAAAAAAAGCTTGGGTTTAGTCTTCTCGAAGAGTCCAATCACTTCCGCCCTTGAAAGTTGATAATTCTGGTCCGATCTAATGTCCGCCAGAAGACGATCGACGGTCTCAGGAGGAAGTGATGCCAATACAGGGACAACTTTAGTATCCTCCTTCTTTATTCTGGAGATGTGAAATTGGGCCTCCACAATTTGGAACTAAACTGCGACTGCCGTCCCATTAAAGATGAGCGGCTTGATGGTGATAGCGTTTACGAACTCCGTCTCACCTTGTCCTGCCTGACGATGGCTTGATGCGTTCATTTCCTCGATGCCTTCACTGTCCGGCCGAAACGAAAGGGTTACCAATTTATAGGGAGGTGCCACCTATTTATACGCGAATGGGGGATTAGTTTATGGATGATGAAAAGGGATGGTAACAGGTGGTTTATCTAATAGGGAAGTAGAGGTAAAAGTTACCCGGTTGGTGTGAGCTTGGTCCATAGTCATAATGGCGAGTGTAATGAAGACCTTTGGTAACTGGGTTTACTTTAAACCTCCGTCGAATTGTTTCTGACTCCTTAATAATTCTTTATGAGGATCCGCTTTAGGGTGGGCTTACCGAAGGTTTGCCGTGAATCGGGGTAATGGGATTCGAAAAGGAGGTAGCAAAAAATTATAATTTTATTTTTACACTGGCCTATTAAAGGGGCAAGTGGCACGTCACGAATACTTTGCTGTCAATAAGTAGCCTTTCTATTCTACGTGAAGTATTGGGTTCAAAGGCAACAGGACTAAGGCAAATTAAACGGGTTCCGTAACGCTACCAAGGGAGTAAACGGTGTTAATGAATAATGATTCTCTTTCTCTGATTCTAGTTGTCCTTCTGACTCTCGAAATAATTAATGTCTGACTATATATGTGTTCGTTTCCTAAGGGGCGTGACCTAGACTTGTCCAAGGGGGCAAACCCCAGTGGTCTGGTTCGTTAATTTTTACCCCTAGGGCGGAGCTACCGAACAGCTCTGTGTGTAGGATATACCTACATATTTCTAATAGGTTTATCTTTATTATAGGATTCGCTTGTTACAGATCTGTGTCCAAATTTCTCTTTGTCAAAGTCTGTATTTGCTTAGCTGCTTTGTAGGTCCCGTTTTTTGATAAATCTTTCCCAAGACGCGAATGTTTGTTTATGCGTGACCTAGTATTGACTCAGGTGTTCGACCTGATATCTGCTTTCCTCGTTCGTATTTTGTGTGTTCCCACGCGCGACTCTAATGACCACTTGCCTCATCTTTATTTATACAAATTAACATATTTATTTTCATTTCCTTATTTTCTATACAAATTAATATATATTTTTCATCTCCTTATTCTTACAAAAAAACATTATTTCCGTTATTTACATGTTAGGCAATTTGTTAGGATTTGATAAATCCACCAAGCGTCCGTTTGTGGAGTTTCCCGCTGGGCCTATTAAATCCTGAAATTTGGTGCCAGCAGCCTACCTATTATATAACACGAGAGCCACAATTTTACATTAACCTGTGAAACGAGGAAATCAATTTTGATATGAGTGTCGGCTAGATAAGCTCGGTCAGATGTCCAAATGCAAATACTCCTTTAGTGCACACATGCCTAAACTGAACATGCATACACCCTTTGACTCCGCTCAGCAGTCTTAGTAGAGGACACACGCACCCGATTAGCTCCGCCCCGAGTTGAGGTTAAGAGAAGAGAAGCCATGTGCCGTTAATTGGCGTTGGTATAAATAGACGGGCAGAAACATTATTAGGATCATCATTATTATTCTTCTTCTGATTAGTATAATATCATTATTAGTATCAGTCAGTCAGAAGGATAGCCTCCAGCCTAAAAAGTAAGTAAACCTTGTAACCAGTTATGGGGTGTTCCTCTCCCAAGGAGGTAGGCTCCATGACCGGTGACCCATCGAAGGATGAAGAGTCCGACACCTCAATCCTCCGTCCGGTCACACCTTCACCCTTATACAAGAAGGCTTCGCAACAAACAAAAATGTAACAATTTTTGTAAACTTTCTCCCTAATTAAGAAAGAGTAAACAACTCATAATCATTAGATAAAACTAACAAAGCCAAATGAACTTCCCCAACACGCCAAATAGTTCAATTATGACAATAATAATAACAAAACCGAACCGTAAACAATCGGAACTTTGTTGAAGAATTCTAGCGTTGCTGAATCGGGCTCAAATATAGACTTTTCGTGATTTATAAGGGGCGGTAGAGTCCCCCCGCCATCGGAATAGTACTCCATGGACACTACTAAGTGTTTTTAGCCTCTTTAACTTGACCCCCGCCCTTATAATATAGCGTGCGTGGCTCTTGTTGACAATAACCGAGTTTCACTCTGGTGGATACGGCGTTGGATTTCTGACGTCAAGGCAGGGAATTAAACCAGCGAGCTCGGACCCAAAACTTTGGGCGGCGTCAAGAGGTGACTGCCCATTGGCGGACGCGCTGAAGACCACCCATCCGACGGGGTAAGTAGCTCCGCACACGTCATCATGCATAAAGCGAATCACAGCACCGCTATCTTTCCTCTATTGCCTTATAAGCGCAACATTCTCTTCGCTGTTCCAGAACCCCACCGATGTGGTATTGGTGTCCTTTATGGTGGTATTCATATCTACATACCCTTGAGGCGGAATGGGCGCCACCACCCCTCTTGGGCATCAAGAACGGTTCCGCCATCGCTGATTGGGTCAAGAACGCACAATACAAGCTCCCCTCTCCCCGCCCCCTTCTACAGACACTCGCCCCAGATGCCTCCTGACGACTCCTGTCAAATGCATAATTGGCCGTAATTAAAATTCTAGCCTAGTACTAGTACTAGTACTAGTACTAGGCTAGACTATAATTAGAAATATCCAAAAACAAAGAAAAAAAACAAGGAGGAACATGCGACCACCATCAAAGAGAGAAATAAAACGGAGGAGGTCATCCTTCTCCAAAAGTGCAGATAGTCCACAAGTCTGTGTGCACGAACTCATCCAGAGGTCAAAGGACAAGCGGTAGCGATTCCGATGGGCCAGATACGGGGACAGGTAACGTGCGCGAAGATCACCCAGACTGAGACATTCAACAAGAATGTGCCGAACAGTCTGGGGGACAACGCAGTCTTCACAGTAGGGCGCAGGCGAGCGTTCCATCAAATGGTGGGGCGTCCCGCGAGTGTTTCCAATTCGAAGTGACAGAAAGCGACCTGAAACCATCGCCGCATTGGGAAGTAGGTCAATGGGAACAGTTCCGGCGAAATGGCACACGACTTTAGGCTCTCCTCGTTTGTCTTCCATCTTCTTTGCCAATCAGCCCAGAGGGTCCCCTAATTCCTGTCATGTAGTCAGTGTGAGGAAGAATCAAACGCTGGTCTGGTCGACCAGTCCACGCCGACTCTAGCACCTTCATTCCCCGTAATTTCTCCCATATCTGCAGAAACCCAACAAAGGTAATCTCGACATCCACTCGGCTCGCATCAACCGTAGCTTCACGGATAGCATGAACCAGGGGAGGTGGAGATTACAATGACCCGATAGCCCTCAAGGCGCATTGTGAATCGCTAAAGATCACAATCCAGGCTCCGAACCGGGCATGACGCGGTAGCTCCCGTACCGAGCAGTATATTGCGACCAGCTCGGCCGTGAAGACAAACGCAGTGCCTGGTAGGCCCCCCTTGACTTTAAAAATAGATGATACAGCCTGGAAACATAAGCTTCCATCATGGGACTTGGAATCATCCGTATACACGAACATAGATCCAGCTTGACACGAATTTGCTTCAAATAAGTCGAACGTAAGACTCCCGTGGCAACAAATAATCAATGGTGGTACAATCCAGGGTGGCGTCCTTGGCAGAATCAGAGACGCCACCGGCCCGAGAGCTACACTGACCTCTCAGAAATTCTTATTATAGGCCTTCTCCGGGTTGAAAAACACCGTGGCGTGGTGCTGTCTACGAAGGAAGGCCTCGCAGGTGGCATTTTACAGTCGGAGCAGATCATCCGACGTGGATGAGAACTTGCATATGCCATACTATGCAGAAGACAAGTGCCTCCGCTAGGTGTTAAAGCCAGGTATACGGGACATCGTCCGGACCAAAGCATCCTCCGCGTACGGAGCACAACCTAACTTGATGTATACCTGTAGTTGAATGGTTAACCACTTAGGATGTAAAGTCCATTCAGATACCTTCCGTGACATCACCGCATGCATCGAATGCTGTCAAAGCAGCATTCCAGCTAGAGAATGCAGAGAAAGCGGTCTCGAAGGACTACGCCACGGAAGCGGGGTCCGAGATTGCGATCCCATTATCCTGGAGAGCTGTAGGAGGATAATGGTAGATTTTACCCCGAATTCTTTTAACTCGCTTCCATACCTCTGCTAGAGGGGTTCTTTCACGTTAAGTGAAGACACGTTTGTCCACCATGAGGAACGGCTAAGAAACATACCGGAACCTAATCCTAGCTCGACGAAATTCCCCGACATTGAAATTGTTCGGAGGTGCTTATAGCGCACCTAGGAATAAAGCTTATGCTTGAGGGCCGTCTCACACATGGCTGACCACCACAGAAGCGATCGGAGTGCAAAACAGAGACATTCTAGGAATAGCAGTCAGGCCTACGGCGATGGGGTTACCCGAGAACTCAACGGCCTAATCTACCGAATTATACTTCTCAACTGGGACAGAGAAACTAGTCATTTCCTGAAATGCGGACTACCATACCCGCGCGAAGCACCACCGAGGAACGGGGGCGGGGGCGTTCAGGAGGCAGCTGTCCAGAAAATGATATTTAAATGGGAAAGTGATCAACACCAAGTAGGCCATCCACAATCTCGTACCCCAAATCAGGCTGCGTACCGGAGAGTACATATATAGATCAAAGCAGGAAAATGAAGCGGTTCTTGGGCAGTGATGTGTAAACTCATCCACATTTAGGACACCAATCCCTAGCTCGTCGATCAGGTCGGCAAGGAACAGACCTGACCCATGTGATCGATCGAGTAGTCTACCGTTTAGATCCCCGAACAAGAAAAAGGGCATCAGCAACCATTCCACGACAAGGCGGAAGTTCATCGCATCGAAATCGGCTGACGGTGGAATGTACGAAGAAATAACAGTATACTTCCTATTCAGGTGCATCTGAACAGCTACTGCCTGAAGGAGGTGTTTAAAGCGAAGAGAAGAACAGAGACATCATGCCACTGTAAATCGGGCATCCTCCTGCCCGGCCTCCATCCCGTGGTGGTGGGGTTGAAAAATCTTTATACCCCGGGAGGATGGGCAGTGGGTAAGCGTCCAGAATGCTCTCCTGCATAAAGATAGTTAACAGGGAAAGGGAGGAGATGAACCTCCACAGCTCCCCTCAGTTGGCCCGGAATCCGCAGCAATTCCATTGAACGATTATGCCCTTCAGGCCTAACTCGGTAAAGATGCGGGGTCTCTTCGAAGAAAGGACCCTCACGGGAATGGCTGTACGCTTTAGGGAGGCAAAACTCCGGCTCCTTTTGGCCGAACAAGGCGCTGAGGGCTGAAGACGCTATCACATTCGAGAACTTTTCGTGGCTGGTTGGGCTCGCGATACTAGTCTTTTCCTCCCTCCGCCTCGAAACCTTCCGCGGGCGGGGCGGCTTCAAAGGCGAGGGTTCCTCCTTGTAAGATCCACCTTCTCCTAGCCACCCAGTCCAGCCTTGGGTGGGCGCTCCTACTTTAGGAGGACAGCTTTAAGAATCCCGGAAGACTGCCTCACGACTACCTTCTGGGGTGTTGTCTCTTGTGACTCTAACGACTCGGTGGAAGTGCGCGGCCGTTTCGACCTACGGGAAACGGTCACGCTGGGGAGGGTGGATGAGCTCTGGTTTTAGGCTTGGCTGTGTGTGAACTATTTGTGTAGCCAGATCTACCAAGGGAGCGCCCGGGGTGGGTAGAACCCGCAGAAGGGTTTCAAAGGAGCGCCATTACAACCGTGCTCGTAGGCCTGGAGAGGCTAGGAGTTGAGGGTGCCTTTTTGAGGAATAAGACATCCCAGGCAGCGCTGTCGCGTCTGTACCAAGTCCATAGCCTCGTGAAATTAGAGACGATCCTGAGCCTGAACAGTCAGGATTTCCTTCTCAAAGAGATACGTACCACATTGATTCGAAGAAGCGGAGTTGCCAGACATGATAAAAACTTATCGTGTATGGCATTGAAGAAACCTTCCCAGACGTCGGGTAAATCCTAATTCGAACTTCTACACGAGCGATTCGTATGGCCGAATCGGGGGCAGTTGTACCACCTCACATAAACCACTCCTTCGGTAGAGTGCGTTGTCACACTCACCAATTATGTGTCCGAAGGGCACTTATCATCACCTTCGGCTCTTTGCCAGTCAAACTACCTACAGCTTTCCTCTGACAGATCATGTTGCCTTAGCCCAACATGCTGCCATCAGGGAAACGAATAACTAGAAAGCGTTTGAAGCTCGAAAACGCCAGGTGGTCTCTAAATGAGGGCCCCCAACGTAATAAAGGCTCAACTTAGCGCACTTTGGGACACTTACCCCACTAGACTAGAGGTCGCCTCGGGGCCGGACGTTCCTATCTTGGCCTGCTCACTTGCCGAAACGGCAGCGAACCCATCCTTCCCCGGGGCTCTCGCGGAGGGAGAGGGATTTATAATCTTCTTTTACTTTTTCTTCTTCTTTGGAGCGGGAAGTGAACCGGCTCCTCGGAGGGTGCCCCAAGGCCTCACAGACCGGTCTCTGCCAGATCCTTCTCCGAAGCTTGGGTGTCAAAGGAGCACTAGTTGGGGGAGGGGATCTCTCCTCTGCTTTGGAGTCATCAGGGGCCCGGGGGGCCCGATGAGAAGCCTACACAAGAGCGGACACTGGTTCCTTGTTTGGCACCTATCACTGGCTCGCCCTCCTGGAAATGGAAAACTATGCCTCCGTAGTCTTTTGGGCCGGCGAACCGACTTCCATCGCACTGGAGAGGGGGAAGGGGGGGGGGCAGGCGCAGTCATTTTGCTTGACCTACATGAAGAGCCTCCCCCAGCATGAAGGTGGGTAGTCATTGCTATACCCACCTCATGCCACTAATGTAAAAAAACAAAACATGCAGCAACCCGTAGAAAACACTTCTAAATATGAAAGAACAAGTAAATAACGTTATAAACACGTAGAAACACGTATACTTATATGTAAAACTAGGGAGGGGGGGTATTGAAGACCTGTTTTGCCCTCAAATGCCTGACTCACCTTTTCTCCTCCACACATGTTCATCTTCACATCTTTCTGTACAATCTCTCGTTACACATATATTCCGAGAGATGCCCTCGTTAGTTTCCGCTTCTTACTAACAAATGAGTAGCAACAACTAAAAGGCAACTAAGCCCTTTAAAACCAACGAACAAATTGGAGCTCCTCTCAAGGCTAATTTAAGGAGTCTACTAGGCAAAATCTAGTTGAAGTCAAAGCAAATTCATGGAGTCCCCACCGAGGCGAAGTCAAGGAATGATCGAGGCCGATACAACGACGATCACCTCTAGGGAAATCGATCGCATTGCCAAGGCAAATTTAAAAGTGTTATCGAGGCAAATTCAAAGGAGTTGTCAACGCAAATTTAAAAGTGTTATCGAAGCAAATTCAAAGGAGTTTTTGAGTCAAATTCAAAGTAGTTGTCGAGGAAAATTCAAAGGAGTTGTCGAGGAAAATTCAAAGGAGTTGTCGAGGAAAATTCAAAGGAGTTGTCGAAGCAAAGTCAAAGGAGTTGCCAAGTCAAATTCAAAGGAGTTGTCGAAGCAAATTCAAAGATGTTGTTGAAGCAAATTTAAAGGAGTTGTTAAGGCAAATTCGAGGCAGTTGTTAAGGCAAATTTAAGTGAGTTACAAGGCAAATTCAAAGAGTTTAAAAAACAAATTCAAGATATTGTCAAAGTAAATTCATGGTTTGAGAAAGAAATTAAAAGAATTCTCAACGCAAAATCAAGGGGTATATAAGGCAAAATAAAGTGGTCAAGGCAAAATCCAGAAATTATCAAGGGAAACTCAATGGTTCGTAAAAAAATCAAAAAGTTTGTCTAGGCAAATTCAAAGAGTCCCGAGGGCTCATAGAAGGATTGAAGGCAAATTCAAAGAATAATCAAGGCAAACTGAAGTTGATAAAGATAACTCAAGGACTTTTCAATGTGGTGGCGAGTTAAGAAGGGGCAGGGTAGACTAAAATAGGGCTTCAAAATGGAAGGGCAGAATGGGGAGGGGGAGGGAGTTCGCTTCAATCACAGGCGTTCTATAAATGACACCAAATCAAAAGGCCGCAAATCCTTAAAAAATAATGAATTCCTTTAAATGTAAAATTGCTAAAAGTAAAAGGGGGAAAAACCAGACCTCAGAAATGACCAAGACTTGTAGTAGTAGTGATAATTGTGCTGATTATAGAAAACAGATTCCATACATACATTTTAAATCTTTGGCTGCGGATGAATGGCACTGGCATTCATATATATGTGGCGGTGAAAACATGACTATGCATGCATGTGGTGACCCTAGTGAAAGAAAACATAGTCAAAATGATCTCATAAATATCATATAAATAAATGCTCTTTTTTAAAGTGCTCCTGAGATTATTAAGCTACCGTAACTTCTGCTTTATTTATGGGCGATTAATCTAATGTAAATGGATTTGATAAATTAACACTAAAGGAGTTCAAGGTAGGCTCAAAAGCCTCCTGCAGTTTAGGATTGCGAGGTTAAAAGGATTTAAGAAACATAAACCTGAAAAGACCTATTTTTCTGCATGGCGGCGGTTAATGGCGATGGGAAAGTCAATTGTGCAGAATAAACGACTATTTATGAACCGTTTTAAATGAGCTGCACCGAAGCGTCAGGCGAAGGTTGAACGGAAATTGGGAAAAAGGAGGAATTCGAACAGCTTTTGAGGTCCCAACATTCGGCAAATCGGTTCAAGTAAAGATGATCGCTGATCGGTTAATTTGGGACAGGTCTCAACTTTACTGGAGGTTAAGGAAATGTTATGTTTGGTAAAAAAAAAAAAACTAACTTCAGAAAAGGAAGGACTCATCTTTACTGGTGGAAGTTGAGAGTGTTCTTCTTTACTGGCGGACGGTGATAGCGATCATCTTTACTAGTGGTGATTGATAGTGCTCATCTTTACAAGTGGTAATTGATAGTGCTCATCTTTACTAGTGGTGCTTGATAGTGATAATCGTTACTAGTGTTGATTGAGTGTTCTTTACTAGTGCTGATTGGGAGTACTAATATTTACTAGTGGTGGTTAGAGTACCAATATTTACGAGTGTTGATTGGATGCTCTTATTTACTAGCAATGGTCGAGTGCTCTTCTTCACTAGTGGTGATTGAGTGCTCTTCTTTACTAGCAGTGATTGAAAGTACTAATCTTTACTAGTGGTGATTGAGTGCTCTTATTTACTAGCGATGGCTGAGTGCTCTTATATATTAGCGATGGCTGAGTACTCTTCTTTACTAGTGGTGATTGCGTGCTTTTCTTTACTAGCAGTGATTAAGAGTACTAATCTTTACTCTTGGTAATTGAGGGCTGTTATAAAAATTCGAACTAGAAAGCAATGCTTGGTGAGTGTTTTTGTTGGAGACTGTGTCAAAAGGAGGAAATCTGGCTACATTGTATTCGATACCACCTTTGTTTACTTCTTCCCCAAATGATGTTAAAAGGTAAAACTTTCATATTTCCTTTTTTAGACTTATCGGTGACGGTAGGGAAACCGACCTCTCCCGAGTGAAAGGCGAGGGAGGGGGGGGGGGGGGGGTAACTAGTCTTTACTGGTTAATAAAGTTAAATGCTTCCTCAGTGATACTTTGAGACGAGTTAAGTCCCAAATTCTCTCGTTAGTTGGTAGAAAGGAGGTGAAAGATGAAATGAATATTTGAAAGTTGTTAAAGTTTGATTAGAAGAATGAATTCTAAAAGAGACTGCATGATACAGCCTGAAATGGATGTGATTGATTTGACAGTACGTCCAATAGAACCAAAGTTTATTGCAACATAAATCATTCGACAGTACAAGGTTACACCACTTCAAAGTAATGAAGCTAAGCATTTACCTTATTTCCATAAAGAGCCTAAATAAACTTGGCGTTAAGTCCACAAACATTTTACAAATATTATACTTAAGAGAAGTTAATTGGAAAAAGTGAGATGAGATGCCATAGAAAACGGTCGCCGCCGTACCACGCCTGTTTTACCCTTCTACTTGTACTTCTTGACACTTTTCCCCTAATGGTACCACTTGAACCTTTGTTTTTCGGACCTAAGAGATGATCAAACCCCAATAGAGCTAGCTGATGGTGAGGGGTCGAGGAACTCCACACCTAATACCACACTTCTAAATTGTGCTGCCACCCCACCCCAAGAACCAAGTAGGTGCTGGGAAGCGCAATCTAATAAAAGGATATCACAGGATTTGCGTAGACGAGAAAGTGTGGGGGCGCTGACTGCTCCTCGCTAGCCACCCAACCATCGTATTTCAACAACACAACTTTAAGCAATGGCCGCAGATCCTTAAATAGAAAAGAGATATCCTGACACGTAAAAAAATAAATAAAAAAGAGTGGTAGACATAAGAAAGAAGGCTAGCTAGACGAAAGCGGAAATATTTTTCTGACAGGAGAAAGTAAACAACCAACTTGAAACTAAAGGTGAATAGTAGTAATTTTATACCGGAATTTGATGAAAAACGGTGAGGAATAATATCGGTATTGATATGTAAGGAGATCCCCTTTAAGGACCAGCGTGAAAGGAAGCCCCCCTCGAAATACCCCTTTGAGACTCTTCGCTCTAAACCACGTGCTCCTTGACGTAGGAAGTTTCGAATCTTCGAGAAGGAAGCAGTCCCGCGCTGAATCGCCCCACCCAGCTGTATTTGCTTTCGGACGCTCCTCGCTCCCCCCTCCCCCATGATAAGGTCGAGTTCTCAACCTATGCTTCCTAGGCATGTCAATTCCCCCACGAGCGCAGCCGTACTAACTCTAACCCCATATCATGAGGCAAACTTCGCTGTTCAATCCGACTCGTTATCTCGAAGTAAGTTTATATAGACTAACGTCGAGAATCCCCTAGGGATTGCCATGCCCTGGGGCTATCTATCGGACCAGCCACCTGGCTATTTAACTCTGAGTCCGCCATTCGTCGAGAAAATTGAGAGTCTGCCAGTTCCTCCGTCCAGACCGTTTTGTCTGTTCCTCCGCGAAGTCTCGCAACCTCTGTTCGAGTCTTACAGAGGCGTGAAGATATTACCAGCAGATCTTCCTTCATGAAGCTTTGGCCCCTGTTCAGAGGAAAGTTCTTCTTCCAGAAGAACTTTACGGCCCCCCTCATCTCGGACCCCCTTCAAGACTCCCGTTCCTTCGTGTCTGAGACTCCCTGCCGAACCGCAGAGCATTCTCGTGTTTGAGATTCCATCTTTCTGGAGCAGAGAAAATCTCGTTCTTCAACAAGAAGTACTCAAAACCCCTATCTACGAGTCCTCCTCGTTAGGACTTCCCGAAGTATCTTCTCGAAGACCTGTGCCGTTGGTCCTTCCCCCTCTCAGATGACCACCCCGCTTCAAGGTACAGCGATCTTGTGATGTAATCCTCTGATTACACTCCATCCACTTTTAAATTGACTTCCCGCTCAATTGTAATTAATATCTCTTGTTCGAGTTAACGTTAATTTTGCTCTTCCCGCTTAACTCTGTTATATGTATGTATTATAAATTGTCACAATTAACTATCTTTATCGAGTAATTTGTTCCCCCTTATATATATATATATATATATATATATATATATATATATATATATATATATATATATATATATATATATATATATATATATATATATACAAAGAAAGAGCAACTATAGGTTCTGCGGGTGATAATACAACAACCACAAATAAATTTGAAGACCGAAAGAAAGATGTAGAAACCTTGTATAGCTGACTATATATATATATATATATATATATATATATATATATATATATATATATATATATATATATATATATATATACATATAGTACAAGAGAAAAAAGAATTGGATGCGAATGAGCAAATGAGACAAGAAACCGGAGTTTTTTAAAGGCAAGAGAGAGGGACATTAGAAGAATCCAGAATCAAAGGGAGCAGAGGGCGGCACAGTGAAGGCGATGCTTTACCGAGAAGACAGAAATAACGCCAGGGGAAAAAAGTTTTGAAAATTCCTGGCCGGGAATATATATATATATATATATATATATATATATATATTGCCCTATTTAATATATATTAAAAATATATTTTGGAGTCTTGTTCTATATATATCCTTTGAACTGCAACTTGGCAAGGCATTAGATAAATACCGGTCAACCGTAAATCGCACTCTATAAAAATCAAGGAGGCGGTCCTCCACTCCTTTAATTGCCCCAAAGCATATCGCAGGAGGCCTAGGGTCGACTATATGCCCGTGCTTGTGTATGCGCCCTTAAGCCGAGCGAGTCTTCACAGGCATACCTCGACATGATATGTCAATGCTGGCATTTGAAAATATATTAAACTGTATTTTGTTTTTGTTTCTATTTTCTGCAAAACTTAGCAGTTAAAATGAAAATAATATATAAATAGTCTAAATAAATTCGTAGGTATCAAAATTTTCGTCAAGTATGCAATGATAACTAAATTATTGAGAGTCGCAGTCCTAAATCATTTGACTCAACTTAACGAGAATTCAAGAGAATTTTCGTAAAATTCCAAATAAATCTGTCGGAGAAATTTGTTTAAAGATGCGAATTTAGACGTTAGCTCGCAAGCAATTTTGTTGTTCGTAAGCTTTATTGCTTTCACAAGTTCCAGGACTATCCCACATGGCAATCCAAAATAGATTAGACATCTGTTTTATGAACCTCTCCCACATAAAACCCCCCAAATGAATGACTTCTGTATTTCTTGCTGGCTGGATAAAAACTCAGGAGCCAATCCTGAACGATGGCGTTCCCTAAATGGTAGGGTATTTTGTTAATTTGCGGGCTTTTGCTTCTCACTAGCAGCCCTCGATCGGGTCGAATCTAGGGAGATTTCAGGTCATGATACCATAGGAGCTCCCCCCCCTTCCTTCAAAAAAGTGAATACTTTATTGAGTTCGTCCAGGCTGGATATATACTTCAGGAGCAAATCATGAGTGATAGTGATCCTCAATGGGCGGGAGTTATAATTTTCCCGTTTCTGCTTCTAGATACTTTTATGAGGATCGACCACAGGGTATCGGTCAGAATAAAATCTAGGGAGTTTTCTGGACCATGGTCCCATACATTTAGCGATGTCTAGGTCTTTTCGTTACTTGGGCCCGATGCCACCTGGATCTCTTCCATGCGGGAGAACGAATGGATCACGAACAGGTAGATCGTTCGCACGAATTGCTCTGAGGGACCATTTTGGTACCATAGTTAATAGTGTTTTTAGGACCAAATCTGTATCTGAAAAAAGGTTTGCCTATATATGTATTCTGTACATATTGTAAAATCGTTTTCTTTATATTTAGACAAAGAAATGCAAAAAAATGTCCATCTAGACTGTAAATGCTTTCTTTACTCACCATCATTACGAAAAGTAAAGTGCTCCTTCACACGGTGAAGGAGCTACATACACACATACAAATATATCAATCACTAAATATTAAGGAATGTAGAGGTAAAACCGCCCGTTAAAAATGTAAGAGACGTTAAGGGAAACTAGAAAACCAGCCTGTAAAAGTAGTTTCAAATCTCCTTAACAGAATGGTTAAACGAATGAATCAGAACGGAATGGTAGTAGTGGTGGTACCGCAAAGGCCGTCCGTTTTTAAACTAAGTGGAGTTATTGAGTGTTTTACTTGCATATATATTCTTACGACCTTTCTTCGATGATTTTCGCTTTAAATTATTATAAAAAAAGATCTGAAGTCCGATATTAAAATTCACAAAACTGTGCAAAACTAAAGTCAAGGAGTAATGAAAAGATATATCGATGACCATCATTAGAAACCAGACACAAACACCATCACCGCTGAGAAAGAACAACAATGGAGCTGACTAGGAATAAGAGGGAAAGTCCCTCCAATGACCTGCGGCGTTTCGTGAATAGATGATAAATGGTTATTGCATTGATGGTTTGCCATGGTTCAAATAACTTACAAGTGCCTTTGAATGGCTAAATGAGGCTTCTAGCACTAGATGGCAACACTCAGCGCCAAATTCGATAGCAGATTTGAAATCGCCAAGGTGAATAACCATATGTTTCATGGTCATACGGGTCATTTTATGGCTCTAAATGTGTACAATTGAACTTTACTCTTTTTGAAAAAAGAGCGACGCCTTGAACTGGCGCTTCGCCGCAAGTAAAAATACGAGCGTTGTTACGGGATTACGCAGCTGGAAATCAAGGCGAAGTAACGCTCGAAGAGATTGACGAGGAAATACAACGGCTGAATCCTAAAATATTACAAGCAGACGAGGAAACAATCGCCCAAACCTCCTACCGAACAATTTCCACCTATAGATGGAGCGAACACATGAGAGATTTACACCGTACAATGGGAAAAATAAATCGGAGAAACAAGAGGAAGGGGAGCGATCCAGAATATGACTCCACAAATATGAGAGATTGAGGAGAAATCGAGTTAATTTATACTTGAACAATAATGGCAGATATAGGAAGAGGCAATAGAACTCGATAATGAAGTCTCACCCATAGAATTGTGGGAGATTGTAAAAAGATTGAATGGATCACCTCCAAGACAGAAAATGGAAATAGAAGATGCGGAAGGGAAGATGAAAAAGGAGGAATACGAAATAAAAGCAAATTTAGAGAGCAATGGAAAGAGATTTTCAAAATTATCGCGGAACAGAATGCGGGTTTTGAGAAATTTTGAACACCGAATAATATAAGAGTTAATTGAATGAAATCATAGAAAGGACGCACCCGTACCACTAAGTAGAACGGCAATACAGATAAAAAAACAATGTAGGAACTAAAACGGCACCCACCATTTATTCAAGGAGAAGCTGCCGGCCATTCAGGCCTTCGCATAACTGAACACAAAAGCGCAAAAATGCATCTTAGCGGAATACCAGTGTATTGGAATCGTCCCTCTCCCGTTCTCTCCCAGTTGAGACACAGGACGTTGACCGCAAAAACATCCGGGCCAGACACCTTAGGTTTCAAGCTCGTAACCACAGACCCTCGCCATTCGTCTCTGTGAAAAGTAGAACGGTTTAAACGACAAGATCTTCCCTACGAGCTATAATCAATTTCACCTCAAGTACGAAATTGGAGACGCGTTTCTCTCAAGCTCGAAGGCCACTGTAGCAGAGGTAAGACTTGCTGAGAAAAACCGTTGGAGTAAGAACCCTCCTGCGGCCCGTCCAAAAGCCCCACCCCCTCTTACCCCTACCCCAGTGGAGTGACGAGGTATAAATACCAAGTACTTGAGAAAAACGAGGTAGAATACGTGAGTCGCCAGGCTACAAAGTCCCCGGCAATAAAGGCCGGGCTACCAAGACTGGAACTAAGGGAACTAAGAAGAAGCTCATCCTCGAGCTAGTTCCTGGTTATCAAACCAAACTTTAAGTTAACTTGTTCAACTTACTCTCGTCAGAGAGACCCCTCATACCCGGGTGCATCCTAAAGCCCAGGGATAGTCTTTGGCGCCCTTGAAGAATTACGTAACGAAGAAGTTAAAGCTCCCCCTCGAGCCCGTTACCCGGTGGTCTTTCCAAACTCTAAGTTAACTTGGTTTAGGAACCAAGATCGACTGATTCTTGTCAGAGAACCTCCCTCACTATCTTGGTGTAGCACAAAGCACCTTGGTGCTCCTCGACCTTGAGGACTTCCGCAACGAACAAGAAAAAGCTCCCCCTCGAGCCAGTTACCCGGTGGGCACACCGAACTCTAAGTTAACTTGGTTTAAGAATCAGGTTCAACTTACTCTCGCCAGAGAGACCCGGCTATCCTGGTGCCTCCTAAAGCATCGTTATAGTTCTCGCACTTGAAGAAGAAGACCCTCTCTGAATACCGGGTGGGCCCCCACCCCATTTGCTACACTCGCCAAAGTACCTTGTGACTGCTAATCATCCCGCCCACCTCCAACAAGCTGGTCGAAGCGCACGCGTCAAAGGACCCACCAGATTCCTGTGGTGTCTGGGCTCATTGAATTCAAGGTCGAACTCAAACCCGCCGCCAAAGCAAACAAGGTATTTAAACTCCAGTAGAGACAATTAGCCTATTTCTTTTATATTGAAGTGAGCATCGAGTTAGCCAATATTAGAGGGTCAAGTTAATTGAAGTCATTATTGTGTATATTAAATTCGTAGTATTTATGTGGTTCATGTTTTTTTTGTGTAGTAAATTGTTAAATTTAAAATATATGTTTATTTTGGGATAATTCATGTGCGATTCTCTATATCCTTACGTGTTGAAGCGGCTCTTTCTTAAAAACAACAGAATTAGCACTATTAGACAAAAGCATACTTCCAAAAAAAAGTATATCACGATAGAAAGGTATACTTCGACAAAAGTATTACGCGACCAAAAGGTTATTATACGACAACCAGTATGAACAAAGGTTATTTCCATGATAAATATAAGATAGCTAAATGAAATTCATAGTTTAACAGGGATAGCCGCTGGTGAGAAAAGAGAGCTACCACCCAATTTCCCTAATGGTATTTGGAGGAAGTTCGTCGGACACCAACCAACATCAATAGGGCTTCAGGAAAAAGCTATGCACGGAAACGCCAATCGGCATAATGACAGAGAATTGTTCAAGCGAAAAGAGATTGTATGGACATTGTATGCAGGGACGTATCGAAGACATTCGATAAATTGTAGCAGCGAGGTATATGCATTACAAGATCCTATCACTGAGGTTTAACATCAAATTCGAAAAATCCTCTGCTATTAAGTATTGGAGATGAAGGCGTATATAGGTATAGGGGGACTAACGGGCGGAAACTTGACGTTCATGCCGGGTTAGACCAGGGTGGCTGTCTTTCTGTCAACCTATACTCGATATAGACAACAGATATACCAGAACAAAGCAACCCCACTCGCCTTAATATAAGGTTTGCCGATGATTTGAGCAAATTAATTCACTGTCTACACAATAATGCGGCCACGCAAGCTCGGATGACTGCCGAATAATGAGCATACAGGAGTTTGAAGCAAAATGGAAAATCCTATCCAATGATGCTAAATTTAAAATGGTACTAATCGGAAGAAGGAAATTGTCAGGTGATAGTGCGAGAGACGGGATATCCTTAAACCACTGAGTGCAATGTACTCGGTATAAAAATTACAACTACCGTACAAGAAGCACGCCCCAGAAAGCAAATGTATCAGTCAGAACTCTATACGGATTCAGGAATCTCAGGGAACGCAATAGGAAAAAGATTTATATGACCCTAGCAAGCAAAACCCTGGTCTGCCCAGCCTCCCCATTCTACTGCATGTCCAAAGGGCAAAGAATGGTGCTAAAAAGGGTACAAAACAAAAGCATGTACCTAATTACCAGGACATGCAAAAAGAAAGTTGCAAGAAGATTTCCATAAATCAGCGATGATCTCACCGATAAAAATAGTACTACAAGAACCTGAAAAAAAATGAAAAATAAAATATTGCAAATAAAAAGAACAAAACAAAGAGCTAATAGAAAACAGTAAAGATGGACGCATCCAATATTGATTCTCAAGCTGTTCAACCCCACTGGAAAGAGCAGAAAAACAAGCGAGAGATGTTTAAGAATATAAGCAAATAATACCGATAAAGACAACAATCACTGAATTGGAAAACAACCTAAAAATGAACAACCGAATGCCTCGCAAAAAGGCGACAACAAGTATAATAACTACGACGAAACAACCCAAAAGGGACAACAATCAAGAGAACGGATCCAAACAAAGGAAACAACCAAGTACCTGGATACGAAACATACAGTAACATATAAACAAAAACATACAAGTAAACATACAAACTAAAAACACAAATAAACAAACATATAAACAACAATCTTCTTCATTTTTTCTCTTTTTCCCTCTCTTTATCTCTCTTTTACTATACACTTAATATTTTCTCCTTTACACCTTCACCCTTCCACAACTTGAATTAAATTGAAAAGACTTAAATGAACGAATCTTGTCGGTGAGCAATAATTATATTTTCGCCTGAAGCCAAGAATTCTGGCGATCTTCATTTGTTTTTAAAGCATCGCATGCGAAGAGTCAGAAGAATAATAACGGGGAAAGGGTATTTCAGATGCTTGTATTATGTGGGACGAACATGAAGGAAAATAATATTATAAAAAACAAAACTACTACTAATAAAAAGCAGTGTTGTATGGATAGCATTTCCGTCGAGCTTTTTGGAGTTCGTTATATATGAATAACAACAATAATATCAACAATAACAACAAAAATAATACCAACAATAACATTAATAACAATAACAACCATAAAGAAACAATTTGGGGGTTAATTGTTGTAACAATTTTCTTTATCAGACATTTTTTCCTGTTATTTTTTTTTTAATTTAGAAGAGGTTTCAAAAAGTTCAGTATAGAAATTTCTTGCATTACATTATCCAGTTTTTTTTTTTTTCATTTCGTTCATTATATCTACAATGTGAATAAACCTTCAGTTTGGTCGGGCACACGATGGCAAAGCTTTTAAATCCTTATTAGTGTAAACATCGATCTAATGTGCATTTATAATAATAGGATCAAATATAGAATTCAGACCAAGGAGGTCACATGTAGAATGTAGACCACATAAACCTAATGTAGAATTTAGACCCGAGATATCTTACATGTACAATAGAGACCACATAAACCTAATGTAGAATTTAGACCCAAGATATCTTACATGTACATTAGAAACCACATAAACCTAATGTAGAATTTAGACCCAAGATATCTTACATGTACATTAGAAACCACATAAACCTAATGTAGAATTTAGACCCAAGATATCTTACATGTACAATAGAGACCACATAAACCTAATGTAGAATTTAGACCCAAGATATCTTACATGTACATTAGAAACCACATAAACCTAATGTAGAATTTAGACCCAAGATATCTTACATGTACATTAGAAACCACATAAACCTAATGTAGAATTTAGACCCAAGATATCTTACATGTACAATAGAGACCACATAAACCTAATGTAGAATTTAGACCCAAGATATCTTACATGTACATTAGAAACCACATAAACCTAATGTAGAATTTAAACCCAAGATATTTTACATGTACAATAAAGACCACATAAACCTAATGTAGAATTTAGACCCAGGATATCTTACATGTACATTAGAAACCACATAAACCTAATGTAGAATTTAGACCCAAGATATCTTACATGTACAATAAAGACCACATAAACCTAATGTAGAATTTAGACCCAGGATATCTTACATGTACATTAGAAACTACATAAACCTAATGTATAATTTAGACCCCAGATATCTTACATGTACAATAGAGACCACATAAACCTAATGTAGAATTTAGACCCAAGATATCTTACATGTACAATAGAGACCACATAAACCTAATATAGAATTTAGACCCAAGATATCTTACATGTACATTAGAAACCACATTAGCCTAATGTAGAATTTAGACCCAAGATATCTTACATGTACAATAGAGACCACATAAACCTAATGTAGAATTTAGACCCGAGATATCTTACATGTACAATAGAGACCACATAAACCTAATGTAGAATTTAGACCCAAGATATCTTACATGTACAATAGAGACCACATAAACCTAATGTAGAATTTAGACCCCAGATATCTTACATGTACAATAGAGACCACATAAACCTAATGTAGAATTTAGACCCAAGATATCTTACATGTACAATAGAGACCACATAAGCCTAATGTAGAATTTAGACCCAAGATATCTTACATGTACAATAAAGACCACATAAACCTAATGTAGAATTTAGACCCAAGATATCTTACATGTACATTAGAAACCACATAAACCTAATGTAGAATTTAGACCCAAGATATCTTACATGTACAATAAAGACCACATAAACCTAATGTAGAATTTAGACCCAGGATATCTTACATGTACATTAGAAACCACATAAACCTAATGTAGAATTTAGACCCAAGATATCTTACATGTACAATAGAGACCACATAAACCTAATGTAGAATTTAGACCCCTGCTATCTTACATGTACAATAGAGACCACATAAACCTAATGTAGAATTTAGACCCAAGATATCTTACATGTACATTAGAAACCACATAAACCTAATGTAGAATTTAGACAGAAGATATCTTACATGTACAATAAAGACCACATAAACCTAATGTAGAATTTAGACCCAAGATATCTTACATGTACATTCGAAACCACATAAACCTAATGTAGAATTTAGACCCAAGATATCTTACATGTACAATAGAGACCACATAAACCTAATGTAGAATTTAGCCCCAAGATATCTTACATGTACAATTGAGACCACATAAACCTAATGTAGAATTTAGACCCAAGATATCTTACATGTACAATTGAGACCACATAAACCTAATGTAGAATTTAGACCCAAGATATGTCACACGTAGAATACAACTGTATAGACCTAATGGAGCTTCCAGACCCTAAAACTTTGTTTAACCAAAATGAATATGAAAAAATAAATTTAGAAATGCGCCCTTCCCCCCAAAAAAAAACAAACTAGCTATTAATAATTTACTTTAGATTTTAATTAAATAAAACGAGGAAAATGATTAAAAAAGATTTAACTAATTATTAAGGCAAGGGTCAGATGCAAGATGCTTAAAGGATGGCTTTGTTAACCAATATAATTTTAATAAATGCGTCGGTTTTGGAGGAGATGCAATTTATTGGTTTTATCGGTTTATTGTGGAGGAAAAGAATACCATGGAATATAGAGGTGCAATGTATGAAAGGTTTGAGTAAAGTTTTAAAATGTGCGGAGTGAAAAACAGAAACATTAATGATATTATTAAATGTTCCTTTCATAATTTAGTTAAATATTACAAGTAATTTGTCCTGTTTTTATTTTTTGCGATTCTTAGTATAATTGAGATTGATATGTTTTTATTGATAATACTATTTTTTAATTTAAAAAACATTTATTTCCCCTCTTATTAACCTTTTTCCATTTCTTATTTCATTGAAGGCGTCGATTTCTTTCAATTTCTTATGTTATCGAAGGCCTCGATTACTTTCCATTTCTTATTTCATTAAAGGCGTCGATTTCTTTCTATATATTTCATCCAAGGCATCCATTTATTTCCATTTCTTATTTCCTGAAGGCATTGATTTTTTTGCATTTCTTATTCATCGATGACGTCGATTTCTTTCCATTTCTTCTTTCTTTGAAAGCGTCGATTTCTTTCCATTTCTTATTTCATTGGAGGTGTCGATATTAACGGGGTAGAAGTTATTTTCTGTTAAGTGATTTTTCCCTTGAACAAGATACTCGTACACTTCTCTCTCGCTTTGGTTCTCCTTGATGATGCCTCTTACAATTCTTGAGTTGTCCTCCTTTGGGAGTTTCGTCATTGGTTCAGCCTGAAGAAAGTTACTTTTTTTTTGTGGTCGCAACCAAAGCCTTTGGCTAATTATGACCGAGGCGGTCGTTAGCTATGGGCAATTTGACCTTTTTGGTCGAACTTTAAGTATTTCTCGGGAATGAACTGAATATTGTTTGAAAGTGCTTGGATTCATCTTTCTTGTGGGATTTTTTTTTGTATATATATGACTACTCTAATTAAATTTGACCAATTTTAATGTCTTTTTTTCAGGAAGAGGTTAAGGTGTCGGTGAAAAGTTAACGGCGTTGGAGAACAAACAGATTAAACTTTTAGTTAAGAAAAGGTTAGCTGCCACGGAGGACTGGAAGCCATCTGAATATACTCGCTTCGCACCGGGGATAAAAAATGCCGGCCTCATTAACTGCTGCTCACTGCGAGGTGAACACTGTAAAGGCTCTAAGACGTAACTTTGGACAGCTTCAACGGAGACTACAAAGCCGTGATCCAACAGGAAGGGGCATAGTAGGCGTTTGGACTGCGTCATCACGCCGGAATTCACCCACCAACTCCAGGAGAAGGTGGTGGAAGACTCGAGTAAGGAAATCCGGGCTTTGGGTGTTGTGTTAGAATTATTACCCCGAAAGTAGGGCAGGGCTAAGCAAGATGGTAGCGCTTAAGTGAGAGACATTAGTGTCCAATCGATTTGGAAAGTATAGTGATCTCTCCAGAGAACTTATTCGAAACGATGTTTAGTTCCGAATGCCCTCGTTAGTTCGAGTTTAGTTTAAGGGTAGTTTGAGAGTTTGGGGAGAGTTTTGAGAGAAGTTTGATGGTTCCGAAAGAGATAGAAGGTTAAGAGCTTGAAAGATCGAAGGTTAAATGAATTTAGGCGAGAGAGTTTGATGGGAATTCGAGGGAACTCGAAGAACCAATGCAAGAATTGAGGGCATAAAAGCTTACCTTGGTCGGAGAACCCGGGCAAGAACCTTACTTGCAAGTTAGAGTCGTTCTTGGTGCCGCACACTTCTGAAGATTGTCCGGCTGGGTCCAAGGGTTTGAGGGAAGTTTGAGAGTATGATTCTTTCTTCTTCAAGCTTCGGAATGGTTCTGCCCAGAGTCCAGGAGTTTGGGGTTGAAAGGGGCTTCAACGAGTTGTTTCTTCCTCCAGCTTGTGATGAATAGTGGCCGTTTGTCCCTCCCGCAAGGGGTTTTCAAGGAATGGGGAAGTGGGGGAGTTGGAGGATAATTAAGGGAAAGGAGTCGAGGGAAGCTGGCGTGCGAGGTCCCAAACGCATAACCTCCTGTGCCTACAATAAACAAATAAACCACCGAGGTGGGGAGCGGCGCTAGGCGTCTCGTCTCGATGCCCAAGATGATCAACTTCCCTTTCCCCATTGTATAACCATAAACCATATGGGCAGTCTTCTATCGCTAAAAAGTGGGCCATAGAGAGAGAGAGAGAGAGAGAGAGAGAGAGAGAGAGAGAGAGAGAGAGAGAGAGAGAGAGAGAGAGGGGGGGAGGGGGAGGCGTTCATGTACGCTCACACAGCTGCAATCTTAACAGTTGTAGTCGCCATTTTGAAGCTGGCTCTGAATGATGACCTTTCGCTTCAACTCGGACAAGAGGCGAAAGAGACAAATTCTGTCAAGTTTAAGGCAAAGGAGAACCGTTTGACAAAGTCCAAAAACTCCTGAACAAGCTGAAGCGTCCTATTGAACAGAGGACGATCTGGTTATTCTCAGACAAAAAGTTCGTTTCTCAAGACCAGCTGTACAGCATCTAAAACAATATGTGGTTTACCTACAAACCATACAACCCTTCAGGTATGAGTGAATATAAAGTTCTCCAAACTATGATTTGTCTTTGGGTGTCTCCAGTCAGGGTTACGTCATGTTGCCCACATCTTTAAGGATACGGCTATGTGGAGCTACTGGAGACTGTGCCTAAACCCTGGCTAGAGAGGTTTGCTGCTGGAAGGTTATACATCAGAAGTGGTTGGTTGTTAGGGAATTTCTACGACTTCACCGGCGTCACTTTCTGGCCTTCTAATTCTCTGGGTTTTAAGATAACAGTTGTCCTCTTCTAATATTATATTTCGGTCGATTAGATAAATCCTTTTCTCTTTGATTAAACTAACTTCTATTGCAAATTAAACATTCGAATAAATAAACTACCACCATTTTTTTACTAGGATTATTGAACCTACAGTTTGTATAACGTAGATTCCTATTTAAAAACAATATAAAAATTTTTTTTTAAAGATAAGTAGAAGAGAGGGAAAAGCGTCAGAATAAAGCCTATCTGAAGTGTCTACATGCAAAACACTACTTTTAGAGTTATCAATATATCAAAGGAGTACTTTCCAAGGCATAAAACCATTATTTACCGCTGCTATGAATGACGTCATAAGCCTCGAGAAGAAAAAGAGTTTCATTGCACCGATTTAAGAAGTACATATTACAAACGATTATACTAATTTCACTACGGTGTAGAATGGTAGAGGTAGTAGGCTATCTAAACACTTTTAGTTCTAATCTGGTTTATTGCCAAAAGTGGAAAAGCCACGGCGTGTCGCTAGAATAGGCTTCTTGTTTGGTTCGTTTCCGGCGGGAAAAACACTATACTAAACCTAACAACTTACTAAAAGAAATTAAACAAACCCACAAAAGCCTAAAAATAAACTAAAAAACTAACTCACATATTTGGAAGGTTCAGAACAAGCTATCAATGAGATGCCTGCGAGTCTATTTTTCATTACAACATCCTAATTAGAAATAACAAAGCGTCTTCGATTACGTCGGAGTTGTTGTAGAATTACCAAAGGTTGTTTTTTTTTTAGCAGAATTTAACGGAGAAGAAATAGGCGAGGAAAAACCCGAAAATACACCTTTGAGTCGCTGAGGGACTCCAGTCTCACCACTCCTACTGATAAAATGGTTTTCTCTTTACCACAAATGATATCTACAACGCTTTCCTTTGTAGACGTCAAAGTGATTCTCATTCTGGAGAAAGTGGCAATTTTCATGTTTGAATTCCTATGAGATCGTCGATTCAGGTTATGGGGAGCGCCCTAAGGCCCTAAGGTTGGGTGGTTCCGTAGGGAAATGTCCTCGGTGTCGCACTCTTCCCTCTGAACATCAAAGCTATCAGTTAAGGTGTTGTTGGAAAACTCTGTATCAAAAATTGCGGGATGACGAGGCGCGATGCGAGTAAATAAAAACATAGAAGCAAATCCAGACCGTTTAAGTTCCTAACTGTGCTCGAAATAAAAATTAATGTAGGTACTAGAAGTTGTAGGTTTTGGTAAATAGAGTATTTAAAACCTGACCTTCGACCTATGTATGATAAGAACGAGGAGAGGAAGGGTAATAGTAATGGTTCACACAAGGGTACCAGAGGGCAGGGGCAGGGGGTGCCTGTTCCGCATCATAGGTATGTGGATATAGATACCCATCGGCAAGATTCCTATTAACGGAGAGTGTGTGTGTATTGTGCTGCGAAGACGGGAGGGGAAAGAAAGCAGTATTGTAATTGTGTGATGATAAGGTAAGATCTCCCCACCCGAATACAGGGGTGAGCGCAGCGCGTCCACCAAATGGTAGCCAGATCTCTACGTTTGTGTCCGCTCATGCCGGGATCGAACCCGGTACCGCGACGTTAGAGGACCAACGCAGCATCCACTCGGCTAGCAAGAACTCGAGAAAAGGTATAGTACTATTATGTTCTAGTTCGAGGGTAAATTTCATAAAAGGGAATAGAGAATTAAAGGCTATTAAGAAAAATAGTGACCTCTTCAGACTTAGGCCATGAACAAATATCTAAACCAAGAATCGAGGACAGGAATCAAGACTGAAAGAATTACATACAAATATCAGAAATGTTGGGTGGAAAAAGACTTACGATTGTGACGAATCCGATAATGAGGCATCCACGGTAGAGGCTGATGCAGCCGCAGCAACTTCCCACTTCGCACATGGCGCCACCGCACGTACCCACGCACACACATACACACGGAATCGGGAGGGAAAAATTGGCGTTAACTCATCGTTGGTGAAATTGAGGATTTTCACCTAATGATGGCCGTTGTCGGCTTCCGTTGGAGTGGGAGGTCGACCCTTCACGGAAGGGAAAGGCTGTCTTCTGTGTGTGGAAGAGGGGGCGGGGGATGCACTAAGGGGAGACACTTAAGAGAGAGGAAGAAAGCCCTCGAGAGAGAGAGAGAGAGAGCAGAGAAGCCTAAAATGCAACTGGCATCGATGGATCGGGTTGAGGCTATTATTAATAAGGGAATATGGGCGGGCGAGGAGAGGCGGCGCGTGCGCGGGAGGGACTCCTCTCCTGCATTCTAATCTCCCTCGCTCTTTGGCTTTTCTCGACTCAATAAGGCCGACCCCTGGACCACTCGGGCCCTATGACTATGGGACGACGTAATGCCTTTCTTGTGTTCTTTAGTACAACTTTTACAACGACCAATCAGGGCGCCAGATTTTAGCGAAGGGGTGGGGTGGGGTGGGCGGGGGGAATTTATCGTGACGTCACAAGCGCCGGGTGAAATCAGTTGAGTCAGATGCTCTCTGAGTGGAATCGAAGCTTAAAACCCAACATCAACGAGGCCCTGTGACGCAGAAAGTAATTAAGGGTGAAGAAAGAGGAAGTGAAAATATGTGCAAAATATCTTCGCCCAGATCCTCCTGCGGAGGGACTGCGAGACGCGCCGCAGAGCGAGTTCAGGGACAAAGAAAAAGGGAAAGCTATTTGAGAGACGATAGTTGAGTGTCTAGTAAAGATTAATGAACACTGGCCCACTCGGTTTGGGCTTTACGGTGATTAATTGCTACATGCTAAATATGGGGGTCGTTAACTATACATTCGAAGGATGAAATGGTTACCAGTATAAAAAAGGTAAAGGTTACTGAACCTTCTTAACCGAACTCAACTGGTGGTCGAACGAAGATATGGAAATGGTTAATCCAATTTATAATAAGGCACATAATGTGGCTCAATTCAAGAATAGGCACCTCGAACAACCTCAATTCAAGAATAGAAACCCGACGTGGAATCAATGTATAATAAGGCACATAAAGTGGTTCAATTCAAGAATAGGCACCTCAAACAACCTCAATCAAAGAATAGACACCCGACGTGGAATCAATTTTAAATAAGGCACATAAAGTGGTTCAATTCAAGAATAGGCACCTCAAACAACCTCAATCAAAGAATAGACACCCGACGTGGAATCAATTTATAATAAGGCACATAAAGTGGTTAAATTCAAGAATAGGCACCTCAAACAACCTCAATTCAAGAATAGACACCCGACATAGAATCAATTTATAATAAGGCACATAAAGTGGTTCAATTCAAGAATAGGCACCTCAAACAACCTCAATTCAAGAATAGACACCCGAGGGGGAATCAATTTATAATAAGGCACATAAAGTGGTTCAATTCAAGAATAGGCACCTCAAACAACCTCAATCAAAGAATAGACACCCGACTTGGAATCAATTTATAATAAGGCACATAAAGTGGTTAAATTCAAGAATAGGCAACTCAAACAACCTCAATTCAAGAATAGACACCCGATGTGGAATCAATTTATAATAAGGCACATAAAGTGGTTCAATTCAAGAATAGGCACCTCAAACAACCTCAATTCAAGAATAGGCACCTCAAACAACCTCAATTCAAGAATAGACACCCGACATAGAATCAATTTATAATAAGGCACATAAAGTGGTTCAATTCAAGAATAGGCACCTCAAACAACCTCAATTCAAGAATAGACACCCGAGGGGGAATCAATTTATAATAAGGCACATAAAGTGGTTCAATTCAAGAATAGGCACCTCAAACAACCTCAATCAAAGAATAGACACCCGACGTGGAATCAATTTATAATAAGGCACATAAAGTGGTTAAATTCAAGAATAGGCAACTCAAACAACCTCAATTCAAGAATAGACACCCGATGTGGAATCAATTTATAATAAGGCACATAAAGTGGTTCAATTCAAGAATAGGCACCTCAAACAACCTCAATTCAAGAATAGGCACCTCAAACAACCTCAATTCAAGAATAGACACCCGACATATAATCAATTTATAATAAGGCACATAAAGTGGTTCAATTCAAGAATAGGCACCTCAAACAACCTCAATTCAAGAATAGACACCCGACATAGAATCAATTTATAATAAGGCACATAAAGTGGTTCAATTCAAGAATAGGCACCTCAAACAACCTCAATTCAAGAATAGACACCCGACATAGAATCAATTTATAATAAGGCACATAAAGTGGTTCAATTCAAGAATAGGCACCTCAAACAACCTCAATCAAAGAATAGACACCCGACGTGGAATCAATTTATAATAAGGCACATAAAGTGGTTAAATTCAAGAATAGGCAACTCAAACAACCTCAATTCAAGAATAGACACCCGATGTGGAATCAATTTATAATAAGGCACATAAAGTGGTTCAATTCAAGAATAGGCACCTCAAAAAACCTCAATTCAAGAATAGGCACCTCAAACAACCTCAATTCAAGAATAGACACCCGACATAGAATCAATTTATAATAAGGCACATAAAGTGGTTAAATTCAAGAATAGGCACCTCAAACAACCTCAATTCAAGAATAGACACCCGACATAGAATCAATTTATAATAAGGCACATAAAGTTGTTCAATTCAAGAATAGGCACCTCAAACAACCTCAATCAAAGAATAGACACCCGACGTGGAATCAATTTTAAATAAGGCACATAAAGTGGTTCAATTCAAGAATAGGCACCTCAAACAACCTCAATCAAAGAATAGACACCCGACGTGGAATCAATTTTAAATAAGGCACATAAAGTGGAAAAATTCAAGAATAAGCACCTCAAACAACCTCAATTCAAGAATAGACACCCGATGTGGAATCAATTTATAATAAGGCACATAAAGTAGTTCAATTCAAGAATAGGCACCTCAAACAACCTCAATTCAAGAATAGGCACCTCAAACAACCTCAATTCAAGAATAGACACCCGAGGGGGAATCAATTTATAATAAGGCACATAAAGTGGTTCAATTCAAGAATAGACACCCGACATAGAATCAATTTATAATAAGGCACATAAAGTGGTTCAATTCAAGAATAGGCACCTCAAACAACCTCAATTCAAGAATAGACACCCGACATAGAATCAATTTATAATAAGGCACATAAAGTTGTTCAATTCAAGAATAGGCACATCAAACATCCTCAATTCAAGAATAGACACCCGACGTGGAATCAATTTTAAATAAGGCACATAAAGTGGTTAAATTCAAGAATAGGCACCTCAAACAACCTCAATTCAAGAATAGACACCCGATGTGGAATCAATTTATAATAAGGCACATAAAGTGGTTCAATTCAAGAATAGGCACCTCAAACAACCTCAATTCAAGAATAGGCACCTCAAACAACCTCAATTCAAGAATAGACACCCGACGTGGAATCAATTTTAAATAAGGCACATAAAGTGGTTAAATTCAAGAATAGGCACCTCAAACAACCTCAATTCAAGAATAGACACCCGATGTGGAATCAATTTATAATAAGGCACATAAAGTGGTTCAATTCAAGAATAGGCACCTCAAACAACCTCAATTCAAGAATAGGCACCTCAAACAACCTCAATTCAAGAATAGACACCCGATGTGAAATCAATTTATAATAAGGCACATAAAGTGGTTCAATTCAAGAATAGGCACCTCAAACAACCTCAATTCAAGAATAGGCACCTCAAACAACCTCAATTCAAGAATAGACACCCGACATAGAATCAATTTATAATAAGGCACATAAAGTGGTTCAATTCAAGAATAGGCACCTCAAACAACCTCAATTCAAGAATAGACACCCGACATAGAATCAATTTATAATAAGGCACATAAAGTTGTTCAATTCAAGAATAGGCACCTCAAACAACCTCAATTCAAGAATAGACACCGGACGTGGAATCAATGTATAATAAGGCACATAAAGTGGTTCAATTCAAGAATAGGCACCTCAAACAACCTCAATTCAAGAATAGACACCCGACGTGGAATCAATTTTAAATAAGGCACATAAAGTGGTTAAATTCAAGAATAGGCACCTCAAACAACCTCAATTCAAGAATAGACACCCGATGTGGAATCAATTTATAATAAGGCACATAAAGTGGTTAAATTCAAGAATAGGCACCTCAAACAACCTCAATTCAAGAATAGGCACCTCAAACAACCTCAATTCAAGAATAGACACCCGAGGGGGAATCAATTTATAATAAGGCACATAAAGTGGTTCAATTCAAGAATAGGCACCTCAAACAACCTAAATTCAAGAATAGACACCCGACATAGAATCAATTTATAATAAGTCACATAATGTGGTTCAATTCAAGAATAGGCACCTCAAACAACCTCAATTCAAGAATACACACCCGAGGGAAAATCAATTTATTATAAGGCGCATAAAGTGGTTCAATTCAAGAATAGGCGCCTGGAACAACCTGATTTCAAGAATAGACCCCAGAACTAGAATCAATTTATGATAAGGCACACATTTTGGTTCAATCCAAGAATAGGCACCTAGATCAACCTAATTCAAGAATAGACACCCACTTGGAACTAATTTATATTATGGCACATAAAGTAGTTCATTTCAAGAATATGCACCTAGAACAACCTCAATTCAAACATAGACACCCGAGGCGGAATTAATTTATAATAAGGCACATAAAGTGGTTCATTTCAAGAACAAGCACCTCGAACAACCTCAATTCAAGAATAGACACCCAACTTGGAATCAATTTATGATAAAGCACATAAAGTGGTTCAATTAAAGAATATGCACCTCGAACTACTTCATTCAAGAATCGTTTCTCACTTCTATTCTTTATATTAGTTCATATCTTCATCCTTTTTATCCTTCATTTCCTTCTTTCTTCCGAAAACAACAAAACTAAGATGGTCCTAATTCGCTTCTTCTACCTGTGGTCTTTAACAGATTCTTCTTTTATGGTTTCAAGTCGTGTTCTTCGTTCTTCTGGAAACCGAGTCGTCGATCGATTAAAGGTAATCGCTATATCATATATATATATATATATATATATATATATATATTTGACTTACGGGCGCAGGTCATAACGACCCCTTATTCTGCGTCTGCATACTGCCCCCCCACCCCCACCATCCCACTCTGTCCCGAGCGAGCTCTTCACACTTGTTCAAAGGCAGCTCAACATCCACAGGAATCTGGTCACCCCATCTCTTCTCGATCTCCTACCTTGAAACCTGCCTGTATAGGCTTGTCGTACATAGCCTTCTGGCGGTCTTCTCATAACATACCCAAACCACTCGATTCTCTTTCTTCTGATTACATCTGTAATGTTCTCCTCCAGATTCAACTTTTCTCTTACACTAACATTTGTCCTCCTATGTCTCCGGTTGGTGCCAATGATACTCCTCAGGTACCTCATTTCAAAGGCATTCAGTCTCCTCTCATCTTCAGCGAACAGAGTCCAGGTTTCCGAAGCATAGATGGCGATGGGAACTTTTAAACATTTATATAATCTTATCTTTAACCTCTTTGGTAGTCATCTATCTCTTCTGAACCGCACAGTGTTTTTTCAGCTTCACAAATGCCACAACAGCCATGGCTATTCTCCTTCTTACATCGCCCGAAGATCCCGGGATAACAGTTGGAAGACAAACAAATTGATCTACCTCCTCCACCACATTACCGTCTATCCGGATATTTCCATCAGTTGAAGACAATAAAATTAACTTGTTGCTGTTGATCTTGAGCCCCCACTTCTTGCATGTTATTTCTAGTTGTTCCGTTGACATGTTTAATTTGTCAAATGTGGTTGCCAGCGAGGTGGTATCATCAGCATACTTCAAATCTAGGGACATATTTTTCCTAAAAATTCACATTGTGATCCAGGCTAAAGAAGTTCGTTCGCTACAAACTCAAGAAAGATGTCGAAAAGTGTAGGTGAGAGGATACACCCCTGCCTCACTCCAACTTCGACGCAGAACAGTTAAATTTAAAATATAATTTCTCTTTCATACTTTGTAATTTTTGGTCCTTCTCCTTCCATTGCCCTTTTTTTTACATTCGCAAAAACAACCTGAATATTTTTTCAGCCTCAAAATCTATGAACACATTTACTTTATTAAAAATTTCAAATGTATTCACTTTCAAATGAACCGAAAGCCGTTAGGAGATAAATATTTTCTTATAATGAAAAAGATCATATGTTTTATAGATAGGCAAAAGGCCATGTCATTTTACTTTTTTCTTGAAATATTCAATATTTGAGGTCTTTTAATTTTGATCTTTGTCTCCCAAACCGAGTTTATATAAGTCATGAGGTGGTTGTGTTTGGTCGGTGGTCGAGAAAACTTATTCCGATCCACTGCATTATTTTCACAAGCTCCGGAGTTTCTTCATACTTTCGATTTAATTTTTGAGGAATAAAAGATGGAAAGTTTAGATGCCATTGAATGGATGTGGGACGAGGATCAGGAATATTTCGGAGGGAGTAATGACTCTAGACGTCAAAGTTACGATATAACGATTACCTTTAATCGATCGACGACTCGGTTTCCAGAAGAACGAAGAACACGACTTGAAACCATAAAAGAAGAATCTGTTAAAGACCACAGGTAGAAGAAGCGAATTAGGACCATCTTAGTTTTGTTGTTTTCGGAAGAGAGAAGGAAATGAATGATAAAAAGGATGAAGATATGAACGAATATAAAGAATAGAAGTGTGAAAATATTCTTGAATGAAGCCACATTATGTGCCTTACCATAAATTAATTCCAGTTCGGGTGTCTATTCTTGAAATGAGGTTGTTCGAGATCACTATTCTTGAATTCAACCACATTATCTGCTTTATCATATATATATATATATATATATATATATATATATATATATATATATATATATATATATATATATATATATATATATATATATATATATATATATATATATATATAAATATATATATATATATATATATATATATATATATATATATATATATATATATATATATATATATATATATATATATATATATATATATATATATATATATATATATATATATATATATATATATATATATATATATATATATATATATATATATATATATATATATATATATATATATATATATATATATATATATATATATATATATATATATATATATATATATATATATATATATATATATATATATATATATATATATATATATATATATATATATATATATATATATATATATATATATATATATATATATATATATATATATATATATATATATATATATATATATATATATATATATATATATATATATATATATATATATATATATATATATATATATATATATATATATATATATATATATATATATCCATATTGAGCTCGGCCGTGAAGCCTGCATTTAATATTGAGGATAAATCCCAGAGCCACGAGAAACGGATGCAGCATCTTTTAATTTTTCACAACGTTTCGAAAACTACAAGTTTTCATCTTCAGGCTAGAATAAGTTTACAAAGTTAATACATATGAAGAAAACTTGAAAAGGCCAACAAGACATTATTTTAAAGAGTGATCAATTATAAAATATCAGTAAAATGTACTATAAGTTAAAATTTTTAAATATGACTTAGCAACAGTTAGATTTGCTTTAAAACTGACTCAAAAATTGCTAATACATACGAAGAAAACTTAAAAAGGCCAACAAGACATTATTTTAAAAGGTGACCAATTATAAAATATCAGTAAAATATACTATGAGTTAAATTTTTGTTATTAAATTTGACTTGGCAACAGTTAAATTTGCTTTAAAACTGACTCAAAAATTAGTTAATAAATTAGTTAAGAAATTAATTAAAACCGATTAGAGAAATTGACCTTACCAATCAATCCATAATGAATTTATTTTTCTTAGGAAGTATTTTATAAAAAATTTATTTCCTTCTGATTTATATGATAGAGTTTTAAAAAAGCTATTTGATAATCTCATTGACCCCCCTCAACCCTGCATAGAAGTTCCTAAAATGCCCATATATTTAATAATTTCAGAGATGTTTTTTTTAAACGATACTTTTAAAAGAAAAATCCTATTTATTTTTAAAAGATATTTTCCCCAAATCAACCCACAAATAGTTTTTATAAACAAACTATCGATAGGAATTTCATTAACAGTAAAGATCCTATCTCTTTGGAGTTCCGCAGTGATAATGTTTATTTATTTAAATGTCCCAGTTGTACTGGAGCCTCTTACATTGGCAGCACTGTCAGGTTTCTTGGAGCTAGGTTCTCTGCTCATATGGGGATTAGTTGGCGCACAAACAAAATATTAAATAAAAAGGAATGTCATCTATTAGGGAACACACCATAATCTGTAAAATTGACATTTCTTTTTAGAATTTTCAAGTATTAGCCTTTAACAACAACAAACATTGCTTAAGAACCCTCGAATCTTTATATATTAAACACTACAAACCTACACTCAATGAAGATTTAAGTGCAATATCATTATTAATTAACTAATTTTAACTACAGTTTGTTAGTTGGTTTGCTTTTTAACAAACTAAGCGTCACTGTAACTTATAAATACTAGCCCCTTGTTAAACCCACCATTCACTCTCTAGGATGGATCCGCTTTAGTAAGTACCCATTAAATGTTTTTTAACTCTTACAGTCTTTACAAAATTAAAAACAAAGCTTAAATTTACTATCTTTAAATAATGCCAGGTCAATTTCTCTTAGAGTTTTTAATTAATTTCTTAACTAATTTATTAACTAATTTTTAAGTCAGTTTTAAAGCAAATTTAACTGTCGCCAAGTCATATTTAATAACAAAAAATTTAACTCATAGTATATTTTACTGATATTTTATAATTGGTCACCTTTTAAAATAATGTCTTGTTGGCCTTTTTAAGTTTTCTTCGTATGTATTAGCAATTTTTGAGTCAGTTTTAAAGCAAATCTAACTGTTGCTAAGTCATATTTAAAAATTTTAACTTATAGTACATTTTACTGATATTTTATAATTGATCACTCTTTAAAATAATGTCTTGTTGGCCTTTTCAAGTTTTCTTCATATGTATTAACTTTGTAAACTTATTCTAGCCTGAAGATGAAAACTTGTAGTTTTCGAAACGTTGTGAAAAATTAAAAGATGCTGCATCCGTTTCTCGTGGCTCTGAGATTTATCCTCAATATTATATATATATATATATATATATATATATATATATATATATATATATATATATATATATATATATATATATATATATATATATATATATATATTGATATATATATATTGATATATATATATTGATATATAATTGTACCTTCCAGTCCTAATTGATCTGAATGTTAATTGTTTTGCTATTTAAAGCTAATTTGTTCAATTTATCAGGCCAGAAGATGAGCTTGTCTTTGCTCGAAACGTAGCCAGAAGAAATAAAGAATGAATACTGTTAATCTCTTTGCCATTGGATTCTTACTCCAGATCAATTGCGTCTCACTAGGAGCAGTCCTTTTTAATACTATATATATATATATATATATATATATATATATATATATATATATATATATATATATATATATATATATATATATATATATATATATATGGGGGGGGGGGGTAAACTGGGCCAATGCTTTTGCTAAAATTGACACTTGCAGGAGCGGCACAACATCTCATTCTTCCCAGTGCCCCAAGGAAAACCGGGGAACTCTCTCGGGGTGTCTTATTTAGTTAGTGTTGCACTTTATTTTAAAGAAAGTAAAAAAGTCTAATTAGTGGGTATTGACTGTTTCATGAAGCGTAGTGTGGCAACCAATTTTAAGGTACATTTCTGGTTTTGTAGAGCAGACCATCCAAAATTTGGAAATAAAGCTGAAAAAAATTCTGAAAAAATCGTAGCACCCCCTTTGGGGTGGAAACTTTGCTTAAAAAATTATGTTTTCCTTAGTGTGAGGCTGGTTGTATTCAGTTATTATAGTTCTCGTCTCGGAAGATAGAAATGGGTAATTTTCGAACAAGAAGAAAATTTGCATTTGAGGAATTCCTTGTTTGTAAACCTGATCTAAGGACACTATAAATAAATCGATGGATAACGAATTTACGAGACATTTACAGAGTATTTCGTATGGAGGGATATGTCTTCACCCTTTTGTTATAGATTTACTCATTCACATGTATTATTTTTGTTTTATACTAATGGGTATTTCTATTATTCATTTTAAGGGCTAAGATGAGTAAAAGAACTAGAACATCAACAAGTCACAGTGTTTAGGGCTCCCCACTTCCAGAACTTTCTCATAATGAGCTGCCAACAACACAACAGGTTGTAAGATTTATTAAGTATGTAAAAGACAATGAATATAAGTGGAACGAGGATGTTATTCCTAAAGTATCCGAGGTCCTTACTGAGATTTGGAAAAAGCTAGCGTTCCAGTTCAACCGATCAAAAATGTTAAAATCAAATTGCTCCGATTGGTGGAAGAAGCGTCTGTGGTATCAAAACAAGGAATGAATACCACTAAGAGTAAAAAGTTTATCTCGTCATTGGGTCAACTCTTTAATATTGCAGGCGGCCAGTGTGCTGATCTCTTGGATTGCAAGTGGGAAAAGAACATGAAAGTGCCAGGTTAAGAGCATGAATTTCTTACTGTCGTGGTATGACATTACATTATATCAATACCATATTATATCTATTGGGAAGGGACCAATAACTTAAAGGCGAACCGACAAGGGGACGGAAGGCCAGGAGTTTCGACGCGCGGAACAGCGAGAAAGAGTGCAACGAGGTCAGGTAAAATTTGGGCAATGGCAAAGCTCAAGGTTATTTGAAGAGGCATGTACAAAAATATAATTTATTTATATAAAAATAAGAGAATAAATAAGAAAAATTAAATTGGTAAATGAGGAGTGAATTGCAGAGTTATGCGTCAGACTCTGAAGTTAAAAATTAATGTATTTCAGAAGGAAACTATTCAAATGGGGAGGATTAACTCAAATGGGTTGCTGAAGGGGAAGAAGGGTTGGCTCACGGAGGATTCCGGGTGAGACGTCTGGGTAAGTCTTCACGGATGTCTTCTGCAGGCAATAAACGTGAGGCGAGGGCGCTCGGAGCTTCTGAGCGGGAAGTTAACGTGATGACGGTTCTCCAAAAGGGCGGGGGGTGGTAACGTCCGGTCCAGGGGAGAGTATTTTGGCCACCCGAAAACAAGGGGCGAACGAGGAGGGCTTCGACAGGAGTTGATGAGTGGAGTCGGAAAAATCGCTTGGTAGCGATCGTCAAATTGAATTACCTCACTGGCTGGGGCTAATTCCAACACACAAATAGTTCAGCCGTCACTTTGCTTTGTTGCTAGCACCTGACTTGGAACTAGGGAAATCTTTTGGGGTCCGGGCGAGACTCCTCAACTCTGTGTCTCCCACATGGAAGACGAGCCCTATATATATCCGAGGCTTCCCCCGCGGGGGGGGGGGCAGCGCTACTCTCGAATGGCCTCGAATCTTCACGCCGAGGTGATTCTAACCCGAGTAAAGGTGGTTCGTGGTGGACGCGGTTCGAGGCTACCGCTTGTGGATAGGAGCGGAGTGGAGGGGGAGGGGGCTTACCAATTTAAGCCTAACCAAATTCTAGAATCTTCTCCAACGCATGGACTTCACTTCCGTGCTGGAAAAGAAATTCCACGTAGAATTCCCCCACACTTATTGATCAAAGAACTGGGCGTCACATGAAAATTGGAGTATAGATGTAAAAAACAAGTCAAATGATTAAAAAATGGAAAATCAGAGAAGAAGAAAAGTCACAAAAGAGAAGAGGGAAGAGAAAACTACAATTTCAGAGGAAGCCTTGGATGAAGAAACCTTATTTTCTGACATTTCTGATGATGAATTGAAGAAAGTCTTTGCGAGAACAGAAAACATCATACCAATATCAACAATCAAAATGGAAGCAGATCGGTATTCGATGTCAAATAGAGCTGCTGCTGCTATTAATAGTGCAGCCCTATTCGACTAAGGTATTAGAAATTCAGAAGATTGCTCCCATGTAATTGACCATCACAAAGTCCTGAGGGCACGACAGAAGTTAAGGAGGAATTTCACCGAATCTGAATGTTTGGAAGATAAGAAAAAAATACTGCTTCGTTTTTTGATCGGAGGAGAGACAATACTAACTAAAGAGAAGAACGGGAACAAATGGTATGGAGAAAAAGAAATTCAAAATCACTATGTGCTTGTGGGAGAATCTGGTACTTTCTATTTAGGTAATCTAACTATTGAACAAGGAGCAGGTGCAGGTATTGTTGACGGACTGATGAAATGGTTAGTTGAAAATGATATTAAAGATGAGATGAAGGCAGTGGGAGCTGACAGCACGGCAACTAATACTGGCTACAAGAATGGAGCCATAAGATGGCTGGAATGGCAATTACATCGTCCTTTATAGTGGATCATCTGCAGCTTGCATCTCAATGAGCTTCCTTTGAGGCACCTGTGCAGGAAATATATTGGTCCAACAGAGAGCGGAACTCAATGGAAAGGACCACTTGGTAAAGCCTTAACCACCTGTGAAACTCTACCAGTATCATCAAATGGCTTTCAATGTATTGTTAAAGGAGCTCCTCTTCCAGATGTAGATGTGAATGAGCTTAGTCGGGACCAAGCTTACCCGTACAGAATTATCAATGCTATTAAAAGTGGTGAAATTGACGATGATCTCCTACATATAAAATCAGAAGCAATATATCTCATGCAAGATGGCTCACCACTGCCAGCAGAATATGCCGACTTTATGTGGCAACAGAAAAACCTAATAATGACTTGTATGTCCCCACAGAGTTGGTCATGTGTCATTATAGGCCATCTGGTTTCACATCAAATTCTCTCTGAAATGCCCTGAGGGATCTAAACATCTCCTGGAACAGATCAATCTTTTGCAATTACTCCAACCTGCCAGTGATGCCATTGCATGGCAAACAATCCTAAAGAATTCTTACTGAGCCCATACTGAGAACGTCCTTTTGGCAATGCTGGCAGACGTTGATCAGAAGAACAGGAAATTAGTTACTGACAGAATAAAAAAGATCTGAGAAGTGTCTGAGGAAGAGATACGTGATTTCAGGCCACCAAAGATAGATAAAACTGCTAAGAACCTAACAGATCTATTTTCCCTTGAAGAGGAGTGCAGATTTGAGCAACCCCCTACAATGAATCTATCTAATGCGGACCTGCAAAATATTGTCGACGAGCCACTATCTATTGACATTCCATGTCTTTCTCAAGGTGTGCGAATGGTGACGGAAGCTTCTAGCGAAGTTTATCTAAAAGAAGCATGATTTTAATGTATCAGTTAGATAATAAAAGTTGAATTCCTCACTCGTTTGTCATTATCCTTCAGTTTAAACTCGACTCTAATGCATTTAGAAGAACTTATAACAACAAACCAACAACTCAAAATTTTAAAAAAAGAAATTTTGAGCTCATTAAAGAGGGTGTTCCAAATATTTCTCCAAAAGACTTTTTCCACCTTTGAAATATGTCTACTCTATCGTACAAAACCTGAAATGTGCAGGTTGATTTGCTGAAATTTATTTATCGATGTTACGGCCTAGTGTTTAATGCTCTTTATTTTTCTTGTTTCTCTTATTTATGTTTTTTTTTATTAGATTAAATGTTTTTTGTTTGTTGCTAATATTTCTTTTTTTCTTTGTTCGTCTATTGTTTCTTATTTGTAACTAAGTTGTTTTCTTTTCCCGTCCTTAAAATGCTGCTTGGGGTGTGGAGTATTTTTTGGTCTTGCTTCGTCTATGGCTGTTTCGATTGTGTCGAAGTCATGTTCTGAGTAATATTTCCATTTGTAGATGGCGCTCTCTATCCCGTCCAGCAGTTCTCCACTATCCCAATCCTTGTGGAATTTGTTGTGACGGGTTGTATAGACTCTTATATCTATGTCTTCAACGTTCGGTTCCAGCAGTTTCTTTACTTTGGCATTTTCCGTCTTCTTTTTCACTTTGGTCCATCCGTTATTGTTTCCGTGTTTGCATCATCCATTTTTTCTGGACTTTTCCTTGCTTTTGCTGGTTCTTCTATTTGGGTTATTTCCTCCTGCTCTGGTGTTTGCTCCGCTTCTGTATTTACTCGTTCCTTCTGCATGTTTGTTGTTGTGGTTACTATGATACTTCCTTAGTATGTCGTTTGAGTGTTTTTTATTATAGCGATTTTTTGCCCTCTTTCACCCCTTTAACGGTCTAAATAGGACGCTATTTTATAGTGATTAAAAATTTGAAACGTGAATAATAATCATGAGATAGTTTAAATTGTGATGCAATGTTCTAAGTGATAGATGAAGTAAATTGAAAAGAATTGAAATGGTGCCCAACTCGTTTTTAGAATATATTATTTACTTTGCTTTAAGTATGGTATAATTACCGTACTTGTTTTGGGTTCATTGGCGACGATATTTTTTCACCGTTGGGTTGTTACCCAGGTATTTTTTTTTCGATCGTAGTAATATTGTGCAATTTAGTAGTATTTGTGCGGCAGGAGGATCGCGCAGCAGCAGGAGGCCCAAGAGGTGTTGGACCTTGTCCCACCAACGTGTGGACACTCATGATTCACTGTCTTGTGGATGTCCTTGACTGAACAAAGACTACGGGAGTCAACCCCTAATGCAAAATCTGCTGTGGCGACCCGCACTAGGCGAGCGTTATTAGACCGACGACTCGGCAACAGTGCAAAATGGCTGGTCGTCTTGGACCAGCTTGCCACCAGGCCAACTGTGGTGCGACAAGATAGTGGGCTGAGGAATGCACACCCCCTTTCCACTCTAAGCATATTTTGTGCAAGTTTCTCTCTATGCCCAACTTATTCTTTTTTAAGGGCACGAAGTAACGTCATCGCCTAAATTGACGGACAAGTAAATACTAAGAGAGAAAACTACACATGGTATTATTCAATCGCAGGTAGTGCATTGGGGGTGGGGGATGGGACTTGCGAAGCGGTTAAGCTTTGTGTGTCTAGTCGTAAGCATCCTGAGACGACTTCATCTCTTCGAGAATTTCTGGAAGATCTTTTCCATTTGTTGACATCATCTTTTATTTGTCGCAGATGTTGATGGCTGTGTGCATACCATTCAGACTTCCAATGGTTTTTAAATGCCTCGACAAAGAAATTGTAATAGTCTTTGTGGTATGTTGTGTAAGAAAAATGGACTATGCATTTGCCGGGCTCGCCCACGCTCCCACGTGTGCTGACCTTGTTGCCCCCACCTCCCTCTTGTGGTTATCTGAGCGCTCCCAAACTCCCTAGGACGTGGGGAGATCAAGTATCTTTTCCACCCAGCATGGGGGTTCTATCCTGCTTTCGAGATTGTTGCTCTCGATGCGCCAACATCTCTCCCCCAAACTCCCGACACGTTTCGTTTCCTTCCCTTCAAAGTGCGGTTGTGTGGTTTCGATGGTAAGATCTCAATTCCAAAGCTACTCAAGGTAAGTACACAATTTCTCATTCCGGGGAGAACGGACCTTGTCCTTCAAATTTTTCCTCTTTTCATCTCTTCCCCGTTTTATGCACCTCTCCAAATTGCGAACTAACGAGGAATCTCTGAGCTGAAATCACGTAGAGAATCTCTCCTGAAAAGACCACCTTTATCTTTTAAAAAACCTTACTCTTATTTATCTGTTTCTCTTTTCCCTGGCCTTCAGCCCCCCCTCCCATCCTTGTAGGCATTGGGACTAACAGTTGGTTCACTGTACAGTGTTATTTGCGACTACTGATTTTGCGGCTCTATCAGCCTCTTCATTTCCTTTTATCCCCACATGGGAGAGGCACCAGCATAGGGTTACGTTACCTGAAAGAGATGCTATCTTTCTTTGAATTTCAATAGCTAGGGGGTGAGTTTGGGTGCGTGATTTTATCATTGTCAGAACACAGTTTGAGTCTGAAAACATTGTGATTTTGTTGGTACCTGTTTTGACGGACTTGAGACCCATGTAGATGGCAGTGAGTTCTGCTGAGAGGACGGAAGCGCAATCCAGAAGTCGAGCTGCTCGTATGTGGTGCGGAACCAATGCAGCACATGCCACGCCATCCGCCGACGTGGTCCTGGAAAATGTTGGATCGCACTACGGGCGCCATTGTCGAGTTCGACGATGGGAGAGTTATTTGACACATTAGTGGAGGTTGAGTAATCCATGGGGAGTAGTATAATAGTTGTCAATGAGAATGTTTGGCTCTGGTAGGGTTTAAACTTTGCAAGAGTTTTTTCTAACCCTTACCGTGTAGGCGATGTAGCTGCGGGTCCTGGGGTTGTGTGCTGGTAGCGTATTTTTTTAGTATTCTTTGGAGTTTTCTGTTATGTCTGTAAATACGCGCAAGATATTTTAGCTCTGTAACTTGTCTTTGGTGATGCAAAGGTAGGATTCCGGTCTCGACGCAAAGTGATGATGTTGTAGTTGATTTGAAGGCACCGGTGATTAGACGAAAGCCTTGGTTTTGCAACGGATCTAATTGTTGGACTACCGATTTTGATGCTGCTTCGTACAGATGAGATCCATAGTTTATTCTGGACTGCATGAGAGTTTCGTAAAGGTACAGGAGGGTGCTTCTGTCTGCCCCCTAATGATAATGCGACAGTTTAGTCAGAATGTTCGTGACTTTGTAGCACCCTTCTTTGAGGTTTAAGATGAGGGCTTTCCATGTAAACCTCTGATCCAGTCTGAGACCTAGACATTTTATATTATTTTGAAAAGTGATTGGGCGTCATTCGAGTAGCAATGGGATAGGAAGAATTTGTCTCTTCCTCGTAAAGGTTATGACGATTGTTTTTTTCAGTTGAAATTACGTCTTGTAGTGAATAGTTCTCGATTTTGTCTATTGCTTCTTGTACGCGATTTGACACTTATGTTGCCCTGGTGTCTTTGAGCCAAATTGCCAAATCGTCCACATATAACGAGCATTCAATGGTAGGTGGTATTTAAAGAGTCAAATTGTTCATTGTTATTATGAACAGGGTTGTGCTGAGAACACTTCCTTGTGGTAGTCCGTCATGTTGGCTGAATTGTGTAGACCGGGCTCCTTGGAGATGTATTAAGAATTTTCTATTGTTGAAGAAGTTTTTCATGAAGAGTGCGAGTGGTCCTTTGATTCCTAGCTCGTGTGTTATCGAGTATATGATGTCACCAGACCGTGTGATACGCCTTGGAAATGTCAAACAAGACCGCTGTGACAAACCTAGCTTCGGTGAATGCTCGACCTACGTTGTGGTCAAGGAGGGTTAAAGGATCTAGTGTAGAGCGATATTTCCTATAACCGTATTGGTTTGAGGACAGAAGTTGTTGGTTTCTAGATACCATTTCAAGCTACCATAAGCCATTCATTCTTTCTAATATTTTGCATAAGCATAGTGTCAAGCAGATTGGTCTATAATTCGTTTGGTTTGATGGTTCTTTTTCAGGTTTTAAGTAGGGAAGGACTAGTGTTTGACGCCAATCATCCTGGAAGGAGCCATTAGTCCAGATGCGGGTGTAAATGTGTAGCGAACCCGAATCGCAAGGTAAAGTAGGCCCAGCAAGGAACCTCACATAAATGAGCACCCTTTTGGACCTATGAAATCCAGAAATAATATACCATGTAGTAAAAGTGAGTCCATGTACAATAGAGCGAAACACTTATAGTACATGTGTTAAAACATGAGAACAAATAAACAATAATATTTGTATTTTCCTCGAGGCGAGAAGAATGAATTCGAGATGTTCACACGACAGCAGACATATGACATGTACACAGACATACACAGTGAAGCGAAGCAAAAAGTGGTTCCCATAGCGTGGATAGAAGGTCAGATGTTCAAACAAGCCTGGAGCAGGTGCAGAACAGAAAACACGATAGTAGCGGCCATTATCTACTGACAAAAACTGAGAAACGTCAAAATCAAGAGTTGTATCCATGGCAATGGATACCACTTTGATAAAACCCAAATCCGGTGATAAAATACAATACACACGTGATCGTAATGAAAAACGCTTACACCCTTTTAACTTCGCCATCTTATAGCGGGAAGAGAGCTTGTGTGTACCTTTGACTTTTCGAGCTATGCCGGCGGGGGTACCTCTTCTGGGTACCCTTGGTAGGGCTTCCCTTGTCGATTTGGTCGGAAACGAGGTTCCAGACTAAGTGCGCCATTCCTTCCTTTTTTTACTTTTATCCTATCTCTCCCACTTATACAAAAAAAACAAAAACAAAAAAACCCCTACTCCTATCATGTAACTCTTTGCCTTTCTTCCTCTATCTACATATAAGGACCTGGCAGCTAGCTCACGCGTCAGAAGAGAGGCTTTGGAACCTCTATAAACAACGCCAATCGACGCTCACTGGTTGCGAGAGACTAGGACTAGAGGTGTCATAGGCGTTGGGGTACGATGAATGTGATGAGGGTAGTGCCCCGTTAACCCCTTCCCTGGCGCGTAATTATTGGCCGTTCCCAGTGCCCGTTGACGGGTGCTTCTGGTAGCATTGGTCCGAGGTGACGGCCCTTTGTTCCCAGGTTGGTTGCCAGGCCAATAAAAAGCCTTGGGTCGAGTCTCTTGGTGTGGCGGGATATCCATTGAATGCTGCTCCGAGATCCTGGCCGTCGTGAAGGGAACTAGTAAGAGTTTAGTACGGGGCGTGCTCCGTTGTTCCCCAGGTGAGAAATCGATGGCCCCCTCGGGGACCGTCAGTGCGGCTTGGTTGGGAGCCACGGCACGCTGAGGTTTGACCACTCGGTCGGACGAACAGCAGCACATGGAGCGTGCCTTCTGAAAGATCCGAAACCTCTCTGATCGATAGGCGGGAGCGACTCACGCGGGGAGAACTCACCAACCCCCCCTTTTTATCATTGATTGGTCACGAGTTTTCAGAGAGAGAGAAAGCGCTCAAAATGACAAGCAAAAAAGGACCCGTTCGTCTAAAACATAAATGTGCAGCATGCCAGTTAGAAAAGTAGTGCGTTGACATTCCGGAGGGCTGCTACTCAAAATGCAGCCCTGAAAGTATCTGCACTACTTGCATATTGACGCGAGAGGTGGAGAAATTAAAAGACCTCTATAGAGCCTCAGAGGAGAGAGCTCAAATTCTTGAGAGAAAGGTGGAGAAATTCGAAAACTTTCACGCAGCTCATATTCGATGCTTAGAAGAGGCATCAACCACTGATGTGTGGGAATCTTCTGGTGCCATAGTTCTTACCCAAGCGAAGATTTGGGCATCATCCGACGTTAAGACAGCTGAGGCAGGGGAAAAAGAGAAAAAGAAGAAAGTAAAATAGAAGAAAAATAAGAAAAAGAATAAAGTTGAAACAAAAGAAGAAGAACCAAAAATAGAAGAAAAACCCATAAACAAGAAGAAAAGGGGGAATGAGAAAAATAAAGATAAGAATGGGGAGAGTAAAGAGGAAAAGGAGAGGCCTCTTCCACAAGGGAAGATCTCGTCTTCAGAGACCAAGTGTCCGAAGGTCATCCTCATTGGTGACTCGCAAACAGGGGATCTGCAGCCGCTGCTAGCGGCCCGCCTTCGCACTAGCGTGAAGGTAAGCTGCCTGCCAGGACAGGGTAACCACCACATCAGAGTAGATGCAGAGAAAGCTCAGATTTCTGAGAATTCAGTTGTCGCTCTGATGGTGAGTGGCAACAACCTCTACCTCAGAGGGGGTAAGGTTAGCCTTAGTGGCAAGACCATCCAAACGGTGATAGGAGCCGTGGATGACGTTGGGCTTAAAACCAGAAAACGTGTCGTGGTTGGGATGCTTCCGAAAAGAGGTCCATCCCGAACCGCTCACGAGAGAAACGTCGCAGTAAACCGACGGTTGGCGGATCTCTGCACGGCAGAAGAAGTCTTCTTTGTAGACCCCTACCGCACCTTTTACGGGAGAAACGACCTGTATAAAAGGGACGGAGTGCATCTTTCATTTAAAGGGAAAGCTGTACTCGCCAACATGATCCACGATGTTGTGAAGCGGACTCAAAGAAGTGGCAGACCCCGATTAAAGGAGGACGTACCCCACTACACCAGTGTTACTCCAAGTACTACCTTTTCTGAGGTAACAAAGAGGGGAGTGACCCCGCCCTAGAGAAACAAAGCGGGAAACGGAAGAGCGTAGGGAGTCCTACAGTCGGGGACTCCCTCAAGGTTCTTCTGTTTAATGCGAGGTCTATCAGAAACAAGTTTCTTGAACTTCGTGGCCTCGTAGCAACAGAAGAACTTGAGATGGTGGCCATAACGGAGTCGTCGATAAAAACCTCAAGCCGAGATTTTAAAGGTAAATTCGCGATTCCCGGTTACCAGCTCTCCCTGAAAGATAGGCCAGACAGAGAGGGTGGCGGTGTGATGTTGTATGTCAAGGATACTCTCAACTCGACGGATTACAACATCGTATCCGACCATGAACTACTAGTTGTTGACCTAGAGATAGGTCCTGCCAAATACAGGACCCTGTTGCTTTATAGACCTCCTGCCCAACTCGTTGAAAAGGACAGAGATCTGTACCAGCTACTAGGAGAACTTGTCGAAGACAGAGTGTGTATCGTCATGGGGGATTTCAACACACAAGTTGACTGGGAAAACAGAGAACCCTGTGGCGAGAACGCACTACTCCTGGAGTTCGTGAACAATGAGTTCTTGACTCAATAGGTGAGAGAGCCAACGAAAGGAGACAATATCCTAGACTTGGTTTTCACCTCTGAGGATGACATAGTTGAGGACCTCTCTGTTGGCGAAGAGCTCGGTGGCAGTGACCACCGCCTAATTAGATCTGTAGTCAAAGTCCCGAAGGCAGGGCCTGCAACTAGTAAATCGAGGAAACTTGATTTGAGAAGAGCAGACTTCGCAGGTCTTCGTGCTGGACTGACTGACGCGAGGCTAGAAGTGTGCGATGGTGTTGAAGACTCGTGGAACAATTTTAAAACCACATTCATGAGTCTTCAATCGCATTTCATCCCTTTGAAATACCCCCGTCGGTCTTCTGTTCAACCAAAGTGGTTTAATCGAGAAATCGGCCAACTGCTTAGGAAGAAAAGAACTGTGTACCGGCAATCAAAGATCTCGGGTGACTATGACGAATACCGGAGGCTATCCAGGAGAGTGAAGTCCAGCATAAGGGCAGCTAAGCGGTCTGAGAAACTCCGAGTGGCGAAACTTTGTAAAGAGAATCCCAAAGAATTCTTTGGATATGTAAACAGCCGTAAACCAATCCGTCGAACGATTGGCCCTTTGATGAATAAGGAGGGGACATTAAAGCACTCAGCTGCAGAAAATGCTAACCTCTTCAACGACTACTTCTCTTCAGTGTTTACTGAAGAGTGAGGTCCTATCCCCCAGCCAACGAGTTCCTACTCGGGGGAAAAGCTGGAGGATATGGACTTAACCGAAGGAGAAATAAAAAAAGAAGATCACTAACCTAATGACAAATAAGTCACCTGGCCCGGATGGGTTTCTACCTAAAGTGTTGAAAGAAGTGCGCGATCAAGTGTCACGACACCCGAGCGCAATCTTCAACATGTCGATCCGGACTGAATGCGTTCCTAGAGACTGGCGTGAAGCGGAAGTGACTCCTATCTTCAAGAAAGGAGACTGTAGCCAACCGTCAAACTACCGACCTATCAGTCTGATTTCGATAATCGGTAAACTCATGGAAAGCATGATGGTGGACAAAGTGACGTCGTATTTAGAGTCAAACCTGCTACTGAGGAGTTCCCAGCACGGCTTCTGAAGGCAACGGTCTTGCCTGACAAACCTTGTGGAATTCTTCCACTTCGTGTTCAGTGAGCACAATCGGGACAAGGCGGTGGATGTGGTGTACTTAGACTTTCAGAAAGCCTTTTATAAGGTACCACACCGCCACCTTCTCCGGAAAGTGCGATCGCTGGGCATAGACGAAAAAGTAGCCGGCTGGATCGAGAACTGGCTAAGTGGCAGACGGCAACGGGTGGTGGTGAATGGACAGTCTTCTGAGTGGGTGCCCGTTACTAGAGGGGTACCTAAAGGTTCTGTCCTAGGACCACTTCTATTCATCATCTACGTCAACGACATGGCCGGTGACATGGTTGCCAAGATTTCCAAATTTGCCGACGATACCAAGCTTGAAGTGAACGTTGCAAAGGATGGAAATACTGCCCGCCTGCAGGAAGATCTTGGGAAGATTGGGGAGTGGTCGGACACGTGGCAAATGCCTTTTAACGTGAAAAAATGCAAAGTGATGCATATCGGCCACAGAAACCCCCAATATCAGTATATCCTTAAGGGCACTGCTCTTGAATCGAGTGACACTGAGAAGGACTTGGGTGTAACAATCACTAGTGACCTCAAATTTTCGAAACAGTGCATTGAGGATGCTAGGCTATATAAAGCGCCAGTTTAGATATCGGAAGAAGGAGATTGTACTGTGTTTGTACAAACCACTTGTCCGACCGCACCTGGAGTATGCCGTACAATTTTGGAGTCCTTCATTTCGAAAGGACATCGCGGATTGGAACGCGTACAAGCCAGGGCAACCAAACTGATTCCCTCTATCAGACATAAAAGTTATGAAGATAGATTAAGGGAATTAGATCTGTTCTCGTTGGAAAACCGTAGACTGCGTGGTCAGCTCATCGAAGTTTTCGAAATACTTCGAGGGTTCGACAATGTTGACTACGGGGATATTTTCACACTTGTTGAGAGCAGAACAAGAAATCACGGCTTTAAACTTGAACTGAAGCGTTACAACCGCGATCTGTGTGGAAGGTTCTCCACGTACAGTATCTGCGGTAGTTGGAACGCACTTCCATTGGAAGTTGACCAGTTCAAGTCAAGACTAGACAGGGTCTTGAAAAATGGCCGTGAAAGGACGTAGAGCATTTGAGCAGAGATGTGCCTGCTCGACTGCTAGTCCAAAGGTACCCTCATTGAATGGACCGTAAGGTCTCCTAGGGTACCTTATTTCCTTGTTGTTACTCCTTGTTGTTAACAAAACACACAATTCTCACACTAGCGTCCAGATCAGGAAAAAATGAAGTCACGCTCCCCTTAACAGGGATAATAAAATAGATGGGTTGAGATATTCAAAGGCCATTAGTAGCCAGAAAATCAGAATTTTCATTTGCCAATCCTCTCGCTCTGATTTGCGTGGTGAGATTGACCCTCGTTCCTAAGTCCTGCCGTCGTAGCCCCAATTATCCAAACGTGAAAACCCCAACTATCTCGCTTACCCGAATTAAGGTAGATCTAAGACAAGAATAAAGCCTACCAAAACTCAGTTTCCTTTCGAGTTCTTCCTTAACCCCGTGATAACCTAGTTACCTAGTGAACCTAGCCTATATACGGATTCCTCTCAAGAACTTTGGGAGTCAGAGCAAACTTGACAGGAATACCTCAACGCTTTTCGTCCGACGCTCTCTATTTTGGGTAACCCTGATCCAAGAATAATAATCCCATACAAACTGGTAATTCCCCCATAACTGGTAACTACTTCAAATACCCTAAACGCCTATAAATGTTCAACAGGAGCTCTAAGGCGTTTGGGTGGATTTTATGTATGATGAGGTTCGAGATTTCGATCTCTACGGGCTGTGTTTGGGCTTTCTTCTAGGGATGCTTGCAATGAGAGAAAGGATTGTTGTACGGAAGGATTCTGTTAGTTGAGAAGTCTAAATTTGTCGATTTTGTTAAAGTTTTCGGATTAAGAAAGTCTTGTTCCGAGATCCTTTAGAGATGGTACTGAGGAAATGTCCTATTATGTTAGCGACTTTAGTTTGATTGCTGATGGTATTGCTGTTAGTACAAAGGATAAGGAGGTGAATAGGGTTACGGTTTCTTGACATCTTTTTTATTGGTCGCCCAATTTTGGGGATGGGGGTATCTGTTAATTTTAGATACATATTGTTTGCAGGATACTCATTTAGCTTGTCTGAAGGTCATTCGGGCAATGGCAGATGCTCTTTTATATTCCATGGAATTCTGTAAAGTTTTAGTTCTTATGAAAATTCTGTGAGCTTTATCACGTTTTCTTTTATCCTCCTGGTACTGTTGGTTCCACCATGGATTAGTGCGCCGGCTGCTGTTGTGGTTGGTCTTTGGGATATATTTATCAGCTGCTTTCTAATGTTCTGCCGTCAAGTAGCAAATATCCACTTCTGAATTAAGTTGGAGTTTGGCTGTCGTCAGTGCGAAGGCGGTCCAATTTGCTCGGCAATAATTCCATAGTTGCTGGGAATTGGGGCTACTTGAGCAAGAAACTGAATCACTATTTTGTAGTGATCGCTAACACATAGGTCTAAGCGAACATTCCAATGAATTTCTGGGGAAATTAAGGGAGGTTAAGCTTAAGTCTATGGTAGACAGTGTGTTGGTTGGTTGGTGACAATGTGTTGGGGGGGGGGGAGGGATTTAAAATGTTGATGTATTTTGCGCTCTATTAGGCCTGTTAGGATGCGTCCTTGGGTATTTATTTTTATATCATTTCAGGAGTGGCATCTGGCGTTGAAGTCGTCTAGGATGGTGAAAGGTTCTGGTAGTTGCTCGAAGAAAGCTTCGAGATCCTGAGGTTTAGGAGAAGGTTATCGGACAATTATATATAGTACACTGTGATGAGTTATTGGTAATGTAGCCGAACGACTATGTCATTTAAGGGTGTTTTAAAATGGTATTGCGTGTATGGGATATTTCGTCGCGTGTAAATCGTGTTGCCCTTGGTCAAGTTGGTTGTAATGAAATGACAGTCATATTTGTTATTCAGATGTTGCTGGGTTTGAGTAAATAGTCTCGTTGAGACAAATGCACACAGGGTCTTTTTCCGTGATTATTTTTGGCAATGATTCGAAGTTTACACGAAGGCTACGAATATTCCATTGCAGGACTTGAGTTTGTTTGTCTTGTTCTTCGGTGTGTAAATCTATTTTAGAAGCTTGAAGGCTTTGTGTTGGGTAGAGCTACCGGACTTTGTATAGGGTTTGGGTATAGTTTGTTTACACGTGCCTGGTATTATCGGGTTCGTTATGTTATTGTTGTTAGTTTTCTTAGCGAGTGGTTTCTTATAAGGGGGCTTTTAATAAGGTCGCTCGATTTTTAAATGTAAGTAAAACAAGTTGTGTGTAATATATGCATTCAATTTATTTTAAATTTGAAAGTACATTTTATGGCATTAAGTGTGGAATAGGACGTCGTCCAAATGTCCGCCGCGGCTTCGCTTAGGGAACGTATTCGGGAGGCCCCATTTTCGATGACTTTGTCGCATAAATCTGGCTGAATTTGCTGCATGTTGTTCGTTATGTTGACTTTAAGGACATCAACTGTTTGCGGATTATTCGCATAGAATTGCGATTTAAGGTAGCCTGAAAGAAAGTAGTCTAATGGCGTTAAATTGCATGATCTCGGTGGTCAGTTGACGTGGCCGCCGCGCGAGATGAGCCTGTCCTGAAATCGCTGGTGCAAAATGTCTATCGTGGCGTGCGCAGTGTGGCACGTAGCGCCGTTCTGTTGGAACCACATGTCGTCATTATGAATATCAGGCATATAATCCAGTTGAAGCCACAATAAGTTGTTTATCATCGATCTGTAGGTCTCGCCGTTGACGGTTATGGCAATCCCATCTTCGTTCTCAAAAATATACGGACCGATGATTCCGTTAGACGAAAGTCCGCACCAAACAGTGAGTTTGTTTGGATGCAATTGGTGCTGGTGTATCTAATGTAGATTGTTTGCGTCCCAAATCCGACAATTTTGCTTGTTCACAAATCTATTCATCCAAAAATGGGCCTCGTCGCTGAAGATGATTTTTTTTTTAAATTTGGGGCAACTTCCAACTGCTCTAGAGCCCAATAAGCGAACACACAGCGTTGTCTATGATCGTTTACCTTAAGTTCCTGGGCGAGTTGGATTTTGTACGGATGCAGACCCAAGTCCCTACGCATAATTCGCCAAACTAAGGTCGCAGAAAGGCAAAGTTCTTGGGAACGACAGGAAATTGACTGCCTCGGATTTTCCCGTACACTCTCATTTACGGCAGCGATTTTTTTAGCAGATCTTGCGTTTCGGTGACGTACGGGTGCTGGCTAATTGCTGATGGACCATTTTGCTTCGAATTTGGCCACCAAGCGTGGAACAGTGGACTCGGCAGGACGATTGTGGTGATGATAGAAATCACGTAATGCGCGGAACGTTTATCGAACGGAGCACTGATTTTGATAATAACATTTGATAATTTGCACACGCTGTTCAACGCTATAACCTTCCATCGTGACTTGCCAAGTACTACTGAACAGTTCACAGTGAGGTTTCCAGATATCGCTTTTACAGCATAGCCACTATCGCCTGACAAAGCTCGAGCGTCCTTGTTGAAAGACTCTTTATATTACCTATGGGTACTGTAGCTTTGGTTTTGTGTTGCGCCAAGTGCTTGGTAGAACTATATAGGTGTTGTAATATTGTATGAGTGCGTTTGTAGAAATGGGGTGCGGTGTGATGGTGAGTGAAGTTGTGGAGTCGGGCATGTAGGTATCAAGGGCTTGTAGGTAGCAGGCCTACTTTTGGTCTTCCGGGCGCGTTTCTTCTGCCTCCCAAAGTTTCTCACGGGGAATACGCTTTTAGGCTGGGTTCCAGAAGGTACCTCGGCAATCACATGTTGAAGGTAAAGGACTCGAAAAAAAAGAGGTGATGAGTAGGCTTTATTATTAACTTAGGCCTACCTAAAATGAGCAAGCGAAACAGTTCGAGTCCTACGCGGGTGTGTGTAAGTTTTCCGTTAATGTTAGATAGCCGAGTCTAAAGAGGTAGGACTTAAGGATGTGGGAACGGATTCGTGACGCTAATAATAACAAAATAGCAAGTAAGTTATACTGACAGACGACTCAACTGATTCTTCCTCTTAGTCTCCTCTCTTCTCTCTCTCTCTTTCTCTGTTTCCAAGGGGCGTGACCTCTTTTCATTTGACCTGGCCGCGGGGCGAAACTAATCATCAAAAATATCTTCGTCAGTTCCTTTGTTGACCGTTGGGCGGCGTTATAAAAGGTATGTACGTCTAATGAAATACATATTTTTCAAAGTTGGGCCTACATCCTGTATCAGAAAGACAGTTTTGCATTTCACAGGTCCTGGAAAATTTTGACCCGTTAAAGCACATACCACCCTGTATTTGCTAAGTTTGCCCTTGTTATCTATTATTGAGATAGTTTCGTCTGGCAGCTGTTTCCTATCGTGTGTATGTTTGTGACTGAGTGGGAATTCTGGCTATCCGCTTTGCTCGACTCATACTTTTATTAATAAATATGCAATTGTGATATAGTATTGCTCTCTATTTTACATTGGCTCACTACTTATTACATGGCATATTATTTCATTAATTAATGCGTGTACCCAATTTCAGGATTTCATAGATATACCGCGCGCCCATTTGTGGGTTTCTTTGCTGGGCCTACCTATCCTACAATTTGGGTGGCACAGGCCTACTTTCCCTTGCAATTTGGGTGTTATAATTATTTCTCTTTGGCTAGCGGGCGAGAGTCTTTGTTGTGGACTTTATTGACAGTGGGGCTGTATGTCTGGAGGCATTCTTGCTGGTATCCAGTTCCTTGTTTATATCCGATTCTTCTATATTTCTAGTTAAATTTGTGGACCTTGATGAAGAAGTTTGTAATCATGTGGTGGTATTTGAGTCCCACGGCGCTGTTTTCTCAACTTTAGATGCCGGGCAATGGGCGTCTGGTGTCAAAGCTTGTGGGTTTATGGGTTTCTTGAGGAGGGGTGAGAGTAGCTCACTCTCGTAGAATATAGGTTATGTGCTAGATGAGTTCGGGTTGCTTTGACATTTAGGCTTTTGGTTGGCGAGGAGGAGGAAGTGACAGATTTGGGAGGTTCTTAGTGGCTTTTTTTTTGTCAATGCGCTTAAGGTAGTTTTGTTTCTGGGTGCTTAGTCGTTGATGGTTCAGTTTGGACGTAGTGCGGTTTTAATTTTGGGCTTTCTAGGCTCGTAGGCTTTTTTCCTTGGATATTGAGGTTTTGTTGAAGGCTGTTAGATCCAATGTTGGTTTGGAAGCTAATTCGATGGTTGGAGCTTTGGTAGTGGAATCAACGGTAGCTTAAATTGGCGTACACAACGTTCTTCCTACTTCGGCCATATCTTTAAAGGCTTGATACCTTTGGATGCCAAAATGGCCAGTTCTAATCTGTTCTTCCTGATGGAAGTTGAAATGCGGACATGTTTGTCTGAAAGCGTGGTGGTTATCACCACAGTCAATGCATCTTTCCTTTGCTCTGCATTGTTCGCTGTTGTGGCCTTTTTCGCTGCATTTGAAGCATAATTGTGGATCGGTTTTACAATATTTGGCAGGATGACCAAACATCAGGCATGGACGACATTGAATTGAAGTGAGCAGTTCTTCCTGTATTTGGATTGTTGTTTCTGCGAATCTGATTGTTTGTGGGATGGTTTGCTGTTTGAATGTTATTTTGGCGATTTTTAGTGGAGTTGAGCGTGTGGGCGATTTTTCTCGAAAATGGATAGAGAGTCTATTTGATGGCCGTCATCTTCGAATAGCCTTTGTATCCTTTTGCATATGAAGGCCTCCTTACTTTTGGGTCCAGGCATAAATCTGTTGATCAGAACCATACTTACTCTTATATTGTGATCCATTTTGTCCGTTGGTTTAATTTGACTGTCACCTAAGCGGTGAGAGCTAGTAGTTTTTTTGGGGGGCTATTTGATTCTGACTTGGCTTTAACTGTAGCGTCTATTCGGTCAGGATTGATTAAGAATTCTGGCCGTGGCTCTTCTGTAACGACTTGTAGTTGTTCTCTCAGTTCGAGTGCACAGACAGGTTAATTTCTTGTGGTTTTGAGCCGGTCCAAAAAATTTTCTAAGGTCGATTATTTTTGGTTTGTTGTTTTTTTTTGTGGGGGGTTTTGTTTGTTGATTTCGTAGAGTTGGTGAGTCAATAAGAATCCATGGCCAATAAAAGAAATTCAGCCCCCTGCTCATAGCGGCCCACACACACTCCAAAAAGGGACCGGCACTATTGGGCGCATTTTACATGGGAACCCCGGGACAAACCCACACATAGCGGATCCAGCTTGGTGGCAGACTTCGGAGCGGTTATGGTCACCGCGCCTAACATCTTTACGCTGGAGTGTTCTAAAGCGTGACCAAAATGAGCGCCGGATCGTGATCAGGGGGCAGGAGAAGAAGGGAGCACCAAAAGGGTAGAGAAAAAGCGATTGTAAATGGACAACGGAAAAGCAGGGGCACAATGAGGGAGAGTTGGTACAGGAGACGGAGATTAAGGGTTAGCGAAGGAAGGAATTTAATTTTAAGGATTTATAGCCCTTTTTACCTTATAGGCTCGTCTGGCTTAAGTTGGTATTGAAAACAAGGGATAAAAATACGCACTACCTGCAAAAGAGGCAGTCAAATAATGTGCACATATCAGTTCAGTTAAAAGATTAAAAACAAAATAAAAGAGCACTAACATGCGATTAGGTAAAGCCCTTCATGTAAAAATACGGATGTACAAGGCTCGAGAAAAAACTAAGGAGAGTAAAATATGATTAAAATATACGAGGGGCGGTCAATAAGTTTTGCAATTCGGATATAAGGAAACGAGATATGAGGAAAAGTGTTTTATTATTTTTCAATATAACTACCCTCGACTTCAATGCACTTGCGCCACTTGTCCCTGAGTCTTCGAATTCCCGACAACCAGAAATCTGCCGACTGCTGTTCAATCCACTCCTGGACGGCGAGCTGGACATCTTCATCGTCCCTAAACCGGCGTCCACGCAGTCAGCCTTGAGCTGATGGAATGAAAAGTAGTCGCTAGGGGCTAGATGTGGATTGTAAGGGGGATGGTTGAGCTCCTCGAATCTGCACTCGCGCAGGGCAGCTTGTGCAACTCTGGCCTTGTGGACTTTGACGACGTTGAAGTCGATCATGGGGCGTGAGGTTTCTAGGGACCCAAGGGGCAGAGACCTTGGTCATGGCCAAATTGTCGTGGATGATGTTAATATCACTTCCATATGATATTCCAAGTTCTCGCTCGATTTCTTCGACCTTCACCCGTCGATTTTCGAGGATCATCCTCTCCACACGGGCCACATTGTCCTCGTTGGTCATGTCTGACGAGCGTCCTGGACGGGGGTCATCTTCAAGGGATTCACTACCATGGCGGAACTCCCTATTCCAGCGAGCAATGGTTGCATAGGAAGGGGCGGTGTCGGTGTACACTGCAACCATGCGTTCATGGATTTCTTTTGCATTCTTGCCTTCCTTGGTCAAATTTTGATCAGTGCGCGGTGCTCAACCTTCTCCATTGTTGAAAAGATTGTGACTGACGATCTGCGATCAACTACTGCTTCTTAAATAGACGAGGCAGGAGCGTGCGGGTGCTGTTCCTGACTTGTTATAACTTGTCCTAACCCCCCCACAAACAGCCATCCCCATTCCTCTGTTTTGCCCTACCGATTCGCAAAACTTATTGACCGTCCCTTGTAGGGCCGTAAGGAAGTAACTAAGGTATTAAATTATTGAAGAAAGGCCAGCATCTTCCAGGAATCGTACTAAGTTGGGCACAACTTCTTTCGATGGGCAGAGTATGGCGGACAGGTAAGATGTGTTGCACTGAAATGCGAAAATGACACGTCTGGCAAGATGGTGGTTCCTCACCAGCCATTAAGTGTACGTGGGTGAGGCGACAGTGGCAGGCGGCACAGCATAGCTTCACACCATCTGGTGAGGGAGTAGAATGATGGCACAGGGAAGCATTTTTCTTAAGTTGGAGTAGGTGAGGGTGTCTGTATGAGTTCCATTCTTCTCTAACCAATTTACGGATGAGAAGGATGTAGTCTCGGTGTAAGATAGGCAATTCAGGTACGGCCTTGGTCAAAATTATGGGGCAGGTGTGAAAAAGTGAAGAACATGATTGAAACTCATTTATCTCATACTTGACATAATACAAATAAACATTTTTGCGTATATTCTATCAATAATTAAGATTTGATGTGTCCTCCTTTTGATTTTATATCCTTTTTTATACGTTTTTGCACACCTAAGACTAAGTTGGCACAGGTGATTGGCTCAATTTTCTGCCACTCTTCATGAATTTTGGCTGTTAATCCACTTTTTGAGGAACATTTGTGCACCCTCACTCTTGTGCCCAAGTGTGACCACAAATGTTCGATGTTGAGGCCTGGAGATTGATGGGGGCATTCCATCAATGTCACCACTTTCTTTTCCAACCAACTCTTTGAGACTCTAGATGTGTGGCAGGATGTATTGTCTTGTTGGAAGATTACTCCATCTGGTATGTCATCATTGAAAATTGATGACAACACATCTCGGATAAGAAGCTTCTGCAACTCTTCGACGAACATAAACAGCTCCAGGAGTTCCAAAGATCTGATGAGAAATAAAAATTTTACTGATCATTTTCGGTATCCAATGGAAAAAGTATACAAGCGTAATAAATTAGTAGAAACTAATGTGGAGAACCTATCTCAAAGTTGCTTTCATCAGACCTAACAACTTTAGATCAATCATCATCAGGCCAATTTGCATGCTCTTTTGCCCAGGATAATCGCTTCTTCTTGTTCATCTGACACAACCACGGTTTCTTTCTAGTCTTACATCCTTTGAGCCCAGCTTCTAATAACCTTCTTATTAATGTGCTTCTTTATATCTTTGTTTGTTGCCACCCGAAACTCAGCAGCTACATCAGAAGAGGTTTTTTTCATATAGGCCAGAGATCTCCTTTTCAGCAACCTCTCTTCCCTCGGAGTTGTACACATTTTGCGACCTTGACCATGATGGTTTTTGAAAGAATTAGTCTCATTGTACGTTTTAATGGTTGTTTGGACACCATTTCTTGGGCATAAATGGGTATAAATGGCCGTATCACCGTGATGAGTATATGCGTGTTCTTGGAATATGGCGTGTTAAGCTGCGGTTGGTATCTGGTCTTTGGAGCCTCTCTGGAAAGGTTCACAAAACTGAGCACTCCCGGGAGTCCCCGGGGGGAGTGTAGGTGTTCTTTCCAGGGCAGAGACGTGTGGAAGCTCGAGTTTTTCTAAAAGCTGGTCTATACGTAGGGTGTATGAAGAGAAGGAATGAGGGCGAATCTCTGGTGGAAGGATCGTAGAGCATAGAATTCGAGCAAGTTTAGAGCTCATACGGAGGGATCTGATGTAGATCATTATCATTATTATAATTGGTGCTTGTCTACTACGACAGACCAGTTAGCTAGCCCTTCAACCGCTAAGGGCTGTATCGTGTTGAATCGTGCCAGGGCGTATTGGAGCATGTCCATCGGGTACTCTATGATGTATTAAGTACTTTACACAGTGAGTGAAAGTGATACGTAGTCCGCAAATAGAATATGTGGTAAGCAGGCCACACCCAACGTAAAATGAGGAACATTTGCCAAACTAGTCTTACATTTAAAATGAAATGTATTGTACGAAGACCACAATTATAGATGATGCGTGATGGAGTCACGCATGTGTCAGAGGTAGGAGGAAATGCCTGTTGTGGTTAAAAATGAGAGAACTGCCGAAAGAGTAGCTTCATCGTCCAGAAGGACCCAGCGAATATTCAGAGGCTGACCGATCCCGCTGGCGCCAAAGTGGGCCACCCGCTCATCAGAATACTCCGGGCACTCAACGAGGAGGTGCCCAACTGTGAGAGGGACAATACATCCATCGCAGATGGATGTATTGTGTGCCGAATGCGAAGCCTTGTGAGCAGGACCTCGTGTTGGCGGGTCTTACGATACGAAATACCTCACACCGTCACACCATCCTTGATCGTCCGCTAGTATATTTGGCCAGATAGTAGTTCAGGCCAAATTCCATCGCCTGCGCAAAAATGCATAGATGTAAAGGTAATAATCCCTGCTCGGTAAAGAACGGGGTATAATCTCGATGAGATCCACAATAATCGCCTTGGTCGCAATCATCAGCCAGCTCGTTACTCCAAATCCCTGCATGGCTTGACACCCAACCGAAAGTAACAAATCGACCGCCATCACGCAAAAAGTCCAGCCAGTGATGGATCTGTGTCACTATGGGATGAACAGAAAACTGGTCGAGGCACTCTGAGAGTCGGAATAGATAACAAATCGGCGAGTAGTATACCGTATCTGAGAGGCCAATACAAAGAGGATCGCTAGCAATTCTGCGGTATGTACCGAGGCCGCTGCAGGTAGTTTTCGCGATATAGTTCTGTTCGGGAGAACTGCAGCGCTGCAAACTCTATCGCGACTCTTCGATCCATCAGTATACATTGGGGTGGTCTCACGATGGGTGTCCGCATGATCAATAAAAGTGATCTCCTTATATCTACCGGGGTATCAGAAGAAACCTCCGACATCACACTCGGACATAAACTTCTCAGGCGTAACAAATGAGGTGGTACAGAGTAAAAACTCGACTTCATCACAAGCAAATCAGGCACCTGGAGGCTCTCAAGAAGCTGACAACTCCTGTATCCAAATGGTTTATGGAGGCGTGGTTAAGCAGCGTAGATATGATCAAAGCTTCGATTTTCAATCGCACGGTAAGCTGGTGTATCCGGCATAGCGAGTAAACGGCTGTACAACTGGACACAAAGCTTGTCTCGTCTATCACTGAGCGATGATTTCCCGCTCTCCGAATACAGACTCACCACCGGAGAGGTGCGAAACGCCCCAGTTGCCAGACGGATACCCTGATGGTGGACGGTATCTAGCATCTTGAGAGAAGTTGCTGTCGCTGACGAATACATTTGGCATCCATAATCGAGTTGGGAACGGACCATGGAACGATAAATTCGCAAAAGTGTCACTCTGTCTGCACCCCACCAGAGACGCGTCAAGCACTTCCAAAGGTCTAGGCTTTTTATTCATCTGGTTCGCAGAGACTGGAGGTGAGGCAGCCACGTGAGTTTCAAGTCAAATGTCATTCCCAGGAATCTAGTTTTCGGAACGTGCAGAATTTGGGTGGACCCATCCATCACCAGGGTTAAGCTGGGAAATGTGGCTCGGATACGTGTAAAATGCATCGCTACAGTCTTCAATGGCGAAAAGGTTAAGCCGTGTGTATTTGCCCACTAAACCGCTTTGTTGACGGCAAGTTTTTCCATCCTTCCGCAGCAGGAAGACTTGAGGAACGAGTGAATATGGCGAAGTCGCCGACGTATAACGAACTCTCCACATACTGCATCCCTTGCGAGACGCCCTCATGCTGCAGAACCGGATCAGGATGTTTGTTGCCAACTTTGATTTGCATAACCCTGTCAGAAAGAAAAATTTTGATGAATTTTGGGAGATGTCCCAAATATCTATTGTCGGATAGAACTTTCAAAATGAGGTACCTCCACGTTTTATCGTGAGCTTTTTCAAAATAAAAAAACAACCCCCACGTATTGTTTCTCAGCAAATCCCGTCTTGATGAACGTGTCGAACCTGGCTAACACATATGTTGTGCTGCGACATCGTCGGAAACAATATTGATCGGGATGGAGCACGCCTTGTTCTTCTAAATGCCACACGAGCCTAGCGTTGACCATCCGTTCCATAATTTACACATACGACTCGTAAGTGCTATAGAGCGGTAATACAAGGATGTGTTCCATTTTTACCAGGCTTCTGGAAAGGTAGCACAATCGACTATCTTCAAACTGTCGGAAAGGAGTCCTCCATCCATATGCGGTTATACAAAGATAAAAGGAACTGCAGCGATACTGGAGGGAGGTGGCAAACTAGGACGTACAAAATCATTTCTGCCCCAGGTGCTGTATCAGCACACCTCCTTCAAGCATTCTAAAATTCGTGCAGTGTAAGAATAGTGTTGTAATCTTTATCCTCCTAACCACAAAATGATAAATCTACTGATTCTGCTTCTTGAAAGCATGTCCAAAAGCGTTTCCAGCCTATAGCGGATTGGAGATTAAACCGTTAGAACCTTGCAACGTCGGAGTACGATGGGCCATACGCCTGCCACGTATATTAGAGATCCGACGCCATACCTTCGTCATCGGTGTCCTCTCTTTGAGGCTGGAGACGTATCGTTTCCACGAAGTTGCTCGAGATTTCTTCAAAAGGTAGTGATTGCGAGCTCTCCCGCGACTAAGTGCAATATTATCTTCTATAAGTCGCGTACGGTAATATCGGCGTGCTGCTACCTTTTTCTCGTATGTTGCTGCTTGGAGCTCTCGGTTCTACCAAGGAACAGACCGAGTGTGCTGTATTCCGCTCGTTTTCGGGATACAAGTGGCTGCTGCAGCAACAAGCGTACCCACGAGGTATTCGACAGATCATTAACGGTAGTAAAGGATGTAACCTCCCTATCAGTAGTCGCCACAGCATAGTATCTCGTCCAATCTGCCCATTCGTAAATATACCGAGGTGTGGTTAGAAGAGGGGAGTTATCTACGAGTACAATGGATAGAATGACTGGAAAGTGGTTGCTAGTATATAAATCTTGGCTGACGGACCAGGAGGAGAAGTTAAGTGTGGCATCTGGAGATGATAGGTAGAAGTGAGTAGGATTATCGTTATTTACTATTATAGAATCTCCGGTGTTAAGGAAGGACTCTACAATTCTGCCTCGTTGGTTCACGACAGCGTCTTCCTAAAATATGTATCGAGCATTAAAATCTCCTAGAAAGAGATACGGAGTTGGCAGTTCCGAAACCAGTTGATGTATTTGTTGAGCGCTAACTCTGTCATGCGGAGGGATAACAGAGTCATAACGTTGCAGATCGTGTATAATCTGTCAAAGTGACACCGTACTGCAAGTCCGAAGTCTGCTGGATCCTCACGTAACTAACAGCGCGCTTCACAAGTGTGCAAACGCCACCGTGGTCTAATCCATCCCCGCTGAGGGTACCAGCCTCGTGGTAAATGAGAAACACCTCGTTGTGGGTTTGGTAGGGCCGCTGGCATTCTGGTTTCCTGCAGACACATGACTGCCACCTGTGAGTCTGCAAGTAGCGTTCTTAAATAAAAATAATTATTTCTATATCCACGTATATTCCAGTGTGATATCACGGTTTCCATGGTCATATTTTGCGCTCGGACTGTTTCGATTTGTTCTTATCAGGTGGGCGGCTATATTTGAGTAAATTAATATAGAAATGCCCTCTGACATTCCAATAAAATATTACATATATCGATATTCCATTGCTTCAATTTAAATATTACCATTACCTAATATCATTTTAACGTAATGTACCTTGTGCATAAATATTAGAATATTTTCCTTTTTAAATTCAATGTAAAATTATCCATTTATTTTCCCATTTAATTCCTACAATTTCTATTAAATTTTATGTAAAATCTCGACTTAGTTATGTATAAATAACACAGGGGAACAATTTTAATCGCATTTTCTGGTGACTTAGATTTATCTGCCAATTTTAATTCGGTTTTTCATGCTGATTTCAAATATATAATTCATTTTTACCTACATGCTAAAGTTATTCTGTAATTTCTATTTTCTCGTTTCCCCGAAAACTGCCCTCCGGACGGACAGAGAGGGTGCTTGTAGAAAGCAAATACTTCACAGTACATAGTAATAAGTGATAGTAATAAGCAAATACTTCACAGTACATAGTAATAAATGATAGTAATAAGTGTTATTGTGCAAAATATTGACATTATTGTTTCTTTTTTCGGGTCTCATGTTAGAGTGATGGCTTCGTCAAGAGGAAATTGCCTTAATGATCCAGACACCTACTGCTACATATGTGGCTGTTGAATACATGCTAGTTCGTCAAAGGCGCAATATATCAAACTTTGTGATCCGCACTTACGAGTATAAGGCATATTTTGGTGTTCCTCTTGGCGATCAAGATAAGAAGTGGGCCCCACATGCTGTTTACCATAGTTGTGTGGAACATCTTCGTGAGTGGACGAAAGGAAAGAGAAATGGTCTTACTTTTGGAATCCCAAAGGTGTGGCGAGAGCCAAAGGATCATGTATAGGACTGTTATTTCTGTCTGGCGAATACTAAAGGGATTGACAAGAAAAATCTGCACAAGATCGACTACCCCAACATTCCCTCGGCGATCCGGCCAGTACCTCATTCTGAGTCTTTACCAGTTCCAATTTTCAGTGGATATGCTTCCTCCGAGGATGAAAATGATGTACCTGATATGGACGTCCACGGAATTGATTCAGAGTCTGCAGATTCATCATCAGATGCTGAACAGTGTTTTAATCAAGAGGATTTGAATGACTTAATACGTGATTTGGCGCTCTCCAAGAAAGCTTCAGAACTTTTAGCTTCCATGTTGAGTGAAAGACATATGCTTGACAGGTTGGTACGGGTATCATATTACCGAACAAGAGAGAGTACATTTGTTAAGTATTTCTCTGAGGACCAACAATTTGTATACTACCACGATGTTCCTGGTCTGTTTACCGAGTTGGGACTTGGCACCTATAGCTTTGCTGATTAGAGACGGTTTTTGGATAGCTCCAAGCGTAGCCTCAAGTGTTTCCTTTTGCATAATGGCAATGACTTTGGTGCAGTTCCTTTCGGTCACTCTTTCCATCTGCGAGAAACAGACGATGACATAAGAATGGTCATGGATTTACTTAAGTACCATGAACACAATTGGATCATATGTGTAGACCTTAAGATGGTTAACTACCTCCTTGGCCAGCAGAAGGGATATACAAAGTTTCCATGCTATATATGTATGTGGGACAGTCGAGCCTGTTACAAACACTGGTCTTCAAAAGATTGGCCAGTTCGGGAAACTTTGGAAGCAGGAATGCCAAACATTGTTAATGAGCCAATCGTAAGTCGAGAGAAGATCGTTTTCCCTCCACTTCATCTCAAACTGGGGTTGATGAAGCCGTATGTCAAGGCGTTGAGCACTGACAATGATTGTTTTCAGTACATAGTATCGGCGTTTCCTGCTTTGTTATAAGAAAAAATAAAAGCAGGAGTATTTGATGGTCCCCAAATCCGAAGACTTCTGAGTGATTCTAGATTCGTGAACATCATGAATGAAAAAGAGAAGGCAGCCTGGCTCTCATTTTCTGCCGTTCTTCGTAAATTCTTGGGGAACAAAAAAGCGCATAACTACGAGGATCTGGTTACTAATTTGCTTTTTAGCATATCGTGATCTGGGATACAACATGAGTGTGAAGCTGCAATTCCTAAATAGTCACCTCGACCGATTCCCAGGGAATCTGGGAGCCGTGAGCGACGAACAAGGGAAACGCTGCATCAGGATTTGATGACGATGGAAGAGCGCTACCAAGGTCACTGAGATAGACATATGATGGCGGACTACTGCTGGACGATTAGAAGAGAACAGCCAGAGAAGACTTACAAGAGAAAGAGTTACAAACGCAAATTTTTGCCCGATTGAAATCAAGAAGAGGTCATCCAGCCTGATATTAGGTCATTAGTAAATTAGCATCTATTTGATTACAGTATTTGTAATCCTAATGTGTAATTCAAGTTTCTTCTCATATACAAAAAAATGTTTGTGCAAAAAAAACTCCTTTACTATAAATACCGCTAAAGGATGAGTCAAAATTACTTCAGGGCATGATGATAGGCGTGATAAAATGAAAATTATTGTATAATATTACGAAAAATCTGTAGCATTTAGAGAGAATTTGATTTCAGATTTGAATTTAGTATACTTAGGTAGGGAAATGTACTTTTGTCAATTCACCAAATACATTGTTCACCAGTGTAATCAAGCCAAAATCTCAAATATTTTGTATATGTATTTTAATATATCTTTTATCATATATAATTGCCCTCAAAAATCATGGCTAAGATACATTCTTTTCAGCAACACTTACTTTAGTCAAACACCCAAACTAACACGCTTTCAGCTCAACCACATACAACACGAATATTCTTCACTCGTCTCTCGTCCTTCTCAGCATAAAGATCCCAATTCACACTCCATCATAGTTACCTTAGTTACCTTGATACCATTACCTCGTTACCTATTTACCATTACCTCGTTGCCTATTTACCATTACCTTGTTGCCTATTTACCATTACCTATCTACCTTACACCAAGTTTAGTCACGACGAAAATTCAGTATTAAACTTATGTTCATTTTGTATAATTAAATTCAAATTCACCCAATATAGTTTCAAATATGTTCCATTCTTGTTAATCTATAATAATATATATTTTGTTCCATCCTCGTTGTATTTTATCCATTTCTTAACGATTTCGTATCCAACTATTAAGCCTAACTTCGCCTTAAGCTTAGCCGCTCGAGCCTTTTAACGATTCAATAACTCTCCTCAAAAACTTATAGATATAGGTTTGTTGTGAAGTATCTATCTAGGTTCATACCACGATGGCCCTATATCTATAGGAATACTAGTAATGTTTACAGAACGATCGGGTGGTTTCTGGCGTTTGGTTTTTCAAGACTAGCACCCAATGTGGGTCATGTTAGAGATTAGCGTTTATTGCTAGATGTTCGCTTTACAGAAGCACAGGTAGAACGTTCGGTTTGCCGTCGAACACTAGTGTCAGTTTTAGGTTTTGGAGGTAGTGAGCGTGCAGAA